>OZ010750.1:46866499-47463999 GCA_963932245.1 Tachinus rufipes | reverse complement strand
GGATGAAAGAATGAGGATGATGATATAATAGATGATACTCAGTGCATCGAGATAATAATGATGATGATAATAATGATGATGATAATAATGATGATGATAATAATGATGATGATAATAATGATGATGATAATAATGATGATGATAATAATGATGATGATAATAATGATGATGATAATAATGATGATGATAATAATGATGATGATAATAATGATGATGATAATAATGATGATGATAATAATGATGATGATAATAATGATGATGATAATAATGATGATGATAATAATGATGATGATAATAATGATGATGATAATAATGATGATGATAATAATGATGATGATAATAATGATGATGATAATAATGATGATGATAATAATGATGATGATAATAATGATGATGATAATAATGATGATGATAATAATGATGATAATAATGATGATAATAATGATGATGATAATAATAATAATAATAATAATAATCCCCCTCGTGGGTACTACCTTGTCGTGGTGAGGGGGCTGAGTAACTTCTGCTCGAGCTACGCCGGCGGGAGTTTTAAACTCTTGGCAGGCATCGTAGTCTTTTACAACTTCGGTGCAATTTGTGATATTAGGTTTAATTATTTTTTAGGGTCTGGCATCGAAGCATTTTACAGCTTCGATGTCATCTGTGATATTAAGTTAGGTTGTGATATTAGGTTAAGTTGTGATATTAGGTTTAGTTACTTTAGTTTTTAGGGTCTGGCATCGAAGCATTTTACAGCTTCGGTGTCATCTGTGATATTAGGTTAGGTTAAATAGTAAGTTTTGTGATATTAGATTTAGTTTTTATTTATTTATTTATTTATTTAACCATTTTAATGTGTTGTTTTGTCTCCTCAGGTCTATAACCTGAGGTTATTATTATTAAAATATATAGCTAATGACCTTAGTAGTCGACGCTAAAACACAAAAAAAAAAAAAAGTAATAATAGTAATAATAGTAATAATAGTAATAATAGTAATAATAGTAATAATAGTAATAATAGTAATAATAGTAATAATAGTAATAATAGTAATAATAGTAATAATAGTAATAATAGTAATAATAGTAATAATAGTAATAATAGTAATAATAGTAATAATAGTAATAATAGTAATAATAGTAATAATAGTAATAATAGTAATAATAGTAATAATAGTAATAATAGTAATAATAGTAATAATAGTAATAATAGTAATAATAGTAATAATAGTAATAATAGTAATAATAGTAATAATAGTAATAATAGTAATAATAGTAATAATAGTAATAATAGTAATAATAGTAATAATAGTAATAATAGTAATAATAGTAATAATAGTAATAATAGTAATAATAGTAATAATAGTAATAATAGTAATAATAGTAATAATAGTAATAATAGTAATAATAGTAATAATAGTAATAATAGTAATAATAGTAATAATAGTAATAATAGTAATAATAGTAATAATAGTAATAATAGTAATAATAGTAATAATAGTAATAATAGTTTTTTTTTTTTTTTTTTTTTTTTCTTGGAGGTGGAAAATCCATTTATGGACGGAGTGTGGGACTCCTCCTCTTGTTCTGAAGGGAGTGTACCCACTAAAAACCAACCCCCTCGAGGTTCTTCTCATTTTTAATGTTTAATTTTTTAGTGCCACTAAGCCAAATTGGCTTGTCAGTGGCAATTATTGTGCACTATTAGTATATGTGTTAATCGGTCACTTTAGAGATGGTCTTTTATCCAGATTTTTATTTTTGGTTTAAACCTTTCTATTGAATTTGTAATAATAGTAATAATAGTAATAATAGTAATAATAGTAATAATAGTAATAATAGTAATAATAGTAATAATAGTAATAATAGTAATAATAGTAATAATAGTAATAATAGTAATAATAGTAATAATAGTAATAATAGTAATAATAGTAATAATAGTAATAATAGTAATAATAGTAATATTAGTAATAATAGTAATAATAGTAATAATAGTAATAATAGTAATAATAGTAATAATAGTAATAATAGTAATAATAGTAATAATAGTAATAATAGTAATAATAGTAATAATAGTAATAATAGTAATAATAGTAATAATAGTAATAATAGTAATAATAGTAATAATAGTAATAATAGTAATAATAGTAATAATAGTAATAATAGTAATAATAGTAATAATAGTAATAATTTTTTTTTTTTTTTTTTTAATTTTATTTTATTTTTTTTTTCTCTTGGAGGTGGAAAATCCTTTTATGGACGGAGTGTGGGACTCCTCCTCTTGTTCTGAAGGGAGTGTACCCACTAAAAACCAACCCCCTCGAGGTTCTTCTCATGTTTAATGTTTAATTTTTTAGTGCCACTAAGCCAAAATGGCTTGTCAGTGGCAATTATTGTGCACTATTAGTATATGTGTTAATCGGTCACTTTAGAGATGGTCTTTTATCCAGATTTTTATTTTTGGTTTAAACATTTCTATTGAATTTGTTGTTAAGATTTCATTTGGAATTTCATTGAACAACGATCGTATGGCTACTTCTTTTCTTCTTTTTCCATATTTATTGTTATGACTTTCTACTATAAATTTTCCGGCTACATTTCTCCTTGTTTCTTTGCAATGGTTTACTTTAGTCCATGTATCTTTTTCTTTTATGTTGTTCATTATACTTCTGAGTTTAAAAAGTTGATTAATTGTTAATAGCTCTTTGTATGGGTCTTGATTTGAATAACTGCGTAGATTTTTTATTACTCGGTTTTGTGTTTTTTGGAGTCTTTCAATAATATAATCCGACGCTTGACCGTACACAGTTATTCCATACGTAATTATAGATTCTGGAAGTTCTCGATATATCGTTGTCATAGTTTGTTCCGGTATAATAGTAATAATAGTAATAATAGTAATAATAGTAATAATAGTAATAATAGTAATAATAGTAATAATAGTAATAATAGTAATAATAGTAATAATAGTAATAATAGTAATAATAGTAATAATAGTAATAATAGTAATAATAGTAATAATAGTAATAATAGTAATAATAGTAATAATAGTAATAATAGTAATAATAGTAATAATAGTAATAATAGTAATAATAGTAATAATAGTAATAATAGTAATAATAGTAATAATAGTAATAATAGTAATAATAGTAATAATAGTAATAATAGTAATAATAGTAATAATAGTAATAATAGTAATAATAGTAATAATAGTAATAATAGTAATAATAGTAATAATAGTAATAATAGTAATAATAGTAATAATAGTAATAATAGTAATAATAGTAATAATAGTAATAATAGTAATAATAGTAATAATAGTAATAATAGTAATAATAGTAATAATAGTAATAATAGTAATAATAGTAATAATAGTAATAATAGTAATAATAGTAATAATAGTAATAATAGTAATAATAGTAATAATAGTAATTTTTTTTTTTTTTTTTTTTTTTTTTTTTTTTTTTGCCGGAGGTGGAATCACTTTACGGACACCGTGTGGGACTCCTCTCTTATTCAAAAGAGGTCATACCCACTAAAACCACCCTCCAGGATGAGCTTCATAATAAGCCACTAAGCCTATAAGGCTTGTCAGTGGCATAAATTATTATTCCTTGGCATGGTTCATTTTATTAATAGTAAATTAGTAATTTAGATGTCTTGACTCTTAGTAAGAAAAAAGTTCTTTAATTTTTCTTTTGCGTCATTTAAGGTTTTTGCATTTTTAATGTGTTCTGGCAAACTATTAAATAATTTTGGTATTCTTGTACCTTTTGTTATACCGTTGCTTTCTTGTAGGTTGTTTTGTCTTTGTCTTCGGGTATTGTAGACATGACTTTCTTTGTTAAACTGGTTAGTATTAAAATAATACCTGATAGCCAGTTTATATTGAAACAAAGTCTCCACTAGCATAAATAAAGATTGATTGGTGTCTACGTTTTTTAGAATTCGTTTTTGGCTTCTTTCTAGAGTGTCTATTAAGTACTTTGAAGCGTGGCCCCACACCGTGATACCGTAGCTTAATATAGATTGTACCAGTGCAACATATATAGTGGCTGTGGCTGGTAGAAATAGTCTTAGGTGGTAAAATCTTTCAGCAAAATGACGAAGTTTGTTGTTTAGTGACGAGGTTTGTTCTTTCCATAAAAAGTTATGGTCAATAATAATTCCCAAATATTTTATATTGGTTACTCTTTCAATTTTTTCAGTGCATACACAATTTGTTATTTCTGTTTTCAAACAGTCATGAGATAATAGTAATAATAGTAATAATAGTAATAATAGTAATAATAGTAATAATAGTAATAATAGTAATAATAGTAATAATAGTAATAATAGTAATAATAGTAATAATAGTAATAATAGTAATAATAGTAATAATAGTAATAATAGTAATAATAGTAATAATAGTAATAATAGTAATAATAGTAATAATAGTAATAATAGTATAATAGTAATAATAGTAATAATAGTAATAATAGTAATAATAGTAATAATAGTAATAATAGTAATAATAGTAATAATAGTAATAATAGTAATAATAGTAATAATAGTAATAATAGTAATAATAGTAATAATAGTAATAATAGTAATAATAGTAATAATAGTAATAATAGTAATAATAGTAATAATAGTAATAATAGTAATAATAGTAATAATAGTAATAATAGTAATAATAGTAATAATAGTAATAATAGTAATAATAGTAATAATAGTAATAATAGTAATAATAGTAATAATAGTAATAATAGTAATAATAGTAATAATAGTAATAATAGTAATAATAGTAATAATAGTAATAATAGTAATAATAGTAATAATAGTAATAATAGTAATAATAGTAATAATAGTAATAATAGTAATAATAGTAATAATAGTAATAATAGTAATAATAGTAATAATAGTAATAATAGTAATAATAGTAATAATAGTAATAATAGTAATAATAGTAATAATAGTAATAATAGTAATAATAGTAATAATAGTAATAATAGTAATAATAGTAATTTTTTTTTTTTTTTTTTTTTTTTTCTCTTGGAGGTGGAAAATCCATTTATGGACGGAGTGTGGGACTCCTCCTCTTGTTCTGAAGAGAGTGTACCCACTAAAAACCAACCCCCTCGATGTTCTTCTCATGTTTAATGTTTTATTTTTTTAGTGCCACTAAGCCAAAATGGCTTGTCAGTGGCAATTATTGTGCACTATTAGTATGTGTTAATCGGTCACTTTAGAGATGGTCTTTTATCCAGATTTTTATTTTTGGTTTAAACATTTCTATTGTATTTGTTGTTAAGATTTCATTTGGAATTTCATTGAACAACGATCGTATGGCTACTTCTTTTCTTCTTTTTCCATATTTATTGTTATGACTTTCTACTATAAATTTTCCGGCTACATTTCTCCTTGTTTCTTTGCAATGGTTTACTTTAGTCCATGTATCTTTTTCTTTTATGTTGTTCATTATACTTCTGAGTTTAAAAAGTTGATTAATTGTTAATAGCTCTTTGTATGGGTCTTGATTTGAATAACTGCGTAGATTTTTTATTACTCGGTTTTGTGTTTTTTGGAGTCTTTCAATAATATAATCCGACGCTTGACCGTACACAGTTATTCCATACGTAATTATAGATTCTGGAAGTGCTCGATATATCGTTGTCATAGTTTGTTCCGGTATAAACTGTCTAAGGTAGTAAAAGCTATTTGAAATGTGTTTTAATTTCTTTCTTATTTCGTTTATGTGTGGTTTCCAGCTCAGATCTTGGTCTATCCATATCCCAAGATACTTCTGCTTTTCTACAACTTCTATTTGCTCGTTGCAATCACAGTTGTCAGATATTTGGACATTGTGTAAACATTTGGATTTATGAAAAATCAGGTTGATTTGATCTTCTTTTTTTTGCTGATGTGGTGGATACTATATGAACCAATTTTGTTTTTTCTTTGTTGATAGTGAGTCCTTTGTCGTGAGCCCATTTTTGAAACTGTTTAAATTCTCTTTGCATATTTTTCAACGCTTGTTGTACATTTTTGTGGATCGATACAATTAATGTGTCATCAGCGTATAAAAAGTATTTTGAATTTTTAAAGCATGATCCTACGTCGTTTACATACAACAGATAGAGTATTGGTCCCAAAATACTGCCTTGGGGCACACCCCTGTCAATAATTGTTTCTTCGCCCAGTTTGCCACTTAATTTAACCTGAAACTTTCGATTGTCTAAGTAGTTTTTAAACAATTTTTTAGTTTCTCCTTTAATTCCATTATTTTCTAAAATATTTATTAGAGTATTATGGTCAAGAGGATCAAATGCTTTTGAAAAGTCGACGAATAAGCACAAAGCGTGCATGTTCTTATCTAATGCTTGGTTAACTGTATTCGTGAATTTTTCAAGTAGCTGGATTGTGCCTTTTGATTTCTGATATCCATATTGATTGATGTCTATTAATTTATTTTCTTCCAAATACACTGTTAATGTTCTTTCAATGTATCTTTCTAATACTTTTGATACAGTTGGTAGTATAGAGATCGGTCTGTAGTTTTTAGGACTGTCTCTTTTTCCTGACTTATAGATGGGGCGCAGGATTGCCTTTTTTAAAACATTTGGTATCTTCTTTTGTTTAATGGTTAGATTGATAAGTTTGGTTATTGACTTTTTTATTTCCTTTATGGTATCTATGAGGTCTTTTGTTTTAATTCCGTCGTGACCTGCTGGTTTGGCAGGGTTCATAGACATGATAATTTTTTCAATATTTTCAGGTGTCGTTTCTGGTATTTCCAATATTTGTATTTGATTTGTTTTCTCTGTTTTATTATGCAGTATTTTGCTACATGGTTTGGCAAGAGATTTTGTTTGATTTTTAAATGTATCAGTAAACTGCTCAAGTATCTTGCTGGTGTCTTGTTTAAAATTTTTTATCAATCTTTGGTCTTCTGAATTTGTTCTGTATAATAGTAATAATAGTAATAATAGTAATAATAGTAATAATAGTAATAATAGTAATAATAGTAATAATAGTAATAATAGTAATAATAGTAATAATAGTAATAATAGTAATAATAGTAATAATAGTAATAATAGTAATAATAGTAATAATAGTAATATTAATAATAATAGTAATAATAGTAATAATAGTAATAATAATAATAATAATAATAATAATAATAATAATAATAATAATAATAATAATAATAATAAAAAGTCTTCATAGAAGACCCAGCATCCCTAGAAAACCAATGGGCTACCAAACCGTTACACGGTAGATATCCAGCTCTTATTAAACAACAACATATAGATAAAGAGGCTACCAAAAGCTGGCTAAAAGAACGGTATATCTTCTCTGAAACGGAAGGATTTATGCTTGGTATTCAAGACCAAGTAATTGCGACCAAATATTATCAGAAACACATAATACATGATAATAGAATCGAAAACGATAAATGCAGAATGTGTTCCGGAAAACCTGAAACTGTAGATCACATCACCGGCGCATGTTCATCACTAGCCGCAACGGAATACACGAGAAGACATGATAATGTCGCCAAAATATTGCACCAACAACTATGTAAGCAGATTGACCCCGAAGTTGAAAAAGACCCCTACTACAAATACAACCCCGCAAATGTCACTGAAAATGAACTTTTTAAAATCTACTGGAATCGGGAAATAATAACAGACAAAACAATGCCGCACAATAGGCTAGATATAGTTCTAACTGGCAAAACAAAGAAATATACTTACCTAATTGATATCTCCATTCCCAATGCCGCAAACCTCCAGGCTAAAAATAAAGAAAAACTAGATAAGTACTTACCTCTATCAAATGAAATACGATTGATGTGGCACCAGGATAAGATAATTGTGATTCCCATTGTAATTGGATCAACTGGAGAGATACCAAAAGCCCTCTTTGAGAACCTGAAACTTATAGAAGTATCCGACTATATATATAAGAAAATGCAGCGTTCTGTTATAATAGATACCTGTGGAATTGTACGCAAGGTTCTGAATGACGACTCTTAAAAATTAAATAATGTTAAATAGTAGACTACATTTAACACAACAACAAAAACGCTTACCTTTTGCAATAAACAGCCGAGGTACGCGTTACTTACCAGCTAAGCTGAGGAAACCTAAAATAATAATAATAATAATGATAATGATAATGATAATGATAATGATAATGATAATGATTAATGATTAATGATTAATGATTAATGATTAATGATTAATGATTAATGATTAATGATTAATGATTAATGATTAATGATTAATGATTAATGATTAATGATTAATGATTAATGATTAATGATTAATGATTAATGATTAATGATTAATGATTAATGATTAATGATTAATGATTAATGATTAATGATTAATGATTAATGATTAATGATTAATGATTAATGATTAATGATTAATGATTAATGATTAATGATTAATGATTAATGATTAATGATTAATGATTAATGATTAATGATTAATGATTAATGATTAATGATTAATGATTAATGATTAATGATTAATGATTAATGATTAATGATTAATGATTAATGATTAATGATTAATGATTAATGATTAATGATTAATGATTAATGATTAATGATTAATGATTAATGATTAATGATTAATGATTAATGATTAATGATTAATGATTAATGATTAATGATTAATGATTAATGATTAATGATTAATGATTAATGATTAATGATTAATGATTAATGATTAATGATTAATGATTAATGATTAATGATTAATGATTAATGATTAATGATTAATGATTAATGATTAATGATTAATGATTAATGATTAATGATTAATGATTAATGATTAATGATTAATGATTAATGATTAATGATTAATGATTAATGATTAATGATTAATGATTAATGATTAATGATTAATGATAATGATAATGATAATGATAATGATAATGATAATGATAATGATAATGATAATGATAATGATAATGATAATGATAATGATAATGATAATGATAATGATAATGATAATGATAATGATAATGATAATGATAATGATAATAATAATAACAGGCCAATTACTTGTTTATGTACACTATATAAAATACTCACATCATGTTTATCAAGTGCCATTTACAAACATATTGAAAACTTAAACGTTTTAGCAGAGGAACAGAAAGGTTGCACCAAAAAATTGCAAGGCTGCAAAGAACAACTAATTATAGATTCTGTCACTATGGAGCAGGCGTGGAACAAGCGAAGAAACATTTATACCGCTTTTATTGATTATAAAAAAAGAATTTGACTCAGTCCCTCACTCATGGCTTATAAAAGTGTTAAAAATATATAAAGTAGAACAAACAGTAATAACACTACTTCAGCAGTTAATGTCAACATGGAAAACATCACTACATATTAATCATAACGGACAAAAAATAATTTCTAACCCAATAAACATCAAAAGGGGCATCTTCCAGGGAGACAGTTTAAGTCCATTGTGGTTTTGCTTAGCTTTAAATCCTTTGTCTACACTACTTAATGAAAAAGGATATGGATTTCAATTGAGACATGGATCAACAACTAAACATGTTATTAACCACCTCCTCTTTGTTGATGACATTAAATTGTATGCTGCCAATGAAAACCAGCTTAACCAACTTTTAAAAATTACAGAAAGTTTTTCAAAAGACATTCAAATGTCTTTTGGGTTAGATAAATGTAAAACTCTCAACATTAACCAAGGAAAAATTATTACTTGTAACTTTGAAATGACAGATGGAAAAGCGATTGAATCAATGATGACCACAGACACTTATAAATATCTTGGCCTCCTTCAAGCTAGGCGTATTCAACATAAAGAAATTAAACAAGCAGTTTTAGTTGAATACAACCATACCAGTATTAACATATACGTTTGGAACCGTTAAATGGACAAAGACTGACTTAGAAAACATTCAAATTAAAACTCGAACCACATTAACTAAATTTCGAGCCCACCATCCAAAAGCCGCAACTGAAAGAATAACTCTACCACGACACAAAGGAGGCCGTGGCTTAATAGATGTTAATGAACTTTATTAAAACCAAGTTCAAAATTTACAACGCTATTTTTTTAGCAAGCAAACATCAATTCATAAAACCGTTTGCTTGGTTGATAACAATTATACCCCCTTAGATTTATTACACACGAATGAAACTGTGCTCACTTCAAACATAGCTTACGAACAAGAAAGTGGGCAGGAAAAGCCTTACACGGCCGACACCCAAATGATCTCAATCACACTTTTGTCGATCAAGACGCGTCGAACAAGTGGTTGACTCAAGCGGATTTGTTTCTTGAAACTGAAGGTTTTTTTATTGCAATTCAAGATCAAGTCATTGCAACCAGAAACTACCGTAAATTTATATTGAAAGAAATAAATATCGACGATATTTGCAGAAGATGCAATGAAGCAACCGAGACCATTCAAGATGTAACTTCAGCTTGCAGAGTTTTAGCGCCCACCAGCTATCTACACAGACATGACCAAGTGAGCAGTATAATACATCATAAATTAACAAAACTGCATAAACTAACAACAGATACGTCCCTATATTACTACTATACGCCCGCCAATGTACTTGAAAATAACACTCACAAATTATATTGGAACCGGAGCATCATAACAGACAAAACCATCAATTGTAACCGCCCAGATATTACACTTATAGACAAGATGTCAGACACGACGTACATAATAGACGTAACAATTCCCAATTCACACAACCTTCAGACTTCATGGAACGAAAAACTAAGTAAATACCGACCATTGGCTGACGAAATTAAAAATATGTGGAAACAGAAGAATGTATTTATAATACCAATTGTTATATCGACAACTGGCATTGTTCCACAGAAACTACATCTTTTTAAATTACAGCTCCATCCTCTAACTTACATCCAGCTTCAAAAAACAGTTATTTTAAACACAACATCAATAGTCCGGTCACATCTCAACCTTGATTAATAGAATTGTAGGCAACTTGTTTGAAAAAACCGTACCTACTAATTACCGTCAGAAATGACGTGCAAAACCGGAATAATAATAATAATAATAATAACTCAGCTTAAACCAGCTGTATTGTCCCCTGTTCTTCCATTTAACCATACAGAATTAGAAAATAAGAATTAAAAAATACAAAATTAAAAAGAAAATACAAAATAAAATAAAAAGAGAATAAGAAATAATAATCAACTTAAGACTAAACAACTTAAACTAAATTATTAGAGCAAGTTAACTGAGTTACTACTACTACTAAAACTTGTTATTTTGTGAGCGTATGTATACAGAATAATTTATTTTTTTTAATTTTTTAATTTTAGTTACTAATGTTAATATTTTTTGTGCACTAAACAACACATTTCTGTATCTACTTTTAAATATACAGATTGGCACAGACTTTAATTTTTTATCAATTTGATTGTAGGTACTAATTAAATTGTATGAGAATGATCTTTTAAAGTATTCAGTATTGTGCATAGGAGGAGTCAGTAATAATGTACATCCGATCTATACGTTATTTTGTTTGTTAAATATGCAGGCATTTTATTCTTAATGATCTTCATAAACAAAATAGCAGAATGTAGTAATCTCCTATTCTTCATATTTAACCAGCCAACTTCAGTCAGTTTGTAAGAAATTTTATCATGTTTTTTATTCCAAAAATTAAATGTTTGCTTAATCTAAACAAGGACCATATACACTATTTGCAAAGTTAAATTGAAATAAAACCAATAACTCACACAACATTATTTTGTTTTTTTTATTTAGAACAAATCTATTATTAAATATTGTTTTAAGATTACAAAATGCTACTTTAATACATTTATTGACATGAGATTTAAAAACCTAAGCTTAATGTTCATAATAAGACCTACATTTTTTACTTCGTTTTTAATAGGGAGAGAATTATTATTTATTTTGATATCAACAACATTTAAAATATTATCAATATTAGTATTACGACCAAAAACGATTACGTTACATCTGGTGTATTTGACAATATTCAATAGATTTTTGTAGAGTAAGGGCCGGTATTATAAACCATTAAAATCTGTAGATTTTATTTACTAACCAAGTAAATTATTTTACTTGGCTGATTTCGGTATTATAAATGTCAAATAATAAAAGTAGGTAACTAAATCTATGGAATAAATTAATCATCCAAAATCTAGGTATTAAAATTTATTCAAAGAATAACTTGACACATGTCATGTTTCTTAGGTTATTTTTAATGTGGAGCAATTTCTGTTGAAAATCAGCGTTTGATTGCTCTACGATGTTATGCAACTGACTTTCAAAATGTTGTAGGGGATTATTGTAATGTAACAAAGGCTACAATAGAAAAAAAACTTAAAAATAGAGACGGAAATAATTTCTGCCTATTCTGTGAAAAATGAAGAAAAACAAACAATAATAGCAGAAACAAAATCATGGGTACAAAAACAGTATATTATAAAGAACAAAAACAAACTGAGAGGCACAAACATATACATTGAAAATGACTTGACCTTGGAAGAAAGACGAGTTCAGAAAGAATTAAGAGATATAGCAAGGGACGAAAAATCAAAGGGCAAAAGAGTATAGGTACGGTACAGAAAATTGGAAATAGATGGAGAGATATAAAATTGGAGTGATCAAGATCAAGGAGTTTTAAAAGAGAGCGAACGCAAATCAAAAAAGTAATCTGTAGCATCAACACAAAAAAGTAGACAACGCATGCAAGGACCAAGGACATGACTTACATACAGAAAATAGAAAAAAACAAAAAACAGTAAAAAATAAAGACAGTGCAAAAAAACAAACAAGCCGAATTTTGTTTTGGAACGTAGTTGGGATAGACTACAAAGATCACGAGTTCTGGGAGTACATAAAAACTTTTGACATAATTGGAATGGTAGAGACGTGGATAGATGACAAGAAATGGGAAAAGTTGAAGCTCAACATGCCAGCCGAATACAGCTGGAAATGCCAACCAGCTATAAAAGAGAAAAAAAAAAGGAAGAGCCAAAGGAGGCATAATTACCGGCATAAAAAAAGAAATAAGTCAAGAAGAGGATGATGTTATTGAAATGGAGGGAATACAAGAAGGAAACTTTTTGAGGGGCGGAGAAAAATATAAAGCAATAACAGTATATAGTAGATGCATGAAAAACACTAGACAAAAGTTAGATACGCTAATACCAGAAACTGAAGAAAGAAAATTGATTATAGGAGGGGACTTCAACGCAAGAATTGGAAAGAAGAGAGAAAAAATCAAACACGAGGACACAAGAAACAGAGAATCAAAAGATACCACAGAAAATAGAGAAGGAAAAGAAATGATAGAAATGATAGAAGAGAGAGGTTGGGACATTTTAAATGGAAACATCACAGGAGATGAAGAGGGAGAATTTACTTATATAGGGATAAACGGGCAATCAGTAATAGACTACGTAGTTGTAAATGAGGAAGCGTGGGAAGAGATAGACAATCTTAAAGTAGGAATAAGAGTTGAATCAGACCACCAGCCATTAGAACTCAACTTAACTGGGGAAACTGTAAGAAGACAGGAAAATAAAGAAAAAAGTGAAGAAAGGATAACATGGACGGAAGAAAGTGTGATAAAGTACAAAAAAAATCTGAGAAAAATTAGAGAAAATGGAAGAAATGTCGAAGAGATAATGAGGGAATTAGAGGAAACAATTGGAGATGCGGTAGTAAAAAACCATATAGAAGAAAAAAAGAAAAAATGAAAAAGAGCAAATGGTAGAACAGCGAATGTACTAAGAAAAAACAAGAAGCCAGAAAAATGTTAAGGCACTGGAGAAACAACAAAAGCACAAAAGAAGAATATATGAAAAAACAGAAGGCTTACAAAAATCAATGTAAAAAAGCTAAAAGTGAATTTATAAAAAAAGAAGAAATAGAAATTAATTAATTAGCGAGCACCTGGTAAGAAGAATGGAAGACGTGTATGAGGAGACAGCAAGTAGGGTATGTGTTAACGGAAAAATGAGTGAAAGATTTTGGACAACAAAAGGAGTAAGACAGGGCTGTCCATTGAGTCCTACTTTATTTGCAACCTACATAGCAGATGTAGAAAAAAAATTGAGGTTGGCTCAAGCAGGAGGGGTAATAGTTGGTAGAGAAAAAGTGTGGTCGCTAGCATACGCAGACGACATGGTAATACTAGCAAAAGAAGCGAAGGAAATGAAAGAGATGATGAAAAGTTTAGAAAAATATTTTAGAAAAAAAAAGCTTAGAAGTTAACGTAGAAAAAACAAAAATTATGGTGTTTAAAAAGGGGGGTGGGAGAAAAAAAATGGAGGACTGGAAATGGAATGGGCAAGGTATTACGGAAGTAAAATCTTTTAAATATTTGGGATATGTTTTTTGTACGAGTAACACCGAGAGCGAGCACATTAAAGAGATTGCTCGAAAAGCAAATAAAGTAGTGGGACAAGTTTGGGGAATAAGTGAAAGAAAATTTGAATGTATGAGAATAAAAGGGCTTATGTTTGATAGTTTAGTTAGGAGTATGATATTGTATGGGTCAGAAATATGGGGATGGAAGGAACAAGAAAAATTAGAAGCAATACATGTAAAATGTTGGAGATGGGTGCTAGGTTTAAATAGAGAAACTCCAGCATATATTGTGCTGGAGGAAGTCAAAAAAGATAAGTTAAGAGTAGAAGCAGGAAAAAGAGCAATGAAGTATGAAGAAAGAATGAGACAGAGACACGAATGCAAAATATTACAAGAATGCATGAAAGAGAAAATGAGAGCAAGAAATGAAAAGCTAGGGGAGATTAGGGAAAATTATTACAATAGAAATGGATATGCGAGCCAAGAAATTGAAAGAATGAGAGAATCTGGGAGAGAGACATGGTACGAAATTATGGAAAGAGATAGAGATATACAAAGACAAGAAAGGAGAGTGCGAGTGAAAGAGTCTAGGTACAACGCAAACTATGAACATATTATAGAAAATGAATTGCCAATGTACTTAGAGAGCGAAAGATATAGTAAAGATAACAAAAAGATGATTGCAAGATTCAGATGTGGTAATGAAGAGCAAGTGACAAGATTTTGGATGGAAGAGGATTTGAAAATGTGCAGAATGTGCGGAGAGACTAAGGAAACTATAGAACATATGTTGAAAGAGAGTAACGAAATGAGAGAAGAACAGATGGGAAAAAATGAGATATTGAAAGGGGACGGAAGAGGGGTAGAATGGATGAGGGCAGTTAAAAAACGAAGAAAAGAAATAGACGAACAGAGAAGAAAATATTCTTAACTGTGTTAATTTTATAAGGATTAAGTTTTATTATTTTGGGAAGTTGTAAATGTATTTGTAAATGTAATTTTCAAGGCCGAAAGGCAAAAAATAAACGTATTATTAATACAACACATCAATAACTACAATATTAAAATAACTTATTAATGCGGCGTTGCAATTCCTTGTTTTACAAATAGTTAATTTAGTTTTATAATACGTTTATTTTGTATTTATAATACCGGCCGTTAGTGTACAAATTACAAAAAATAAAGGCTTAACAATTGAGCCTTGAGGGACACCTCTACTCAAACTTGCTGGTCTTGACATGGTTTCTCCTAATTTAACAAATTGAATTCTGTCTATTAGAATTGCTTTTAAAAGTTTGATACCCATGTTGCTAATGTAAATGCAATGAAATATCGAACTTAAAAGATCGTGGTCGACAATGTCAAACGTCTTAGAAAAATCTTACATCGTCATTATTGTTATCATTTTTTTATCACTAGCATCAATAATACTGTCTGTAATTTTAGCAAGAGCAGTACAACAGAGTCCAGGTCGAAAACCAGACTGTCTGTTGGGAAGAATACTATATTTTTCTAAGTGTTGTCTTAGTTGTTTTTCAACGATTTTTTTAAGAGTTTTAGATAAAGAAGGCAATATGCTTATAGGGCAAAGGTCATTACATTGCATTGGTAAATTAGTTTTAGGAATAGGCTTAATTATAGATTTTTTCAGCAGTTTGGAAATTTACTTTCGGTAAGACAAGTATTGATAATGTGAGCAAGAATTGGCAGTAAAAAAGAACAATACAGTTTAATTACAGATATTCTAATATCATCTCCACCAACCGATAGAAGAAAGGTTTACATTGTGCTATGGTTGGAGGCCAATAGTACTTTGTGTTTGCGGAAGTCTTTCATTTACATTTATGAAACCTATATCACTTGATTAGCCCTGGCGACTGCGGTTTAGTGGTGGGTGGGATATTGAGTGATAAAAATAAAAATTATGGCTTTTTTTTTAAACATCCAATAAAGAAATCTTGTTTGTTTACGGACGAGAGAACTAACAAAGTTAATAGAAGAGAAGATAGAAGTTTGTAAGGTGTTTGATTGTTAATTGTTTGAAAAGTGGAGTCTAAAGGAGGTTAATTCCTTCTTAATTCCCAGGACCATTCAAAACACAATTAATAAAACATTAAATTTGTGCAAGAAGTTAAGATGGCACCTTACCTATTGAAGTTAAGGATAGACTGCATGGCAGTAAAATGCAGGAATGCAAGGCATTAGGAAATATTGCTGTGTTAGTTGAGCCGCAGAAATCTTTAAATATTTTCAAGGGAGTTATTTTATGATATGAGTTGTTACACTCAACTATTGACAAATGCAAATAAGAGCTGGCGTCGCAAGGCGTTATTGGTATCGAAAAGCTTACCTGCAGAAAGGATAGTGAAGTCAGAGATACAACATCTATGATCTTAACATTCGATTCGGAATGGCTCCCAGATGAAGTTAAAGTGGCATATGTTACTCGCCCGGTTTGCCCGTTTATTCTTAACCATATGAGGTGTTTGCAATGTCAAAGATTTGGGCACACTGCAGTTAAGTGTCCAGGCAATGCAACATGCGCAAAACGTAGTAAAGCAAAACAAGATCCTGATTCATGTACCAGTTCACTTTTATGCGTGAATTGGTAAGCATCCTGTTTATTCCATAAATTGCCCGAAAATGAAAGAGGAAAGGAAGATAGCCGAGATTAGAGTAACAGACAAAATATCTTACTTTGATGCTCAAAAGAAGTATAGGGCAATTGTGGCTTCTACCTTTTCTAGATTGTTTGCTGCAGTTGTTGAAACACTTATTGTTTAATTACCACCAACTATGACATTTACTGCTACTGCAAAAACTTTTCCTAAAAGGGACTCTAATGTAAATGGTCAAAAACCGGTTGCGGGCCCATCAGGCTCAAAACCAAAACTGACTACGGTCTAATCTGGATTAAGGTCACAACGAGTGGAAAAAAAACCACTCAAGATGAGTGCTAATCTTAAGCTTAAACCATCTAAGGTATTGGATCGTGTTGAGTCAAAACCAACTAAAGTGACGACTTCCAAGTCAAATCTTAAACAGGCTATGACTCAATCCGAGTCAAAGTCTAAACAAGTTAAGACTTAATCTGAGTAAAAGCCTGCAAAGACGGGAGCCCAATTTAGGCTACCGCCACCTGAGGTGCAGGTTTCTAGCAATTGTATTCAAGACAACAAGCTGCGATGTACTAAAAGCGTCATTACACCGTGGTGGAGTTTGTCATGCAGGCCGAAGCGTAGGGAAGACGTTATCCTCACTCGACTTTGCATCGGTCACTGTCGATGGACTCACATGCATTTGTTGGCATCTGAGGTGCCGCCAGTTTGTGATATCTGTAATGTTCCAATGTCTGTTTGTCATATCTTATTGGATTGTTGGCAGTTTTTGGAACATAGAGCTGCTTTTGAATTACCTTTCAGTTTGTCGATTGTTTTGGGCGATCAGATCGTTGTAGTCGATCGTCTGCTCGATTTTGTTCGACGGAGCAAACTGAGTATATTTATATCATTGTTAATTTATTGTGATTAATGTTTGTGTATTGTAAAATCCAGCAGTGTTTAGGACTTTTTACACCCTAGACACTGTTGGAGTTATCTAGTCATGTTAGCTATAGTCTTTAATAGTTTCTGAATGTTTATTTTATCTTTGTTATTTATTTATTTATTTAATTAATTTTATTCTTTAATATACCATTTTACAGCATATTCTTTTTTTTTAAGTTAAAAAAAAGAATCGGCATTAATAGTCTTCTTAAGCTGATATGCCAAAAATTTAAACTAACTAATTAAGCTTGTCCCACACTGCCATAACTCAGTCTGTGGTTTAATTTACCATAAACTATTTTTAGTTCTGATAATATTTTTATTAAGCTTTTTAAAACTTGATTGCAAAATTTACATTCATTGTCAGATTGTAATATACATAGAATTTCCAGCAAAAGAAAAATGAAAAGCATGTTATAAACTACTTTGTCGGCTCTTTTAGTCGTTATTGTTTTTAAAACAACAAATTTTATTAAATGATTTTGGTAAACAAAAAGTTTAGATTGATAGACAATACGATTGTCTGGCATCTGCTATTACAATGAGGTAATATTATTGGTTTTACCACAATACTTTTCTTTTTGCTTAACTGAGTAATTCAGTTAATGTGCATATTATCTAAATAATTAACATTATCTGCTTTTGCGCTTTATCGGTAACATATACATTGTTTATAATATTCACAAAACGTTGAGGGTTTTTAATTAAAACTTTAACTTATTATCATAGCTGGTTTGTAAAATCTGCAATAAATATTAACAGATAAATGGTTTACATAAAAATTCTTTATACATATATGTTTTAAATCTCCGTATACATAGAGTCAATTTATAATATAATGCTTATTTTTATAGGAATACACTAAACAGTTTTAAAATGAATTATTTATAAAATTAGTGTGTGTACAATATATTTGCCAAAAAAAAGTACAAAATAATTAATTAAGCTTATTAATAATACAGCTTATTCTAATTATAAATAAAAACTTTAGATTATAAGATTTAAATACTTCTAGATTTAATTTAATGAGGCATGCTAATTATGGCTAAGAATTAAATTTTAATAACGCAACAATGTTGAAAAGAACGAAATGCTATTGATTCAATTATTATTGATCCATTTATAATAAATATGTATTGTAATATAAATTCATTTGAATTAGTAAAATATTTGCTTGTTTTAAATTTTGCGCGTTATGACCCAATGCAATTACGCGGTACTTTATAGACTTGCGCAATGGAACATTTCACGCCATTTGCGCCATAAGTAACTGGGCATAGAACCCTCAACCTATGCCATTCACGCCATAAGTAACTAGAAATAGAACTTACAGTTTACTAACATAGCGTTACTATAATAACTAATAAAAATGAACGTTCCAATACGAGTTGTTGTAACTACAACAATGTTAACAATATGTAAGTATATATTAATATTTTATTAATTAGTTTACAACATAACCTTACTTTTAGGCGAAACCAGTGTATTGTACGTTATAATATTACATCATATAGATGAACAAATCAAAGAAGATCGAATGTATGAAGAATATAAGAACACGCACACAAATGACACAAATTCTCAATACCTTAGTTATCTAAGTCTAATGACAATGGTTGTAAGCTTTATGGATATGATTTTACGAGAATTGTTAAAACAAATATTTTTTTGTCTCCTGTTAGCAGCCATGGATTACGTAGTACGTCGTTTAATTCAAAACAATTAATACTATATTCTTAAAAGCCTATGTAATGGTAATAATTTATATAACTATGTAAATGTTTTTATTATTAGCTTAGAGTAAATATATATTTGTAATTTTGTAATAGGTTGCCTATATTATTCACAAAGTGTTGAAGATTTTCAATTAAAACTAGCCTCTCGTAGCTGGTTTCTAAAAGATGCAAAAAAAATGTATAGGTAAGTAATTTGCAAACCTTTTCTTATATATGTTTTAAACCTACAATATAGTGACACGTCAAATTGTCTATTTGGTTTACTTTTGAAACTTACAAAGCCAAACGTTGCTCGGTATGATAAAGAACTTGCACATTTCAAATTAATTATTAAATTTAATAACTTTTTTGTTTTAACGTTTGATCTATCAGAATTGCGGAGTATAAAAACTTACTTTAAAGTTGAAATAACCGCGCGGTATTGTTGATTACTCAAATTGTATTGTAGACGTTTTGGGACTAAGAGTTTATTTGTCGACAATACCTTGTTAATAATATGAGCAAAATTTGCCTTTTCTTGTATTGGAGCAAGATGAAAAGACAATTAAAATATAGATTTCAGTTTTTTTTATTAACATTTGTTTTTATTTAATAGAAAATATAAATAAAATTTTTGAATATTGGTTTTTCACAACGTGAAAATGTGAAATAACAGGTAAACAACAACTGTGGGCGGATTCAAAATTTGATTAATGTGTTTCTATTAACAATTAGAAATCAAATTTTTGAATATCGGACCAGAAAAGTTTTTAGATTTTTTTTTAGTTTTTGTAATATTTACTTAAAATTTATATATATATATATATATATTGGTTTACAAAAATATCTGCTTTTTCTTTTGGATCAGTAAATAGATTTTTTTATCATTTCGAAGAGATTTTAAACTACCTTGTAATGAATTTATTGTTTTATAGACATTTTTATTATTTATAGAAACCTGATTGTTTTTGTTTCAGATTGTATTAGATAGTCACAATTCTTACGAGCTTTTATAATTTTGATACGTCTGATTGGAACGACCACTGTCGTGTTTTTTAAATGCTTTTCGCTTCTTATTAACGGCCTGTTTTGGTTAAATAACAGAGAATGGAACAAACTTGTTAATGACATTTTGAATAGTTTTAGTGAGATTTTCTGCTGCAATATGTGGATCTACAGAATATAAGCAAAAAAAACAAAATTATTAAGAAATTGTTTTATTTTTATTATGTTCATCTTAGAATAATGATTGATGAGACGCGGTTTTAGTTTGGTAGTAATAAGAAGAGAAATTTTAACAACAAAAGTAATAAGTAAATTATCAGAATTTTCTAAAGCAACCTTATCAGTTGTTGTTGTAATCTCTGGAACATGTAAAAGATGCAGATCACCAAGAAGTCTATCACGAGAGAACTATGTGGGGTGAATAAGTTGAGTAAGATTGTGTGCAGCAGCAAAAATCATAGCTTTTTGTCCGGATAGTGTTGTAGAAGATAAGTAACTTAACCATTCAGTATTATGTACATTAAAATATCTTAACAAAATTATTTTGGTTTTTCTATGATTACCTTGAATAAGCTTGTTGAAACTTTTAGAAAGATCATCAAAAAAACTTGGAGTTGCCTTATTTATAGAATATCGTTCTTTAAATGTTCCTATTACAAAAATAGTATTTTTGGGAAGATTTAGCTTAAGAAATATGTTATTATAACTAATGTCCTGAATTTTGTACGTTGTCAGTCTAGAATATGCTTGTTGTTTGTGGATGTAGGCACAAACACTCTGTTGGTCATAAAATGAATGTTCAAGATAATAATCTACTAGATTAAAGCGATCAGTCAAAAAAAAGGATATGCGGTTTTTTATGTTTGAGATGCAGATGAACAGAATTTAAATTTTTTTTGACCACAAATACAGTGGCGAGCAAAAAATACTTTAAAATTATGACTTATTTTTGGAATTTTTTGTTTAAACTTTATGTTTGCTGTTTTAACTTTATGTTTGCAAACTGTAAACTAAAATAGGCGTTTAATAATTCATTTTTTGACAAATGTTATCTATCTGTCAGTTATTATTACCGTGTTACAGACTTTTATGAAACAGCATCCATTTTGCTCTAATTGAAAACCCACATTTTGTTGTGGTTTTTTTACTTATTGTTGAATTTTCTCTGCAAAACTTATCATTCACACGGTGTACTGTACTTATGTACAGGTTATGATGCCTTTAGACCATATTGTTGTGGCAAGAATTATTGCGTCGATTGAAGATAGGCGAGGAAAAAGTGAAACTGCAAAGATTGTTAGTAAAGCATTTGTGCTGTACAAAACAGAGATGACTGTTTTTTGGTGTCCACAAGTTTGCGGAATAGAACAGCTTCTGCAGTTTATTTACGAAATCAACTCTATGAAGTTAGAGATGTAAATGTTAGTAAATGGACCGTTAGGAAAAAGCTTCGGGCTACTGGATTGTTTTGTAGAAATATGGTTACAGGGCTCACTTTTACGACGCCGACATTGTGTTGCAAAATTGTTTTTTGCCCAAAATCACCGGGCATGGAATAATGAGAATTGGAGCAGGGTACTGTTTTTAGAAGAGTTGCGCTTTTGCCTCAATGAATCAGACGGGCGTCGAAAAATGTGGAGAAAAAGCAAAGAAAGATATGCTTTAGCTTGTATTGATGACCGACTTTTATTTAGCAGTGGGTCGGTTATGGTTTGAGCAGGAATTTCTACTGAAGCACGCACAGAGTTGGTCTTTATAGAGAATGGCTCCCTGACACCGCTTGCATTATGGAGGTTCTCAAAGATCATGTTATGCTCTTCATGACAATTATGGGCAAGCGCGGAATTTTTATGCAAGATAATGCTAGACCTCACGTAGCCAGAGTTGTCAGAGATTTTCTGGATAAAACAGGAATTTTGCGGTTCAATTGGCCAGCTCTCAGCCTGAACATGAATTTCATAGAACATGTCTAGGATGAGTTGGGACGACGTATCCAAAAGCATACACCTGCTCCAAGAACTTCAAGCAGCCATTAATGCAAGAAAAAGTAATACTTGTTATTAGTGAAATTGAGATTGGAAGTAAATTAGGTGCTACTAGGTAATCAGTAGCACCTAATTCATTGAGTATCAAGTTGGGAAATAATAAAATTTATTTTATTTTTTTATTTATAATATAATAAAAAATTAAATTAAAGTTTACTTAAAAGTTTCAAAACATTTTATAATACATAATAATGAAATTAACGTTTTTATACTCTATTGACCTCACCAACCTGGCTCTAGCAGGCCGAAGGTCCTTTCGAGTATGAGTGATGAAATGAGGTGAGATGTTTGTCGCTGAAACCATGAATGCCGAAGCGGTTAAAGCGGTGAACAAATTCACAAATATTTAATAACAGCAAAATAATTTACATGTATACACTTCCCAAAAAATAAAATAATTTTAGTTAATTTTTTAGATTTACCGCCGCTAATATAAAAACAAACAAAATATTTATAGCCGATGTGTGGCGCAACCCGTGCAATGTAAAACTTAGTTTAAAGTTAACGACTAGTTTAATTACTTATGGTAGAACCGGTTTTTATAACACCTAAGTGTATCTTGGGAGCAGTAGTGATGCTATATTCCTATTTAAACTTACAGGACAATGGGGACAATAGGGCTCCTTGTCAAAAACATTGTGCAGGCGACTATCTTCATTTAACCTAACTTAAATCTTTAGCTTACACGGACGATGGTGACCTCTGTTTTGATGTACAACGGTCGGCCAAACGCTGTAACTGTAAATTAAAAAACAAACGCGAAGAAAACATGCTTTCCAAATCATAGTTTCATAGTGGTCTGACCTTAGTGGCGGTTTCAAAGGGGGGTAAGGATAAGCAAAACATTCTTAGGGGGTAATTACCCAATTACCCCTCTAAGAATGTTTTGCTTATCAATTTTTATCGTTAAAAATTACCGATATTCCATATTCTAAACAAATAACATAACCGTTAAATTTTTAAAACGTTAGAAAGGTCCATTTCTCTGTTGTTTGTTTGTTGTACTTACAAAATAAATCTAGACTAGTTGGCTGGAAACGTCCGTCTGACCTTGTATTTATTATTTTTTGCGGTTTTATAGGATATTAGAAAAAAGCAACTTTTTGACGTTGCTTTTTTTATAAAATCTAGTAGGAAATAATTAGCATCAAACAAATATTTTTACAGTAGCAGGTTTTTATTATAAATTTGAGTCATGAGCCCAAATTATTCTTAATATAATTAATTAGTATTAGTATTATTTTTTTTGAAAAATATTTAAAAACCTGTCTACAACAAAGATGTTTATACCATTTTTGTATGTATCTTTTAGTTCTTTATAGCACAGGTCCAAACATTGATTAAAGTACATACAGCTAGACACGAATTGTGTGGTCGGTGGCCTGTATAATAGGCAACTTAATATACTCAAAAATTATGTTGGCTGTGGATA
This sequence comes from Tachinus rufipes, assembly GCA_963932245.1. Taxonomy (NCBI): domain Eukaryota; kingdom Metazoa; phylum Arthropoda; class Insecta; order Coleoptera; family Staphylinidae; genus Tachinus; species Tachinus rufipes. The sequence continues at coordinate 47,439,893 of OZ010750.1, read as the reverse complement.
AACTGATGCCTTTGCCCGTTTTAGCATTTTTTAATCTAATCGCAAATGAAAAATGCTAAAACGGTCAAAGGCATGAGTGCAACTACAATAAACATAGTTTTTGTGTATATTAAGTTGCCTATTATACAGGCCACACCATTCGTGTCTAGCTGTACTTTTTTATGGAATGTTTTGACCTGTATAGATAAATAAAATTAAAAAAACTTTACTTCTGAGCTCATATTATAATAGTTTATTTTAAGTTAATCAATTACGCACAAAATTTGAAAAAAAATTTGAAATGGGTCATCAAAACGACTAATTTGACTGGCCTTAATACTCAGGATGGCAAACTGCCCAGTTATTTTTTTACAAACTAATTTAATCAACCTAGCATTGACTTAATTTATGGTTTAAAAGTTCAGATTGCTTTTGTCTAGTATGTGCTTATCCACAAACAACAAGCATATTTTAATATAATTGATGGTTGTGACCTCTACTACGTAGTGTTAAGAATAAATTTGTGATAAAAACAGTAAATTGTTTTATTATTTCATAAGCATATTTTAGATCAACAATTTTAAAATTTGGTATTATTGGTTATAATAGTTTTTTTTAACTAAATCTAAAAGAGATGTTTGTAATAAAGATATATTGCTTTCCAATTAAAGCTGCTCCAACTTTTTCAATAATTTCTCTGAATGTTTTGATGGACTTTTTTAAGGTAACCACAAAAAATCTCAAATTATTTTGTTAGGAGTTTTTAATGTACATAATATGAGTAATTAACTCACTGATCTTTTAAAATTCTATTCGGCAAACAAGTTATGTATGATATTTGCTATTTCTCATATCTTAATCAACTTACTTATTAACACACCTATTAATTTTTGTGCTGGACTACTTGAAAACCTATTTTATACTTTTTAACGGATTTAGAGATTACAACTTACTTTTGTTATTATTAAAATTACTATTCTAAAATGGTTATAGCAAAATGAAACAATTTTTTAAAGATTTTAGTTTTGGTGTTCATTATTTATGGTTCTACGATATTGCAGCAGAAAATCTGACTAAAACCATTTAAAATGTTATTACGTATACTATTTTTTATTATAAAAAAAAACAGAAATACTTAATTTAGAAAAAATAAACAGTTAATAAAAAACAAAAAGCATTCAATAAATTCATTAATAATTGTTTTGATCAAACTGAGCAGGATTATAAAAAGAATCGTAAACATTGCGGCAATCAAATTTATTTATTTTATTTATTTTATTGCCTTTTGGTGTAAGGCTTATACATTATTAATCTGTATAATATTCTCTTCATGTCTTCCTATCTTTGGCTATATTTTTATTTCTTCCTAAGTGTTTCCTTTTCTTGTAGCTTCTTCTTTTATTGCGCTGTTTCATTATTTTATTGGTTTTTTTTTGTTTTTGTTTTTCTGTTACTCTTACCTCATAAATTTTCTTAGTGTTTTTTTTATCACTCATTTTTCTAATACTGCGTACACACTTGCAACAATCTGCCGTACAGCAACACCGTCGCGTAACATCTTCGCGCAACATCACCCCGCAACAGCGTCCCATCGCTTGTCGGTTTTCTACCGTCGGATCAAAGAAAATGTTACGAGACGATGTTGCGGTACGCAGTTATGTTGCGGAGTGATGGTACGCGACGATGTTACGCGACGGTGTTGCGGTACGGCAGATTGTTGCAAGTGTGTACGCAGTATAATAGTCGGTACACACTTGCAACAATTTGCCGTACCGCAACACCGTCGCGTAACATCCTCGCGCAACATTTCCTCGCAACATGGGACTTTTCTAGCGTCCCACCGCTTGTCGGTTTTATGCCGTCGGATCAAAGGAACGTTGCGCGACGATGTTGCAGCTCCCTTTACAAGTTAGTACGGCAGGGTGCAACAATACGGCAATGGAACGGCATTGTGTTGCGGGAGTATGTTACGCGACGATGTTGCGGTTCGCAGTTGTGTTGCGGAGTGATGGTACGCGACGATGATACGCGACGGTGTTGCGATACGGCAGATTGTTGCAAGTGTGTACGCAGTATAATATGTTCATACCATCTCATTTCACTTTTCGTAATTTTTTTTTGTATTGTTTTTATTTTAAATTCGTCCTGTATGTCTCGTTTTTATTTTATCTTTTCTTGTTTTGTTTTTGATCTCCCTAAAAAACTTCATCTTTATTGCATTTATTTTTTTACAATATAATGTTGGTCCGATTACTTTTTTACAATTTTTGTTATTGTGGTTTTGATATTTTTTTGTTGTTAAAGAAAGTGTTTTTATATATTTATTGCTTTGTCTAACAATTGAGAAAAGCAATGCGCTTAACACACATCCTTAATTCACCGCTATCTTTGTTTGAAATTCTTTTGTTTTGATTCCTTGTTATTCATTCTTACTATGTTTCTGTTTTCTTTTAATTACATTTATTATTTTCTTCTCAATTCCTCTTTCTTCTAGTTTTTTCCATATGTCTCTCTCTTGATCCTGTCAAATAATTTTTAAAGGTCAACAAACCATGCGTGCATTACTTTATGTTTTATGATTTTCTCATTTGACAGTCTTATTATAAATATTAGATCCTGTGTGCTTCTTCTTTTTCTAAATCCACAATGGCTATCCTTTATTGTCGTTTCTAATTTGTTTTATTTTTCAATGATTTTTATAAATATCTTGCTTGGTATGCTCGTTAGTGTAATTCCTCTGTAGTTTACACATTTTTTTTATGTTTTTTTTTTATGTATGGGTAGGATTATTTCTTTATTTTATTCTTTTGGCGTTTTTCCATTACTGATTATGTTATTTATTAATTCTGCTATTTGTGCAATTCCCTCATCTTCTATGTATTTTATCATTTTCGGCCTTATTTGATCTGTTTCTAGTGCCTTCCCGTTTTTTAATTTCTTAATTGCTTCTATTACTTTGTTTGTTTTAATTTCTTCTATTTTTTTCGTTTTTCTATCCTGTAGCACTTCTTTATGTTCTCTTGTTTTGTTTTTTTTTACTTTCTTGTTCTGTTAGTTCTTAAAAGTATTGCCATCTTTCCATTATGTTGTCTTCTTTTGTTATTATTTTTCTATTTTTATCTTTTATGTTCATCATTTTGTGTTTTTTCTTTTGTCTGGTTTAACTTTTGCTTTTCATTTCATGTCCACTTGTTGTCAATGGTGGTTGCTTCTTATTTCCGCCTGTCTTGTTACTCTTACATTCTTTATCTTGTTCCAGTAATTTCTGTTCATATAATTCTTTTATTTATGTGTTTTTTCTTATTGTATCTTTTATCCTTTCCGGAGCTATTATCCTTCCTACTCCTCTTTTTTTTCCTCCATTTCTGTCCACATTAACCAGTATTATCCTCTATGTATTCTTACTATTCTCTGCTCTTTCTTTTTTGTTTCTGTTACTACTAGTATTTTTATTTTTTTGTTTATCATTTCTTTCACCAGCTCTGCTTCTTTTCCCATGTATTCTCTTATATTCTATGTTCCTATTCTTTATTTTTCTTTTTTTTCTCTTCATTTTCTTTTTCTATTTCTTTATTTATGTTGGTTTTCTTTTCATTGTTTGCCGTCGACTTTATCTTCTTTCTTATATTAGCAGTTAGCATTTTAATAACTAGTACAACAAAACGTTTTCTGTAAAATATGCATTTGTATATGATACAAATATAATTATATTATTATGCAATTGTATATAATTATTTTTATTAATAATATGTATGCCCACAATTTGTATTAACAAATGCGTACAGTTTATAATATTCGATAAATTTATATTTATTTCTATTTAAAAAAATTAATTTTACTAAGAAGAAAAGAAGTTTAATGAGGTTATAAATGTCGCTCTTGGTTACTTTTACGCAATATGAAATACACATCGCCTAGCAAACTTAATTGTTTAGAGAACGTAACCATTGGTAACAGTTGTCAACGTTAATGTTTTCAAGAGAACAGTTGACCATTTTAGTAAGCAGTAAAGTGTTAGGGTTTTAAAATAAGAGGTTTCATTTTGATATTAAAAAAAAAACGGGTATTTTTTAAGAAAAGTTAATAAATGTTTATTTTATTGTAAAGAGAAAGGTATGCCATTAACATTTGAAAACGATATCAGTCAAATGGACGCCACGGTTATGGTTGCAGTACCACATTTTTTTCATGATATTTTTCATGACCATTTTACACATTTGCGGCTGTATGTCCTCGATAACTTTACGAATTCTATCTTTAAGGTCTTCAATCGATTTTGGAGTATTAGCATAGACCTTATCTTTCACGTGGTCCCAAAGAAAAAAGTGTACAGGTGTTAAATCACAAGATCTCGGTGGCCAATTGTATTCACCTCTTTGAGAAATAACACAGTCAGGAAACTTTTCTTGCAAAATTCCGATTGTTTTGTTGCTTGTGTGGCACATAGCGCCGTCTTGCTGAAAATAAACGTCGTCCACATTAATATTTTTCAATTCCGGCTATAAAAATTAGTAATCATAGCTCGGTAGCGCCATCCATTCACCGTAACAGTTGCACCAGCCTCATTTTCAAACAAGTAGGGTCCAATCACACCGCCTGCCCAAAAATTGCACCAAACAGTGACACATTGAGGATGCAAAGACTTTTCAACAATCATTCTTGAATTTTCTGAGCCCCAAATGCGACAATTCTGCTTATTAAAGTAGCCTCCAAGATGAAAATGGGCCTCATCACTGAAGATGATTTTTCGATAAAATTCCAGATTATTTTGATTCATTTGAAGGATCCAATCAGCAAAGATACGACGTTTATGGTGATCGTGATCGACCTTTTGATTTCTTGTGTTAACTGAACTTTAAAAGCTTTAAGACTTAAGTTTTTATGCAAAATACGGTGTAATGTCGTTTGTGGAATGTATAATTCCAAAGATTGACGAGGAATCGACAAACCTGGGTTTTCTTCAACACTACGGGCTAAATCAGCAATATTCTCATGTGTTCTTGAGCGATGCACACAGTTTCGATTCTTCACATCACAAACTTGTCCCAACAGCTTAAATGTTTCCACCAGGTTTACTATTGCCGGCCGAGAAGGTGCTTTACGACGACCAAAAAGTGCTTTAGTTTTGCGAACTGTGACTGAAAAATGTTCACTATTTTTGTAGTGAATTTTAATCATTTCAATGCGTTGTTGAAGCGTGTATTGTTCCATTTTTAATAATGGCGTAGTTTTTACTTGTTAAATGTTAAAAAATAATAACTTCAAAATTGACAGCTGCCCAAATAGCCTGCTATTCAAGATGAAACTTTTTATTGGAAAATCCTTTACATATAGGATGTTCAAAAAAGAATGTAAAATATTTAAGGGGGTAGTAGCACAAACCACAACAAACAAAAAAGTTTTAATAAACATGGGTTGTCATAGCAACGGTTTTGGAGATAAAGAACATTATTTATTTTTATATATTTTTACAAAGGTCAGAGTTATAGAAAATGTTTGATGTGCCCTCATTTGACATTTGTACTCTTTCTAAAATCCCCTTATTGACTCTGATTTCTTGGCACTTTTTATTAATTTTTAACTGCAGCTCCTCAAGGTTATTTACAGGAGTAGCATACACTCATGATTTCAAATATCCCAAAGAAAAAAATCAAGAGGGTTTTAATCAGGCCTTTGATCTAAATGCTCTCTAACGGCAACCAAAAAATGACCTGGAGCACTATCATACTGGAACCATATTTGTTGCCTGTGTGCCAAAGGAAAGTTGAGATAAGCAGCGCCTGTTAACCGGTTTGGTAAAACAACAGGAACTAGAAACCTGTCGCCTACAATACGATGTGCATTATGAAAATTAACAACTTTATTTTGTGTGAACCCGGCTTTATCCGTTAAAAATAATTTGACAAGAAACTGAGAGACTTCAGCATCCTTTCGTAGAAACCAGCGACAAGAAACCAAACGTGCCTGATGATCAATTAAATTGAAGGCCTGTACTTGTTGTACCTGGTATGGATACAGCAGCCGCTTGTGGAGTGTTTTCCAAACAAGAGTAGCACCAATTCCTACCTCGGCTGATAATCTCCGCACATTCGTTCTTGGATTATGCTCTATCCGTGCTATAATTTCTTGTTTTGCTCTAGGAGTAGATACCGACCTTGGTCTGCCGGAAAGATAGCACTGTTTTTGAAGTGAACCGGTATCTCTCAATCTCTGGCAAATTCTTCCAAACATACGATGTGAAGGAATCTCACAATTTGGAAAAGCTTCTACATAAAGGCGTCGCGCAATGGTGGCAATCCCATTAGCACGACCATACATGAAATGCATGTTGGCTAGTTCTGCATTAAAGTAATCAGAAATAGCAATAAAAACTTGTGCACTAACAACAACTGTCAAATACTTAATGTTTATTTCACTAAACATCAGCCAACTATGATTGTGGTTTGTACTATCACCCCACTTACATATTTTACTTTTTTTAACACCCTGTATAATTATAATAACAGTTACCCTCAAGTTTTACTGAATGAACATGGTTTTTGTTGTTATGTCTGTTATTTAATGTATTGTGTTCAGACTTTTTCATTTTGAATAATTTATTCGAGTTTTTACGTAAAACTAGAGAGAAAAATTACTCCCGTTTTTAAACACATTTTGCGCGTAAATGTCAGAGTAAAATCCATCCAGCTCTAGACTTGGTTAGACAAAAACGCTTTCTCGGTGCGACGTTCTCTTATTTCGAACGCTTTGAGATGTCACACCCATTGTGACACTCCGATTTTACGAACGATAAAAAGTGCGCCCTTTACCAACGCTCCAGTTTTTTGAACGCATCCTGTATTTTTTCTTGCTTAAACATTACTTTTTTATTTTTCATTTCTTTCTTTAGCTTTCTATTTTTTTCTTTTAGTTCCTTACCAACAGGAACTAGAAGGGTGTTCTTTCCATCTCTTTCATTAATTTGAACATTCTTTAGTTCTTCCATTTCCAACAATCAAATACAAATTGAAAACTATAAGATTAAAAAAAACAAATCAAATCAAATTTTACAACTCTAAATAATATAAACTTTGATACCTCTTATTTTTTTTTTTTTTTAGAACGTAGTGAGGTGTTGGCTCCAGCAAGTGGCTCTTGAGAATGACTATCGCCGGGCAATATCTTTCGGTTTTCTTCTCTGCGTTAGTCCTGCTGTTAATTTGTCTTTGTCATTGTCAATGTGATGCTAGTTTGAGATGGGCAAGTTTTGGCTTCGCGGAATTTACAGTCTGCTGCAGCAACACATGCTGTCTTTGGCCCATCTCTCGGTATACCCTATTTTTCTGTTCTTTGAATAGATCAAAATAATCTAATTACTAATCCAAAAAAAACGGATATTTTGCAACCAGTAGGGTCCTACTAGATTATTTCTTTTTACTATTTTCTTAAATATATGTCTTATCTGATTAAAAAAAAATGCAAATGTTCAACCTATACGATTATATAATTGTCTAATAAAATTATTATTATTTTCAAAATACTATACTTGTTAAACAGCTCAAATTAATTATTCTGTTTCACCCTGTATTCGAATTATTCTGTACTTCCCTGTATAACACGTTGCGTATGTTGCTGATGTTGCATCTAGGATGCTGTGATCAGCATAACTTACGAGTATATGTGGTTGTCTACATTATCAATAGTCTGATAGATGATGTCTGATTGATCTGCTTGGTTTTGTTGTTATTTTTACATAATTGGTGCAAAACAAACATAAAAATTAAGCGAAAATAAATTAATATCAGTGAAATATGATGTAAATATCGCGTATGCGTTGAAATAATAAATATGTTATAGTTATATATATATATATATATATATATATGTATAGATACTATAGATCTATCAGGGATGCCCTGAGATGCAAATCTACCATATCCCATTTAGACATGGATTTTTTCATGAGCCCAGGGGTTCTATATACTAGAAAATAAAAGCAATATTAATTCCGGTCCAAGTGAATAAAATAATAATATAGTATAGAAAAAAATGATATATGTGAAATAATAGAGGTTAAGTTGTTGCATACAAGATGAACTGGCTGAGCTGTTTTACATGCAAACAGAAGACCATTGATAATGTGAAAACACTCGATTTTAGCCGGACTGCAATTGCTGAAGTGCCACCTGAAGTTTTTAACTTTGAGCGTACTTTGGAAAATTTATATTTAGATGGAAATAAGGTAAATATTAAATTTGTATTTTTAAAAATATTTAAAATTTAAACAAAACTGTTTGAAAGATTTTTAGTAAGAATCAAAGATGGATTGACATCAGTTATAAATGGTTTTTTTCAATTTTTAAGACAATTTTGCAACTTAATAATCATTACTACTCAATATTTGTCAATTTTGCGTTATTTTAATGAACATTTAAAAAGTATTTGATTTTTACTTACCTTGCAACCAAAATAATAAGTAAATATTTGTAGTTGAGTTTTGAGAATTAATTCAAATTAACGAGAAACTTTACATATATAAATAAGTGGTTTAAAATGATTCAAATGTTATTTGCAAATGGGGAGCAGTCTTTATTATTTTCTATTTGAATTTATTCAATTATTTGACATTACTTGATGTACCATAACAAAGTCCATAAAATATATCAAAATACATTTTGTAAACTTAAAAATCATTCAAAAAATCAAACTAGAGGTCTCTAATTTAAATCTGGACAACTTTCAGCTTTTACATTTTAGAAAATTATATCAGCTTGCAATGATTTGGTAGAGACTAGGTTCAAGACTCAAAACTGACCAAGAAAACTGCTTCTGACTATTCTGCAAATGGAAATTATATTTTGATATCAAAATAATGTATAAAAATTGTTTCATTCAACATATCTACAAACGTTTTGCAACAGTGACAGTAGTAAAGATATTAAATGCAGGACATTATGTCTAAGCCTCTGTGTGGCACACTAATGGGCCTATTCTCTATCAACTTGGTTAATTTTAACTTTCGCTAAAAAAGTGTGATTTTAGCAGCCCGTTAAATATTTTAGCGTTGTTGCTTATTCTGTAACACTTTTTTTTAGCAACTCGTTAATTTAAAATAATTTAGCGACCTCGTTAAAAATAAGCATAAAACGTTTGTCTTTGATCAATTTTAACCTCAAAAACTGACTTTTAATGTGAATATTTTTATATAATTATTATTAAAAGTAAATAATAACATTACATAAGTTTCTTACTTTTATTTTGCTTATTTATATCATTGACATATACTTTTGAATGCATCAAATTAAGTTTTTTATTATTAAAATACTATGTTATGTAATATAAATTTAAATTCTTTAGAGACATTCTTTTTAATACATTATTTGCTGTTCATCTTATATCGGTAATTTGAGGTATTGTTTGCGTTTGTTAGAAGCTAAGAATTTTTGCATTTATATTTAGAATAGTCTGATTATGGTTCATTATGTTATAAACAATAAGGTGTTATAGGATAGAGTTGATGTTCTGATGTTATTAATGACTCCATTTACACACAATAATAAAAAAGTATAATTTGGCATCAAATAAATATTGCTCATATCACATGAGTTTCTATGTTATATTTGTAGATGTGAAAATATTATGTTTTTAGGTTAATAAAATACAGTAATATGCACTCGTAATTTCATATTTTCTTGAAATTGTTAATATTTATTAATTAAATAAAATAATAAATTGCCGTTTAAAAATTAACGGCTGCTGTTTTTATCTGCTAAAAATAATCAAACTAACGGGTGATGTTGTGAACTTGTGTTGCTAAAAATTTAACGGAAATTACCATACGGAATACGAATTGCATTTTAGCGGTTGCTAAAAAAAATAACGGTTGCTATAAGAAGGTTTGTGATCAAGACTTATAAAACAAAGTTTGTTGATAAGATTGGGATGCCATACTATTTGCAATATTTTCTTTATGTTGCAAGTATTATTTTTACAAACTTGTGATTTTTAAGCATTTATATTTATATTTTTTTTTTTAACAGGTTTGTCTAATGGCGATTCTACTCAAGTTTGAGACTGTATTGCAACAGTCATCTTCAACTATGTACATTAGTTTTTTCAATTATTGGAAGCCAACAAGCAGTTATAATACACATATAGGGCTTGCAGAACTTATCATTGAAAAGATGCAAATAAAGCTATATGATTACGTGTACACAAAAACAAAAACACTTGATTTGCAGATACATATTACATAATCTATAATCATTGACAGACCTTATTGGATATGGGCGAAATAATTCAATTATGTTTAATAAAATTAATTACTTTACATGAGCTATCTAACATATAGTTTGCATAGTATGGTGTGGTATGTAACGATGACGTTTTAAGTGACGTCATTAGTTTCTCCTCTGTTACCACTAACCACCTACTATAGTAAGCTATAGTATCTCGTGAAAAATTGCTAACTGATTCTACATAAATAGTCAGTGTTATTGTTGCTGAAAGCTTCTTGATATTGTAGTAGTATGAGTATAGGAATGGTTGATAATTGGCAAATACGAAATTTGTGACATTGTAGGGATTTATTAGAACGACCTGGAAATTTCTGGACACCTGGTCTAAGGTGGAATTTTATATGTGACTAATATATGTCAGATGATCTATTGTTGAACATTTTTATCAAAATCTGTTTTGTATACCCTGTGATAAAGTGATTTTCTTTTAATCAACATTATATAACCTTTTTAAATTTCAGTTTAAGGAAATACTGTTGAATGGTCAGTAATAATTATTTTAAATTTTTAGTTATTTTTATTTTTATTCAAAAACAATATAAAATAAAAAGTATGAACATATTATTTTATTCAGGACTAAGTCAAACAAAATGGGACATTGCTTCATCCAATAAATTATATTCACTATTGTTACTCGATGTTGGACTGCCTTATGATGGTGGGCTTAAAGCGTTTAAAATTGTTTCTTTTGATTCATTCCACATATTTGCTAACTGTGGTTGTTTGAATATAAATAAGAAACTTTCAACAAATTCTCTAGATTTGTATTTGAGTTTTGACTGATGATCCACTCGATGGTGCCTTATTCTTCCGAATAATTTCTTGCTTTTATCTTTAAACTCGTTCATTTTAAATTCCAATCTAATTTTTTTCTCTTTTAAATAAGAAATATTGAGGTCTTTGGCGGAGTAGCCGCGTGCTAGATTGCGGCGTAGGTAGATATCATAGTCTCGTACCAACCTAGCAACAATGTCGGAAGTAGAGATACCGTCAGTTCGTTTAGTTGGTACGAACATATCTTTAGCTTTCCATTTAGCATATATGTCAGTACAACCGTCTGTGCCATAAGGTATGTCATCGTGTGCTATAAAGTCTATTTTATGCTTGGCAATATATTTCTCATCAATTTCCCAAGGAGCGTTTCTAACAATTTCATCCACATAGCGACAATGTTGTACACTCTCGTACCTTTCACTTTCTGTCATCACAGTACGCCCTTTTTTACAGTGAGTTAGGGTGTTGTTACAAACTCCAACAATAAGATAAACGTTCGGAAACACATTTTTAGCCTGCATCAACTGGTTGGCATGTCCTTGGTGGAATAAGTCGTATATGCCATCGGCATATACACGAATGGGCCTTGAAGTTGTACCAGAAATTGCCATCTCATAGGTAATCTTCATTGTGTAATCACATTGATTGCGTATCCAATTTGCTTGTGGATCATTGTCAAATGGTGCCTTTGTGCCAATTGACAAACGAAAAGGCTGGACATGGGTGTCATCAATATTATCCTCTGGTCGGCACTTCGCACGTTTTCTTGACATTTTCAATTCAGTTGGAGCACAGGTGTATAAAAAACTAATATTCAGCGAAATTTTTATTTTAATCGCGATCGGTACGATTTAATTAACTGTAGCTTAGCAATGGTGGGGCGGGCGGTGAGCTGGCACTAGACGCTGGACTGGAAGTGACGAATTTCAACTGCCGCGACAACGGTTTAGTTATTTGTTTATAATTTATTTAACCACCTAATATCAGTGGCGGCTCGTCTAAAAGGGCCATGGGGCGGACATCGCTTATTTTTTTATAAAATAAATAATAGAAATAATAATTTTTTATATTCATTTTGGTTCCTGGTTTGTCACCAGTCACCACTGACTAATATATTACATTATATTATAATCATTTAATCTAATTGGATCTTTTTTGCTGAGATAATAGATTATAATTTTGGACTTATTTGATTGGTTGATATTTTATTTTAAATAAACTAATTTTATTTAAGTCAAGTTAGCTCTACTGTTATGATAATATTTAATAAGTAGTCTAATCATAAAGAAGTGTTGTAAACCTAACTTACATTTTTTGCTTTCAGATAACAGAGTTACCAAGAACATTATTTCAATGTGAAGAACTAAAATTCTTAGACATAAGCGATAATGAAATTCAATCTATACCTGCCTTAGTTTCCAAACTTATCAATTTACAAATGCTCAATATGAGCCGGAATTGTCTGAAATATTCTGACATACCGGTCAATATACATCGTTGCCAGAAGCTCACTTTTCTTGATCTCAGTTCCAACACTCTGGACAAATTGCCTGAGGGATTAACTAGTCTTGTCAATCTTCAAGAGCTTTATTTAAATGACACTTACATTGAATTTCTACCTGCAAATTTTGGAAGACTCAACAATCTTAGAATATTAGAATTAAGGGATAATAATTTATCAACATTACCCAAATCATTAAGGAGACTGACTGATTTAAAACGGTTGGATCTTAGCAATAATGATTTTGCAGATATGGTAAGTACTTGAAATATTATATGTAAGATGTACATGTACAAATTTGATTTATTTGAACCATTTAGTGATGTTACAATGGCCTAATAGCATTGTAATAACATGCTATTGGACTATAGTTGCGTATAGTCTATTCAATTCGAAAGTAGAGCGTGGGAAAGCAACACTGCACTACCCTGTTAACTGTGTAGCTGTACATTATTTTCTTGTGCGCTGTCTTTAATTTGAATAGACTATAATATTGTTCAAATTGTAAAAAAAATTGAATTTTTGTTTAAAAATTCTAGTGGGTATATATTGTGTATATGTCTTCTCACTAAGGATGGTATCACATAATAAAAAAGTTTTAGTGTACAAAAATTATTATTCACTCAATGTCAAGTACAACTTTAAGTAATTATCTAATTATTTTCCAAACTAGTGAAATAAGGATTTATTTTTCTAGCCAGAAGTTATTGGAAACATGGCGAATTTACTAGAGTTATGGATAAATGGTAATTGTATAACTTCAATAATATTGGGTATTGGTAATCTTTTGGAACTGCAAGATTTTGACGCATCAAAAAATGATATAGAAAATGTGCCAAAGGAAATTGGTCGTTGTACTAAGTTAACGAGTTTAATACTCAGCCATAATCTTATCAAAACATTTCCACAAGTGCTTGGCAATTTGAAAGAATTGCAAACATTGAAATTGGATTTCAATTTTCTTGAAGCTTTGCCATATTCTATTGGGGACCTAGTTAAGTTAGAAGAATTGGATGTACAAAGTAATCAGATGGTATCTATACCGAATTCATTTGGTTATTTACGGAAATTGAATTATTTTGTGGCCTCCCATAATTATCTTACATCGTTACCATCAGGTAAGAACATTTTCTTATTTACTAATACAAAGTTGTTTAATGATGTTTTGGTCTGCTGATAATAATAATGTTTATCCAACAGCTTAAAAAAACTATATGATACAAATACAGTAAAGAAAGTGGAGAAATGTGTAAATGTTGTCTTATTATAAGATATTGTATAGTGTACTCAAAGATATATCGGCTTTATTACTTTGACTTATCGGATTAGCTCATTAGTAGTCTCCATGGGGGTCCATTAAATGAGTACTTAACAATCTCTTATTTTTTATACCTGTACTAAGGGGTAAAACAATTTTTTCAAAAGAAAACAAAACACAGAAAATGTAAGAATAATTTTAATACAGCCCCTGCTTTTATAGCATTCAGGTAACATTTTAATATCTCGTTTTGAACAGGTATAAAAGATAGTTTGCAAAAGCGTATAAAACGTTGTTTTTTACAAATTTTAGAAGTTCTGTAGCTTGGGCTCATTTTAATTCACAAGAACCAAACTTTAAGAGGTGTTTTAGGTATATATGAGAAATGTTTTCTGAAAATTTCAGCAAAATAAATTTTGGTAGAAAAAAGTTACAGTGGTTTACTAATCTTTGAAAAGTAGTATCTCACGATTTAGTGGTTCGATCGGAAAAAACTTTGCTAAATTTTAAAGAGCAATTCAAAACAAGAAAATTAAGCTAAATTAGACATAATTTTATTGAAATTTGACATTGTTACAGCATTTCCAATGTGGGGCTGTGTTTGTACTTTAGCCTATTTTCACAACGGCCTACGCTTAAGGAAATAAAGAACGGCTAAATAAAAAAAAAACAAGTTAAAGTACAAGAAATTACAAAAAGAATCAGACCTTGAAGAGCTTTTTCTAATGTTTCTACGCTGAGAAAAAAAATGTTGAAAATTACCGAAAAAATGTGATTTTTAGGCGTCTTTCTGAACTCCCAAAAATTGTTGAAAATTTGGGAATTATGTTTTTTTGGTACCTACTATCTCATATTTAATTTTGAGTCAGTTTGGAGGTACTCACTCTTTAAATTTGGTCGAAAAGTAATGGAATTATCCATATATATGTTCTCTTAATAGAACACCCTGTATATTTTTACATTTTTAATGATTAAATGATTGTTTTTTTATTTGTTTAGTTGAAATAAATGTGTATGTTTGTGGGAAAATGTTCTTTATTTTAAGTTCAGGAGTTTGCTTATAACTCAAAAATGGTGCGTTTTATAAAAAAAATATTTTTATGAAAAATACTCAGAATTAATCAAGTCAAAAAATATAAAAATATAGAGGGTGTTCAATTTGAAAAAAGAAAGTTTAGCAAATTTCCTCATTAAAATAAACAAATAAACACGTATATTGAAATATTTTTAATTAATAGTTTGTTAAAAACCAAACAACTTTTGTTTGAAACTTTTTTTGTTTTTTTTTAAGGTTGGAAATTTATTTAGGTGTTCCGGTAATTTTGACTAACTTTGTATACTTATATAGTTCTGGTTCTTAATTTTTTTTGTGCGCACCCTCGGAAAGTGAACATTATGCAAAAAAATTAACCCATGTCATTTGAAGTTTTAAAAGTAAACTTTTTACCTTAAATAAACATTATTATGGGCTTGTTCTCAATCAGCTTGGTTAATTTTAATGGCCGCTTAAAAAAATTTCATTTTAGCAGCCTGTTAAATATTTTAGCGTTGCTTATTCTGTAACATATTTTTTTAGCAACCCGTTAATTTAAAAAAAAATAGCGACTTCGTTAAAAATAAGCATAAAACGTTTGTCTTTGATCAATTTTAACCTTAAAAACTGACGTTTCTTTAATGTCTGAATATTTTTATATAATTATTATTGAAAGTAAATAATAACATTACGTTTGTTCTTACTTCTATTTTGCCTATTTATACTCTTGACATTACTTTTGAATGATTCAAATTAAGATTTTTATTATTAAAATACTATGTTATGTAATACACTTTTTTTACAAATGTTTAAGCCTTTAAATACATTCTTTTTAATACATTATTTGCTCTTCCATGTTATATTGGTAATTTGATATATTGTTTGCGTTTGTTAGGAGCTAAGAATTTTTGCATTAATATTTAGAATAGTACGTTAATGGCATTATGTTATAAATAATAAGGTGTTACAGGATAGAAATGATGTTCTGATGATGTTATCAATGACTCCATTTCCACGCAATAATAAAAAAGTATAAATTGGCATCAAATAAGTATTGCTCATATCACGTGAGTTTCTATGTTGTATTAATATTCAATAAAATATGTGAAAATATTTTTATGTTAATAAAATACAGTAATATGCACTCGTATTCACATATTTTCTTGAATTGCTAATATTTATTAATTAAGAGTAAACCTATAAAATAATAAACTGCCGTTTAAAAATTAACGGATGCTATTTTTATCCGCTAAAAATAATCAAACTAACGGGTGAAATTAACTCTTGTTGCTAAAAATTTAATGGAAATTACCGTACGGAATACGAATTGTATTTTAGCGGTTGCTAAAAAAAATAACGGCCGCTATTTTTTGACTGATTAGCGAATTGGATTAGAATACTACAAATTTAACAAAATGAAAAAAAATATGTACAATACTATATACTATAATACTAATATAGTATTCTAATAATTTTTATTTAAGAGTTTAATTTTATGTTCAAAATTTAAAATATAATAAAAATATGTAAATTGCTTTGGGGATACAATTATGCTTGAATAGCTTATAATACCTTAATGTTGAAGGGTGAAAATATTATTAAATATACAATATTTTCACTCTTGAACACTACCAGGTTCCAGGTATATAATACAATCATAATTAGTTGCTAATGAAAAATTTGTTAAGATAATTTAAGCCCATGTCGTAAAGACACAATATCTATGAGCATACTATACATATATATGTATATTCTTGATTATCACAAAAAGATTTTTTGTATAACTGAAAATGAAAACTTATCTTTAAACCAACTGGTAGACTTGTGAATATATAAGATCTATTCTCTATACTAAAAAATGTAAAAGTGATTTTTTAGTCCAGTACTGAAAAATATTTTGCACGTCTTAGTTGATTTAAAATATTGTCTATTCAAGGCAGTAGACATTTATATGCCACTAGTTTTCTATTTAGTTGTCTATAGTCAATAGTAAATGAAAGGGACTGCTCAGTGCATTTTTCACTTTTTTCAAGATCAAGGACAATGGTTGGGGGAAAGCCCATTTTTCCGAATCTGGTCAAGGCCATGCCAAACTTGTCTACCAACACTTAAAAATAATACAAATATAACTACAAAAAATAATAGTTTTAATAATTCAAATACATATTTATTACAATTTTGTACATATATCAATTATCATAATATTGTTTGTTCTTTATACATTATACTTTTTTACAAGAAAAATATTCAATACTTTTGATATGATGATACATTTTGTCGGATTCTTTTTTAAGAAACATTAATATTTTTTCTTTAGATTATATCATTATCTAATAATTTATGCCTCCAAGTTTTTATGGAACTAAGAGTTGGAGTTAAATATCGTTTATCATCAAAATTTGTCAATGCAACTTTATTTTTTAGTTCTGTATACATATTATGTATAGATGTGATAAAAAAATATACATTTTACATAACTTGGTTACGTGTTAGAATATTTTGAAAATCATATACCGTTTATCAATAGCACAATTTTTAACATTTTTTTTTTATTATAAGTGGAATTGGACTATTATATTCCGATGTGGATGGTTCAATAATTCTATCTGTTAACTTTTTATTTACTCGGTTGATGATTTCATGTTTCTGATTATCTAATGTGGTGTTTTTTTTTTTTTTTAGTTTGCAAAAATGATTGCTTGTTAACTTATCTGTTTATAAACTGAAGAAATCTGCATAATTCATTTTTAATTTATCTTTGATGCATTCTGGTGTATCTTTATTAATTTGTTTAATTACTTTACTTTTTCTGTTAACTTTGTCAGTTTCTACATTGAATTCATGAAAATTATTTAATTCTGTTACTTTTATTTTTGCTGTATTGATATTATACTTTTGTTGTTTATAATGAATGAAAACAGAAATACAATATTTAATTAAAATTATTTAGTAAACAATTTATGCTTGTAAAATAAATCATGTTTATAAAACAAATATTATTTGTTAAACAAATATTATTTTATAAACAAATTATACTAAGAAAAAAAATGACTACTACTATTTATTATTATTGTTTAACAAAACAACTTCTTTTTGTTATCATTTACTAATTACTATTTATGTTGTTTTGCAAATCATTTTTCAGATGGTTAGGGTTTTCTGCTATTCTTGTCAGATTTCTCTGTACATCTGTATTATCAAATATAATATTTGGCGTGGCTAAATTAAAATTAAAATATGTGGAAAACTATTAAAAAACTATTTAATAATAATAATAATATACAAATGTTCAGTATAAGTAGCTTATAATGTCTGAACAAATATATAATTTTTTCCAATATACATACATTATACTTTTTTGTGAATATTTGCTTATTGTAAAATAACATTTTTGAATTAAAAGTGAATTTGAATTTACTTTGTCTAAACCTACAAAAACATTAATTTCTTTATTACATGTAGGAAATTTATTGTATAGTATTGTGCACTTATGCTATATAACAGCTTACTTAGCTAGTAGCATAACTTGGTTTAAGATTTACTACATGTTTTAAATGTTATTCATTATATACTCGCTTATTGTAAAAAAAAAAAAAAAAAAATATTATAAACTAAAAACATCCATAGACGCGTTTCGAGGTTTACCTCTCATCAGTATGGCTTTATTTATTTAAACTTAATAATTGATTTTTAACTTACTTCGTCAACATTGTTCACCACCACAATTCAAAGTGAATATTTTAAAGGGTGTATTGAC
Organism: Tachinus rufipes; assembly: GCA_963932245.1. Lineage (NCBI taxonomy): Eukaryota > Metazoa > Arthropoda > Insecta > Coleoptera > Staphylinidae > Tachinus > Tachinus rufipes. The sequence continues at coordinate 47,421,314 of OZ010750.1, read as the reverse complement.
TATTTATACTAACTGACTTAATGACTTTATTTAATGGCTATGGTTAATAGCATTCTGAGAAACTAATTATTTTGGGATATTTAGCTGATGGTAATGACATGAAAGAATTAAAAAGGAAATTTGAAAATTAAAAATAGAATAAATTTTTTTGCATAAATTAAAAAACTTTTAACTTATTCTATGTGTCAATAGTCCGCTTAAAAGAATCTCTTTTAAAAGTTTTGGTCTTACATCTCTGAACTGTCAGTGAATATTTGTTAGAATTTTTAGGAAGCCTACTACGAGTAAATATTTGTTTAAATAGCAATATGTCTTTTGTTTTGTTTGAACAATGCTCATGGATATATCTATAGAAAATGCAAAGATCTGCAACATTACGTCAATGTTGTAAAGTATCTTTAGTCAGTGGTCAATTTTGGATCAGCAATTAAAATAGCTCATTTTTTAATAGAATTTAGAAGAGCTAGTGTAGCTTTATGTTAGACAAAAAACGTACGACTTAATAACTTCTTTATTTTGTAACTGATTTATATGATAAATAATCAAATAATCAAACGAAAGACTGGTTTGCCATCATTTCATGATTTATATGATTCAAAAACTATTTTAAATGGCTTTTTGAGTATTATAAAGGCAGGTACACACATGTATGTTTTTATTTTTAGTATAGTTGCTATGGCAACCAACTTTATTTTTTTAAATGGCATACATTTTTTATTTTTTATACCATGTAAAAACATAATATACTTTTATAACAAAATTTTCTGATAAATTTAAAAAACATTTTTTTTTTTAATTTAAAATGATCGTAATTGAGTTGGTATTGAAAATAAATAATATTTATTTTTTTAGGTGTTTTTATGTTATTATGCATAACATAGTATTGACGTATTTAAAATTTAAAAAAATATTTTTTATTTTAAAAACGTAGTTTTTTAAGTTACTATAATATGCATAACAACATTAGTTATTTTCAATGCCAACTATTCAATTACGATCATTTTAAATAAAAATAAATATTATGTTTTTTAAATTTATCAAAATGTTTTGTTATAAAACTAAAAAAAATTCCAAAAAAAAAAATGTATGTTACCAATTAAAAAAATAAAGTTGATTGTCATAGCAACTATACTCAAAATCCACATGTGTGCACCTGCCTTAATAATACTCAAAAAACCATATAAAATAGTTTTTGAATTATATAAATCAGTTAAAAAATAACGGAGTTATATAGCCGTATGTTTTTTGTCTTACACTCTGTATGTAGGTATTAGCAAAAGTTGTAGAGAAGTGAAAAACTGTTTACTACATACTTTCAAAGCTATTACAACAACATTGTTGTTCCAAAGAAAATTATGTGAGATTGTAATCATACTTTTGGTAATTTAAATTAATGTAAATCAAAAATAGAGTCGGGGAAAGATCAAAACATTGAGGAACCCCAGCTTTTACAATAGATACATAGTACTTGGTAGTACACATTACTGCTTGGTTGTCTCGTTATTTCACATCTTCTCTTGTTTATAGATGCTACAGGTTCTAACCTAGAAATTTCAAGACGTTCTGCCATATTTGTCGATATGGTTTTTGGAAAGTATGAAGGGTGCTATCATCTGCAAAAGTATGAATAGGACTTTTACTTATTTGAAGAAGTTCATTAATGTAAAACAAAAATAGTTGGCTAAAAAGCAGAACACCAGGATTTATGATTTTGGGGTCAGAGTTAAAACCATCAATTCTAACTATAATTTTTCTATTGTCAAGAAAGTTATCTTATCAAATGCTTTGGAAATGTCTAAACTTACTCCATGTAGTAGAATTCTATTTGTGACTAACATATGTCAGATCTTTTGTTGAACATTTTGATTGAAACCTATATTCAGTATCTGAGATAAAGTCATTTTGTTCTAAGAACTTGACAATGTGGAAAGTAGTTTTTCAAAAAAAATTTAACAGTATGCAATTGGTCTATAATTTGTAGAATTAGACTCCCTTTTTATGTATAGGTTGAAAATTTGTAATTTTCCAACAATTCTGAAATGTTTCTTTTTTGTATGATAATGCAAATATTTTAGTCAAGATGGGAGCTAGTTCATTAGTGTCATGCCTTTCTGGTATTTAATTTAAGAATTTTATCTTTTGACAATTTGTTGCCTAAAATGAATTGGATCCATTATTTTACCAATAGTCGGCATTGTGGGTACAACAATAGGAGGATTTAGAATGTAAAAGTTAGATGCATTCGGTTGGGTTGCTGAGAGATTCGATTAGCTTTGTTTCTGTCAATTCTAGCCACAGAACATACTACAGAAGCGCGAGCTCCATGTTATTCGTCAGAATCACGATATTAGTTCTCCACGTCACCACTTTGAGCTCAAAATGATTAATTGCGAGAAATATATAAATTTTATTATTTAATAGTATTGAAGACAACGTACTATTTTTATATTATTAGTTTGTCAATGATACATAAAATCAAAATTAATAATAAAAATAATAGATATATATTAATCTTAAAAAACTAAATAAATATTAATTTTATAAATACAAAGTATCTATTGAGTTAAAAATATTTAAGAATAAAACATACAATTTTACAAATTAACTGTAATTTCGAAATAGCTTTGTTTTTAATAGTGCTTACCTATTTATTTTAAATATTAAAATACGTCCAAAAACGCTTATACATTTTCCAAACGTCAACAAATTGATATCAACACAATAGCCTCATTTAAAAGATCATATCTTAAAAATCAAAGTTTAGCCAACTAGTTGTGACATAAATTATACAGAAATTTGGCTATAAATGATTCATTATTACTTTTATTTTCATATTCTGAACATTTTTTTACAGCGATGTGACTAACATTTTCAATGTTGCTATACAACATTTGAAAAACTCTGAGTCTGATTGCCTACATTTATTTTAACAGCAATATAAATTAACATCGTTCATAAAAAGAGTTTTCGTTAGTAGACATTTCTAGCTGATTTATCACTGATGACTAAAATAAGGTTATATGATATACAGGGTGTCCGGAAAATACGTGTACAACGTTTGACGTCAAAATAGGTCGATCTAAGCCGACTTAGTTATATCCAAAATTGTCTCGTTTAGCCGGTAGAGGGCGTCAAAAAAAACAAAAGTATAACAAAGTTGAAAGTATCTATTGTAAGAAACTAAGTAAAACAAAAACTTAAGCAAATGTGTAAAATGATCGCCATCTTGCTGAATACACTTATTAACACTCTTTAAAAAATGATATTGGACCCTATCTAATGTCTCGGGATTATTAAAATGGTTGCCTGCATTTAAAATCCGCTGCAATAAATCATCGCGTGTGTTTACCGGAGTCTTGTAAACTTCTGTTTTAATAGCGCCCCACAAAAAGAAGTCACACATATTTAACTCAGGAGAACGTGGTGGCCATTTTACTGGTGCATCATTGCCTCTTTCAATCCATCGGTTGGGATATTGATGATGTAAGTATTGCCGAACGGCAACGGAAAAATGGGGCGGGGCACCATCATGCATATACCACATTTCCCTCCGAAGTAAAAGGGGCAAATTCTCCAGAAGAATTGGTAATGTGTCTTGCAAAAAATTTAAATAAATATTTCCATCTAACCTGTCTGGAATAACAATGGGACCAATAAGGTAGTGATCAATAATACCTGCCCAAATATTAATTTTAAATTGATGCTGATGATGTGCAACTTTATTGGCATGTGGATTTTCATCGGAATAAATATGTTCGTTGTGCAGATTGGTTACCCCAGATCTTGTAAAGCATGCCTTGTCAGTAAACATAATTTTTCTACAAAAATTTGGAACAAGGATTCTTTTGTTTCTAATAAATTGACAAAATGTAAGCCGCATGGGGGGATCAGTCGGTAAAAGTTCCTGAACTTTTTGTATGTGGTAAGGATGTAACAACTGTTCTCTTAAAACCTCATTGACAATCGTTTTAGGAACATTTAACTCACGTTCTAAGAGACGGGTACTGGTACTTGGTTCTTCTTCAACTCTTTCCAGAATCATCTCTTCTGTTTCCACAGTTCGAGTTGTTCGCATACGACCCCTGCCTTCAAACTTTTTCTCAAAACTGCCCGTTTCCCGAAGATGACGCTCAATATTGGCAAATGTTTGGTGGTTTGGTATTCGACGGTTAGGAAACCTCTCCATGTAAACCCTAACACTCTGACGCCCATTTCCTTGACAAAACCCGTATACCAGGAGCATGTCAACTTTCTGAGAGTTTGTATAATTTTCCATTTTTAATGGTAAAATGAACTTGTAATTCAAGAATGTTGATCGTATACTTGAGTAAATTTCATAGACTGGTGACAATTTGTCAATAATTGTCAAATTATTAAACGCCATAGCAACAAGGTCACTTAAAAAATTATTGTTACAGGTAATTTCTTTTTAATATTTACAAATTTTTGACGCCCTCTACCGGCTAAACGAGACAATTTTGGATATAACTAAGTCGGCTTAGATCGACCTATTTTGACGTCAGTAGTCTGTCGTCAAACGTTGTACACGTATTTTCCGGACACCCTGTATATTTAGAGCCATAAATTAAATAAATAAATTTATCACTTTGCAGATACTTTAGTTTGGTTAAAAATTGTAGATGCAAGCAGAATAATATATTAAATGTTTGATAAAATATTTAATATTGAATAAAAATTAGAAACACGCAATAAAAATAATTCATAAATGATTTGAAATGCTGGATAAATAAAGTTAATTCATGTTGAAAATTAAAAAACACTTGATAATTTATATAATTTTTTGATAAAAGAGTATATGTTCAATTAAAACAGTAAATATTCATTTCAATATTACGAGGTTCTTACAATGCTTAATACATGTATTCTGGTTTGATCAGGAGTAACATTAATAAAAAATTAATAAATATAACAAATGCTATTAAAAAATTGAATGGAAGATTTAGGGCCATGATATCCAACACCTAATAAACTATTACCTTAAATTAACTTTTAATTGAGTTTAATATATTTTATTTTATCAACACCTTTAAGCAGCTAATGAATTATATGCTCAATACATTTTTATTTGTTATAAATGTCTATATTAAACATATATTTAATTAGCTGTCTAGTTAATAAAATACATAAATAGATTCACTAAACATTAGGAATGAGCAAAACAAACCGAATATTATGACCTTGTTATATGCTTTTCGCTTCTTATTAACTGCCCGTTTTGTGTGAATTGAGTACAACTACTCTTGTCTTAATTTAATAACAGATAATGGAACAAATTTGTAGACGACATCTGAATAGTTTTTGTGAGATTTTCTGCTGCAATATGTGGATCCTCAGAATATAAGCAATGAGTATCAAAATCTGAAATTATTAAGAAATTGTTTTATTTCTACTATGTTCATCTTAGAATAATTATAGATTTGACAAGAGAATTTATTTATTTATTTGATGTTGGTCTATTTCTGCTGCCAAGGCTAATCACTGACCCCAGAGGTTAATACTACAATATTTGGGAATTTTGCTGCAAAAAAAGGAATTTCAACCTAAATTATTAAGTCTTTATCATGCATGCAGCATCAAGACAGTACACTGGACCTACTAAAGTTTCTCTTCTTATCCAAAAGAAGGCTATACATCACAACACATTTTTTCTTAACCAGAAAAACTGACCTTCAAATTAGGGACTTGAGACCCCTGTTGTAGCAGTTGAGTACGCTAACCACCTGGACGGTAATAGGAAGAGAAATTTTAACAACAGAAGTAATAACTGAATGATTGCAATTTTCTAAAGCAGCCTTGACAGTATTTGTTGTAATTTCTGGAATAGTTGAAAGATACAGATCTAATAATCTTGGTTCATCACGAGAAATATATGTGGGTTGCTGAATGAGTAAGATTATGAGAAGCAGCAAAAATTGTAGCTTGTTTTGTCTGAATAGTGTTGTAGAAGATTACATAACCATTCGGTATTATGTACATATCTACTATTAACAAAATGATTTCATCTTTTCTATGATAACTTGAAGAAGCTTGTCAAAACTTTCAGAAAGGTTGTCAATCAATCAATGAATAATAATTAAATGAATAACATTGTTTGCATTATTAAAAAAAAAAATCTTAGTAATAATTAGCGTGTCTCATTTAATAAATCTGGAAGTGTTGTATAGATAATGTAAAGATAATTTTTTTAGTAATTGGTATGAGCTATATTATTATTGAATTTAATTAATTATTTTGTACTGGCAAGAACAGTATTATATTGTTCACAGACTAACTTTATAAATAGTGCATAAATATTTGCTTTACTAAATAAATTTACATATTTTGCTTAGATATTCCTATGGATTCTGATAAAGAGCCGACATTAAAACGAAAAAGTTACTAAAACTATTATTTAACTTAATGGGCTTTTTAAATAAGTCCTATATCATATCCTATATTCATACGTTTAGTTTTGTAGGTTTTAAAAGTAAAACAAATAGACAGTTTGACATGATGTCATTAGATCAGAGATTTGAGAACGGTTGTGTGCAAACCACTTACCTGTTAATTTTTATTGCATCTTTTAGAAACCAGCTAATTTTTATTAAAAAATCGTCAATATTTTGTAAATAATATAGACAGTGCATTATAAAATTACAAAAATATATTTACTCCAAACTAATAATAAATACATTTTATTTATTTATATGAACTTATGCTATTGCAGACTTTTAAGGATAAGATAACTTTAGTATTTGTATCAGTTATTTTGATTGAAAAGGCGTATCATATAATCTATGGCTACTACTAAGAGACAAAAAATTGTTTGTTTTAACATTTCTCGTAGCACTATACTCATCAAGCTTGGAGCTGTTGTCATCAGTCTTGGATTACCAAGGTATTGAGAATTTGTGTGCTTCATGTATTTATATTCTTCATAGATACGATCATCTCTAGTTTTTTCATCTACATGATGTTTTATTATAATATATGATACAGTGCTTACAACTAAAAAAGTAAGGTTATGTTGTAAACTAATTAATAAAATGTTGATATATACTTACACACTACTATCATCATTGTAGTTATAACAAATCGTATTTGTGGGTTCATTTTTATTAGTTAATATAATACGAATATGTTAGTAAATTATTTTTCTATTTCTGGATACTTATGGCGTGAATGGCGTGAAATGTTTGATTGCGCAAGTATATAAAGGTCCGTGTAATTGGATTGGCGCAAAATTCAAAACATAAGCAAATAGTGTTGAATTTAAATCTTATAACGTTATTTTTTTAATAATATTATCATTGAATTTAATTAATTATTTTGACACACACTAATTTTATAAATAATACGTCATTTGCAAACTGTATAGTGTGTTCCTATAATATAATAATAATACACTTTATATTATAAAATGGCGTCGCTTTGTTGACTATTTTTATTGCATTTTCTTTTTACTCAAATACAACAAGAATTTTGCTCACATTATTAACAAGTTCTGGTTACAATTTGAGTAACCAACAATACTATGCGGTTATTTGAACTTCATAGACAATTTTGGTAGTTTAATGGCGTTTTTGGCTGTCACTCTGCACACTGGGGTGGGGTGCCATAGAGTTTTTAAATTCCAGTAGCGACAAAAAATTGTTTGCGAGATTATAAAAAAAAATAAAAAAATGTATTTACGCGCCACATTGTCGGATTGACGGATATACACTGGCAAAGTTCCTATTGCTCAAGCGTCACAACCGAAAACGCCGTAAGGGTGTAAAAGTGTTTTTATACACCAGTTTATCACTAACTCTCTTGTTTCTGCGCGTTCTTGTCTACAAATGACACAGACCGATCATGTTGGCTTTATCGTGTAGGCAAAAAGCGTGTCTACAAGTGTATATTGTCTAAGTATTATACAATAAAGCTTAATACTTCGAAATAACATCTAGCGGCCAGTATTATGACAAAATATAATTGGTGCTTGACAATTTCTAATAATAATAATAATAATAATCTTTATTAGACATTAAAAATGATCGTGTACACGATATATGTCAAGTCAAATATGTATGTACATATGTATGGTAAAAAGTACAAATAGAATGCTATCTATAAACTACAATACAAATAAAATACAAATACAAAAGTATATTTCAATACAACATGATATTATATAATACCTAAAAAACATAAATAACATTTGATAAATAGTCACTAAACAAAAATTAAGTATTAAAATATTCATCAAGAGTATAAAAACACCCATCAATGAGAAATGATTTTAGTTTACATTTAAATAAATTTAATGTTTTGACGTTTTTTATATCAGATGGCAGTTTGTTGAAGATGGTGATGCATGATAAATTTGGTGATTTTTTGTATGTTGACGTATGGTGTCGGGGAGTCCTTAGTTCCTGGCCGTGCCTAGTATCATATTGGTTGTTAGTTGAATTTTTCTCAAAACAATCTATTTTCATGTACGAATAAGTAGCACATTTGTAAATATATATTGATGTAAAAGTTAATATTTTGTGAGTTCTAAATAACTCTCTACATGATTCAATGCGCTTCAGGCCAAAGATTAGTCGTAATATTCTCTTTTGCGCTATTTGTATTCTTATTGATTCAGAAGATTTTCCCCAGATAATTATGTTATATGACATATGAGAATATGCTAGAGCATAATAAACTTGTATCAAATAGTTTTGAGATATTGTTTTTTTAAGTTTTAAAATAGCATAGTATGCGCTGTTCAATTTGTTGGCCACATGATCGATATGAATATTCCATTTAAGATGCAAGGATTTTCTTTTACAGCACTTAATAATTTAATTGCACTTCTGTTGTTAGTACTTTGTAAACAATTAATTTTGTTATAAATTTATATGAACCTGGCTAGTACAAAGAAAGGACTAAGTTAAGTTTCACTTTTAAATTTAATTAAATTATTGACAACATTTCTACTTAAAAAAAGACTATTTCTTTTTCTTTTTAAGTATATATAACTGGGTGTATTGTAATTTATTGCATTTCCGTAAATCTGATAATTTTGCAGTTCAGTGGTGACACTCCGCCATACCTATCGCATCGCAATAGAATCGCAATGACGTCAATGTGACGTTTCATTCTATTCAATTCTCAATTAATAAAAAACATATATTCCGCCTTAATTTTTATTTCTTGACCTCTTATTATGATTGAACATCCAAAATTAAATAAAACAATGTTTATTAAGATGTCGTTTAACTCATTTTACAATAATTAAAAAGAAATAGCTTTGTTGATTTAGCGAATCGAATCGAGATGACGTCAGTGATTCGATCGTGCTCAGCTTTGGTACTCCGTCATAACAAAATATTCGATAGAAATCTTACTCGGGTATAATCGTAATCGCTTTTTAAAGTGAGTGCGCTGTATAATGAAGATATTGTGTGTGACAAGGATAGTATCAAAAATGAATGTATGTTAATTACAGTGCTGCTGATTGGCCGCAATAATAGGCAACTTATTATACACTAAAATATCGTTTTGTTGCGTTGCACTTGCTTATGCCAATCTAAAGTGCTGCGTACATATAATATTTAGTTTACATAAGCTTTTAAACTTGCCATTAATTTTTATTTTAAATACAAATTAATGCAAGCTATTTTATGGAATTCGGAGTTTCAATTAAACGTTACTTTTAGTCAAATTTCTTAAACAGAAAATTATTTTTTTTAGTATCAAAAAACGGAGATCTAGTAAATAATATTGCGCTTTTATTTCAATACATTGTAAAAATTTTGAATGTTAACAATAATTTTAAATATGGTTAATAATAAAAAAATATGTGATAACAAACTAAAATCATATTCACTATTGTTAATTCAATCAAATTAACAGAAAATTTAGGCATTACCTAATGCCCGTATGACACTATCTATAATTCTTTATAGAATTATATATGTATATAATTATGGATAAAACTTTAAAAAGTCTATAAAATGCACAAATGATCATCAATTTTATTGCAGATTGAGATTTTAAAATATTTTTTAGTGTTTCTTTATAATTGACGCAAAAAATGTATGAATTAACAGTTTAAAAAAAATAATTAGATTATATTATAAATGCTATTTCTCACATTTTATGTGTTAATTATAAAGAAAACCTAAAAATATTCTTAAAATTTCAATCTACAATAAGGTTGATGGTATTTTGTGCATTTTACCGACTTTTTAAGATTTAAATATTTTTATATATATAATTCAAGATATAATTATTGACAGTGTAATACTGGCATAATATAATACATATAAATTTTATTATTTGTAAAGTCCAGAAATTTCAATATTCATTTTCATAATGAAACTGATACTTTAAACAAGTTTTTCAGTTTACTTAAAAAATATGATATAAATAAGTTTATTATAATTAACATTTGCATTTGCACTGTTTTTACAATGAGATGCTTTTATATTTTTTATAATTATATTATATAAATATATATAATATTTCACAATTATTCAATATTTCATTCAATATGGATATGAAAAATAAAAATTTGTTGATGCTTTCTATTCACCCTTATGTTGCAATTTGAGGTTAGCGATTAATGACGATACATAAAAATCAGTCGCTTTGAGTCGATTCGATTTGAAACAAAATGTTTAAAAACTGACGTATTCTATGACAGAAAGCAATAACGGAGTACCGGAATTCTATCGATAGAATCGACAAATTAAATGCAACGTTGCCAAGACAACATTTTTATTCGATCCACAACAAATGCCTTTATATTATAAAACCTTAATTGTATTTAATTATATAGTAATTATTTCTGAACCATAAATTTTATTAATGTGTTATTTTGTATTATTAACACCTAATTAAAAAATATATAATAGATTTTTTTGTCATAATAAATGTATAGATTGTTGTAATATTTTGAACGATCCTTTTCTCGCACATGCACTTATATATGTTTATCTCACTCTATTTAAAAAGCAATATCGATTTTTTCCGAACTATTTGTTCTGTAGTAGTAGGCTTTGTAAAATCATTAAAGCGATCGATTAAATTCTCTGACGTCATTTCGATTCGATTGCGATGCGATTTGCACGGCGGAGTGTCACCACAGCATATTAATAATACGCATTACTACTGCTAGAAGTATTTCTTTGACATTTGAGTGCCTACTTGGTTCTTGTAACTTTTTTGCTATGTCAAATTGGCAATAACTCAACCAGTTTTTATTGCAAGAACTCGGACTTTTAAAATATTATTTTTTAACGACTTTTTTTTCATGTGAACTTTGTAAAAATGATCCAGTGGCGTCACTAAATTTTGTTGCTTAAATTCAAAAATTGTTGTGATTATCTGGCGTAAAAATACCAAAAGAATTATCGAGTGTAGAAAGCCAAAAATTTGATAATTTAAGCGGCTTAAAGGTCCGAAAAAACCGAAGTTTGCTGTAAAGGTTATGTGTGCCATAGAATAGAAGTAGAGGGATGCGCTTAGTGTTGATCGCAAAAAAGGAATACATGCGCTATTTGCTGTTAGCAAGTTTTAGAAATCCCTTTTATAACTTTGAAATATCTTAAAATTGGTCAATATTTTGTGATTTTTGACAGTTTTTATTATTAAAAGACGTTCTGAGACCTACCAAATGTTTCATTTGAAGAGTTCTTTCTTATATTCTTATCCCATAAAAAATGTCTTGTGGGTCACTGTTGCGACTTTTTGAACTACCAGTCACTAGTTGGTTTATTGTTCAGGCAACATTTTATTATAACTTAGAGAAAAAAATTGATTCGTAAATATAATAATTTATAGTCCAAAGTTGCCAAATCTTTTATTTAAAATTATTCCAATTTTTCAAATATGTATTATTAACTTAAATTAATCAACAAACAAAACACACACAACACTCACTTGAAAATTTCTGCAAGGAATTATATTTTTTTTTCTATTAAAAGAAATTGCCCAAAATCCCAATTTTAAAAAGACCAAATTGCGACTTGCATTTTTTCAAAAAATAGGTTACAGCATTTGTGTAATACTGAGTAACATTACCAATTTTTTGCTCGAAGTCAAAAATTGAGTCTTTTCTAAATTGAGATTTTGTTTACAAACGATTGACTAATGGCGAACTTCTATCGATCCTATTTCTCTTACTTGTTACATCTATTCCGATGCGGCTTTTTGCTTTCCGGCGACTCCGGTAATCCCAAACACCTTCAACAACGGGCTTGATCTCGAACGAACGATCCATCTTTGATCTACATATTGTTTCTTTATTGTTTGGATGTCGTTGTTCGACGTTTTGACGTCAGATTCATGCCGATTCGCGTCCGAGGCTGAAGTTTTGTCTCGATTCGTACTTGTCATTCTTTTTTGTGGGATTTCGGGAGGGGATAATTTTTCGGAAAAGATGCTTTATTTTCTTTTTTTTTTTTTTCATAAAAATAAAACTAACAATTAGCAAATATTGCAATTTATGGAATCTTTGTATTTCTTACTTTTAAGAACCTTCACAACACTTAATAATAATAATAATAATACTTTATTGACGGTATAATCTTACCATTTACATCTACATCAAATATACATAAACAATGATGTTTTACAATACAAAAATAAAGAATACAAATATACCATTCATAAATGCGCACATATTAGACATTAGTCAGCATGACTTAGCTGACTTCTGAACGTAGATTTAGAGACACAAAATACATTAATATCAGTTGGTAAATTATTTGCAAATCTACACATTCTACCGAGTGGATTGTTGAAACCATAATTAGTAGAATGAGTAGACTCGCGAAATAAAGAAGAATGTCTGCTATGTCTATTATTAGGTGCTACATGGAATGGAAGAGTACCAAGTAGCTCCGGACAATCAATCTCAGACATAATTAAATTACGCAAGAACGACAAATCAGCTCTTTTGCGGCTTCACACTTTGTATCAAAGAATTTTTGAATAAAATTGAGTTTCCTTAGCTAACTAATGTTACCAACTCTATAAATTCTAATATTTTATGTCTTTCTTTTCAGAAATTGGAAGTTGTGTTTCATTAACCATAATAAATCTGCACAACAATATGTTAGAACGTCTCCCAGATGAAATTGGCCACTTGCAAAGTTTAACATCACTGGGTCTTATTGGAAATAAATTAGAATACTTACCAATACCAGTGGCCAATTTGCCAAATTTAAGGGCGTTGTGGTTAACACAAAATCAGAGTCATCCATTGGTAATTATATGTAACAATTAATTTTATTCTAACTAAGTTTTGTAACAGAGTGAACATGTTGCAATAACGATATTTTTTAAATAAATAATTTTAAATAAAGTAACAAAATTTGTAGAAGCGTATTATTTTGGGCTACTTAACATGTATGGTTTTTGATTACATTTTTATCATCAATACTAGTACATTTGCTGGCAGCAAATGTACTAGTATTGATGATTTTGGGTTACGTCTACGTTGTTGGAAAAACAATTCTATTGGCATTTAAAACAATTGGCCAAACGGCATGTCTTGCAAGATTAGCATTCTTTACCTGAAAAGGGGTAATTTACCTGCATAAGATTATCCAATACTAGTTTTTACATAATTATTTATCTTTTTTTAATTTATGCTATATACTTTCCGCAATTGCAATTTTAATAAAATTCATTAATTTAAAATTGTTGTGGGATTGTATATATAATAAATATTGAAAATTGCAATTAAATTTAGATTGTTACGATCATTATAACATAATATAATAGGATTATCTTTAAGTGATAGTGATTTAATTATTAATTCTATTGACTTTATCCTTAATCATATTTAAAACACCGTTAAATGATATGATAATTTATTTGTAGTCATTACGATACTAGTCAAAAAACCTTTTATAATCACAATCAGTTCAAAAAATCGTTTATAAAACACAAAGCATTTAACATATTAAACATGGAGAGACATTTATCAAAATGTTTGAGTGAGATGATTGTGAAAAGTTCTTTTTAATTTACTAAAAAGAATAATTAATTAATAGATATTAATAATAGTGTATTGCAAATTTTACTTCTTTAATTGAGATTAATTAAAATAATTAACATGTAGTGTCTCAAAAAAAGTTATTTACATTTATTTGATTAATATTCTATAAAAAGACAATTAGAACGTATTAATATATAGAAAAGATTTGATTTTTAGTGAAAAAGTTTCAAACTTGAAATTTTTTAATGTTTTTATTTTTTTATTAATAAATAAAATTTTACTTTATATAAAAACGGCATTAATAAAAGTAAAAATTTGCCAATCACATTATTACATCATAACTTTTTTATTTGATATTTTTGATTTAATATATTTACAAACTTAATAAAATGTGTGGTCATTTAGAAATATACTTGCAAATATAAATTTATTCAACGAATTATTGCCTGTTCTTAAAACCGTTTTAGGCCATAAAATCCTTTTTGGATTATAGCAATAAAATTTTGATAAGGTGTAAAATCGTATGTCAATACAAAATATTACTGCAAAATAAATATTTTTTCAGAGCCGACAAGTTGGTGGCGACTGTACAATTATTCCAATGATAGTATGCAAATTCATATTTTCTCAACCTAAAATAATAAAAAAAAAAAGTTGGTTGAAGCACTTTTTAGCTTTAATATATTGAGTGTCAATGAAATTTCTATGTCCAAAATTATGAAGGTTTTCTTATATGAACAATATGATTTTGGCATTTATTTTTGATTTTAAAAATCTTTATAATTTTGGATAAAAAATTTGTTATTTGATCAAACATTTTGTAGCACCTTATATATTTAATTTTTTTTTTTAGATTCCATTACAAACGGAACAATTGGAATATACTGGGCAATTAGTATTAACATGCTTTTTATTACCACAAATACAAGTATCAATGCGGGATTTAGATAAAACATCACCAACAGAAAATGTAAATGTACCTAAACGACATATAGCCTTTACAGAACCTGGCTTACCTTGTGAGCCGTTACCTAGATTAACAAGGGCACCAACACCTTACCCAAAAGATTTCCAAAGATTTCAACGCTCTCTAAACAATCAGCTGCGTAAAAACCGTGACAGCAATACACCTAGTATTAATTTGAATTTAGATCCTGGTCAATCATTAATTAAAGAAGCCAAAGTAACACCTATGAAGAATGAAATAAATGGTGAGGAGATTTATTCAAAAACTTATAGCACTCAAACAGACTTTATATCAACTGACAATCATGATGGAAGAAATATTCCTAATTATGAAAATAATTTTTATAGCAATAGCACATATGTAGTAAATAAGAATTCTGTGATTGATTCAAATATGGACCAGTATTCCATTTACAATGAAAAGAATAATATAGACGGCTCGGAGGAATCTAAATTAAGTTTGGAACTTCAAGAGAAATGCATGAAGTTTACTGCAAAACAACCTCCACCATATCATATTGCCGCTGCTTATTCTAAAAATGCCAAATATTTTAATAAAATTGAAGATATTAATCAAGACTACGTAGATAAAGGGAGTCCTGTTGAGAAACCCAAGAAATTTACACAGGATTTGCAAAATATATCCGATAACATAAGTGTACCTCAGCCTGTAAATTATAGTAAGAGTGATGTTGATGAAAAATTTCTACAAGAATTGAACAAGAGGTTGAGCAATGAGGATCCATATGGTAGCAATCAGAATTACGAAAAGTCATATGTTGAGAAACCGTCATTTATACATGCAAATTTGATTCAACCACGTGTTGCCAAAAATATGACTGTTGTTTTAACTCCGTGTTGTTATGTCTTAGGATTTACGGTTACCTATAATGAAAATGTAAGTAGTTTCTTATTATTGTTTTATTTTAAGACATTTAAAATAGTTTGAGCAAGAGTTAGCCAATTTGATTCTATAACAACTTTAGAAAAAGAACATCTGTGTGTGTTTTTCCAGACATTATATCAATGCTCATTCTAGCTATACTTGCAGCATTGTGTATACCCATGGTAAAACTTCTCTCTTAATTCTATTGGTTTGTGATGGTATGGTGGTAATAAATCTTGTGAAGTTGCTATTCTGTATATGGTAATTTGGTAGTATCTTTATAGTTCTTTTGTTTTGATAATCAAAAGCATGTTATGTGTCTCGTTATCACACCTACTACAGCACCACTATAAAAAATAAGGGGTTTTCAAAATATTTAAAGAAAACAATCGCTCAAGAAAGAAATTCATAAAAAAATTATTAAAAATAGTTCAGATTATCATCAATTTATTGTGTGACTTTGTGCATCATTTAAAAATGTCTAAAATTGCACAATTGTCTTCATGAATTTGTTATTGGAGCTTCTCAAATTTTTCTTCTTGTAAGTATGTGAAATTGAAAATGAAGATTACTGGAGATTATTTTTATGCACAAAAAAATTCATGACAAATAAATTCCGCATCTGATTAGCACTGAAGTTTTCAACTTAGCTCAATGTATACTTTGGATTATAACTATTATTATAAAGATTTAAATTAATCTAAATGAATATGCCCTTACTTTTTAAAACATTTAAATCATAAACACGTTTTAATACATGACACATACTCTTCTTGGGTGGTTTTTGTAAATTGTGCATTAAATTTAATTATTTATTTGATCCAACAGTAATACCGCTGATTGACATATTATATTGGAAGATATTCAACCTTCATATACAAAAGTGATC
Organism: Tachinus rufipes; assembly: GCA_963932245.1. Taxonomy (NCBI): domain Eukaryota; kingdom Metazoa; phylum Arthropoda; class Insecta; order Coleoptera; family Staphylinidae; genus Tachinus; species Tachinus rufipes. Next base: position 47,404,595 of record OZ010750.1, on the reverse strand, counting down.
ACACTATTACTCAATGACAGGAACTAGAGCAGACATAAATAAAATACTATTTGAGGAGGTGCAAGTCTACTATGAATTGTGATGATCTCGTCGGCTTGGCCGGCGGCGGGGGAAATTGTTTTAATTGGTTTTATGTATGCATTTGTAATACATTTTAAAGTAATAATTACAGTTGATGGGTTTTACATATAAATTTGATTTAAAATAAGACAATTTATCTTATTTATCAATTATTGTGTAAATAACAGAAAAAAATCATGCGTTTACTTTCTTTGTATTTTGCGCTGAGTATTATCTATTTCTGCTAATATTTTGTGTTCGAAATTGAGGCATATCCTAACTCACAAGTTATGTTAGTAGTAATATTGTTGCATAAATTTACATTTATAATGTAATAATACAGTCATTATAAAAGTTTGGAATTATGTAACCATCTAATGTACATTTGTCAATGGATTCAATAATAAAAATATTCTTTTCATATGTTTACATTGTTTACTGCTTTCGAAACTCTCGAACACAATTCAGAATGGAATAGAGCCATTCTTCATTACCAAACCGGCCACTCCTAAAGTAGAATTCAATAATAAAAATATTTTCTTCATCTGTATACATCCTTATAACCTTGCTTGTCATTTGAACTGTCAAAACAAAGTAAATAGTTTGGTGCACAATTTTAAAAAGGCGGCATATTTAAAATGATTTCATAATTCCAGACATTTATAGAAACCCTGTACTAGACAAAATTGTGAATGGTCGTTTTATACATTTTTGAAAAATTTGTAAAAAATTTGTTGGGTGAACAGATTTTTCTAGTGACTTGTTCAAAGATCATAAAGCTTCTAAATAAAGATTGATTTGGAGTGAATGCTCAGCTGTAAAAGATATTTATTGTAAATAAGTCTCCATTCTAAAAAAATAGAAGAAAAATGATCAAAATTCAAATTAAAACACGAAAAATTAGATGCAAGAATGACCTGACTGTCTTTGTCAAAAGTCAATAGCACGAGACATGTTTTGTCTATGTAACATAAGCCACCAAATTTTACCATTTTTGAGTTTTCATAAATAGAATATTGCAGTTTTTAACAGTTTATGGTTTTTTTTTTTATACTTTATGGTATATATTTTGCGATTTTTGACATTTAATTAAAATATTGTTGCACTTTTCAATAGTTTATTGTCGCGATTTTGGTGTTTTTTGACAGTTGTTTGAATTTTTGACATTTTATGAACACTTTTCAATCGTTTTTGCCTGATTTTGCTTTTTTAAACAATTTAATATTTTATGATCGAGTTTTCTAATTTTTTTCTTTATATTTCATTATAAATAGAGTTTTGTACTTTTTGATAATTTATGATCGGATTTGAATCTTTTTGACAATATTTAGTCGGATTTTGCTATTTTTGGGATTTCATGAAAAATTTTACGGTTTTCATTTTATAACTGGATTTTGCAATTTTTGATTTTTCAAATTTTCGTACTTTGTGACGTATTTTATTATTTCATAGCCGGATTTTGCTATGTTTGACTTTTTATGAATTAGAATTTTACAGAATAGATTTGTTTTTTGAACGTTCTTTATTATAATTTTTAAAACGATTATATTTTATTTTTTTTGTATGGAGTATAAATATCAACCATAAAATAAAAAACGGCGGCTAGGACAAATATCTTCTCTTTTATTTGTTATAATGCATACTTATAATTATAGCGGACGTTTCAAAAATATTCAATTTTTTTCTTCAGCGCTACAATGATATCACAATAATTAAATTAAGGCCTAATTGAATTAAATTACAATTTAAAATTAATCTATTGATTACATTTTATAAAATAGGAAAAAGGGAAACAACATTAATTAAAAACAATTATACACTTTAAAATTTAGACACATAAATTGATACAACTTACCTATTTTTTAAAAATGCATGAGTTAATTTTAACAAAATAATAGAAACACAGAAGAACAATACATCAGCAACTGTATAAGTATCTATCGGACGCAACGAGACTAATAATGTTTTTTTATGGTAAATTGTTTTATGTTTGATTGGAAACTTTTATTTGTTTAATACCTTAAGACGACTGAATGTCTGTATGGAAACGTATAAACAATTCCTGATTTTTTTTCCTGTTTTATTTCATCTCACATTAATATAAAAATAAAATTCTATTTGTTTCTATATAAATATATTGACAAAAATTGTTAGAGAATAAAAAATACAAAATTTATAATAATATTACAATAATAACTATAATTATACTATTTCAATTAATTAATAAGAATTGTATTCCCCAATTAAATTACTGTATGAATTGCTTAAGTTGTCTGTGTCAGTTTGGAAATTGCATGTACGAAAAACATTTATAAAAAGCATCTTGCTAACTTGTCTTTTTTTTTAAGTTAGGTTCACAATCTAATATTTTGATTTTTTTTAAATCAAAGTGATGCCCATCTTTTGAGTGATGAGTTGATAATGCTGTGGACGATGATTTATTTCAACAGTCTAATTTATGTCGATTAATGCGGTCTTGTAATTTTTGTTTTGTTTGACCTACATAATGCAAATTACAGTTTGAACATGGGATTAAATATACTGATTTTTTTTTGTCCATTTTTAGTGTGTTATCTTTTTAATTGGGTAAATAGATTGCCTACTGTTTTTTTTTTTAATTAAATGTAATTTTTGTATCGTTATCAGTTAATATTCTACCAAGCCTATGGGATAATGAAGTTTTTAGCCGGATTGTGGTGCTTTCTAACAATGTTTTGATGTTTCCAGACCAGGTTTTGTTATTTTTGTCATTTTATGAACAAAGTTTTGCAATTTTAAACCGTTTTTGGTTGGATGTTGGTGCTTTTTAATCATACTTTGATGTTTAAGACCGGATTTTTCTATTTTTGACATTTTATGAATAGAACTTCACACTTTTCGACATCTAATATCCGGACTTAGGTGCTTTCTGACAATATTTTGATTTCAAGATTAAATTTTATTATTTTTAACTTTTTATAATAGATTTTTTTACTTTTCAACTGGTTTTGGCCAAATTATAGTTTTTTATTACATGGTTTTAAAATTTTATTACCTGATTTTGTTATTTTTGATTTTTGATTTTTTATTAATAGAATTTTGTTCACAATTGTGTAGGTTCTTTACAATACAGTCTTTCAATATTTTGGCGTGAGGCTCAAAAATTTGAATACATTTAAATTTATACAAAGTAATTTGAAACTAACATTATTAGGAGTATCTACAATTTTGTCATGGTTGTGTGTGATTTACTTACAAACTGGGCTAGACACCCTAGAAAAAATTAAAACAAAGAGTCCAATCAATGCAATTAAGGGAAAAGAATGTGTCTTAATGTTTAATTTTGACTTTTTTTGGTTATATCCTTTTTAATTGTTTTGATTAATATGATTTGGAAGTAGGATAAAATAAAAAACTACCATATGCTAATAATAAATAATAATGCAGACGTTTTGATAACTTTTGGTATCTGCATCAGGACTAAAATGATTAAAAAATAACATTGTTGATTAAAACAAAAATAAATGGAAATAAATATTATAAAAAAATTAAATGTAGAATTAAAAAAACTCTTCATAATATAATATTTATATCACAAATGTTCAGCTATAGTTGTAATAGTTTTAAAATTAAATTTATTCATTAAGTTTACAACCTGGTGCTGTACTGGTTATATTTATTTGTCATTTATTTGACCATTTATTAATAGAATATCTTTTATTAATTACATACATCTTTTAATCTAAATTTTAATTAATATACAATTAGTACGGGTTTACTAATATATAGAAAATCATTTATTAAAACTTATTAGTAAAGTAAACAATAAAGTTACATATATTGTAACTATTTTCAATCAATTGTCATTCTGATTAGCTATAGATATATTTGTTATTTGCTATATGTTTGAAAATTAGAAAAAATAATAACAATCATCAAATTGAATTGTTTACAAGCATTTAATTTTAATGTTTTTTTTTGGATAAATATACATTATATAGTTTTTAATTTGTTTTTGATAAGTTTAATAAGCAAACAAGCCTGCGCATCCGGTCACTTCTTCCATCAAAGTGTTCTACACTTAGATTAGCATGGAATTAAACCAGTGGCAATATTTGATTTGTTCAGCACCACTTAGTGGTAGGTTACCCAAGTTTAACATTGTGCAGGTAGCGCCTTGTAGTGGTAGGTACATTATCTTGGTTGTTTTTTCCCATAAGGTTAAATATCTTCCTAATATAATATGTCAATCAACGGTTATAAATACTGAGTCAAGGGATCTTTGAACATAATATAAAACATTTACATTGTACATAACAACATAATAATAATAATTCTTTATTTACGGTATAAGTAAAACCATTTACATCTACATAAAAATACAATGAATATAAACAATAAAATACATATATAAAATAATCAATATAAAAAACAGAAGCAAAAGATTGACATAAAAAACATAATATAATATAAAATACATAACATTTAATCAATATGACTCAATTGAATCTTAAACATAGATTTAGAACAAAAAAAATTGAAATTATTTGTTAAACAGTTTGCAAATCTACAAGTTCTACCAATGGGGTTGTGAAATCCATAATTAGTAGAATGTGTAAATTCTCTAAATAATGAAGTCTGTCTGGTACGTTATTCACTAATAGGAATGTAGAATGGAAGAGATACAAGTAACTCAGGACAGTCTACTTCAGACATCACTAGACCACGCAAAAATAAGAGATCTGATCTTTTGCGCCAAAACGAAAAAATTTGTTTTGAATGCGTTCAATATTCTGACAATGGATTTCATAGAAAGGGCACCAGACTGACGGAACGTACTCTAAATGAGAGCGCACCAAGGCACAGTATAGTAATTTAAGAGTACTTGGAGAAAGATCAGCTGACATCCTATATAAACCCCAGCATTTTTATAACACGATTACACATGTAGCTGATATGCTCAACAAACGTAAGTTTAAAATTAAAAATTACACCCAAGTCTTTAATTTGTGTCACTTGTTGTAGCACCTTAGCGTTCTATTAAAACTGATTGCAAAACATTTATTAACGTTAAACAAAAGGTTATTAATAAGACACCAAGCATTAACAGAGTCTAAACCTTGTTGTAAAAGATTACAATCATCGATAGATAAAATACTTCTATAAATTTTTAAATCATCTGCAAATAATAGAAATGATGATGAACTAATACAGTCAGAAAGATCATTGATAAAAAGTAAAAATAAAACTGGTTTGCAGTGAGATCTCTGAGGAACACCTGATGGAACTAAAATAGGTTGTGAATGAAAGTTATTGATTTTTACACACTGCGTTTGGTTTTTCAAAAAGCAAGATAACCAAGAAACCACTGCATTATGAAAACCCAACACACGAATCTTTGCAATCAAAGTATTGTGGCTTACACGAACAAAGGACTTTGAAAAGTCGGTGTAAATAGAGTCAACTTGAATTTTGCATTCAAATGCGTTTAAAATGTAATTTTTGTAAGAAAGTAGATTGGTAAGGCTGCAGTCTCACTGCACCACCGCCACCAACTATCACCGTTTGCCACTAACCACCAAAATGTACTACGGTCTCACTGCAGCCACTGGTCACCACCAAATATTTAAATTTCCCACTCATTTCCATGGCAGTAGAAGAGTGCTATATTTATATATTTATATTTTAGGACTTTCATTTACTAATGTTATTAGTTTATCAATGTCGGATGGAGTCCATGTTTCTTTCACCATTTTTAAAATTCTCAAATATCAAAGCGAAAATGAAAGATTATGTTTTGATTTGTGAAATATCAAGTTAGTATGTTTCAAATGACGATCAACTGTTGCCGCGCTACCACCAACCGATTTGAAATTATAAAACGGTGGTTACCAAATGACAGATGCCGGCGAGAATAGTGAATCAGTCGGACCGTCGCCATATGATTTAACGTGTTCGAATTTTAGTTGGTGGCGGTGGGTGGTGCAGTGAGACTGCAGTGTAGATCGACCCTCACGAAACCCATGCTGTTCTTCTACTAAAATACTTTTGCACGTCCAATGTATTTGACCAGTTATAATTTTATCAAATAATTTCTGGATAGCAGATTGAATGCAAATGCCTCTATAGTTTGTAATATTTTCTTTAGCACCAGATTTATGCAATGGCATAATATAAGTTTGTTACCATACATCAGGAAATTTAGTTTCATTTAATGAAGCGTTGAAAAGTAAATGTAATGGTTTAGAAATTGAATAAACAATTCTTTAAGAGCATAGAAGGAATACTGTCAGGTTCAGTGCTAAGATTAGATTTAAGGCTTGTAATTCCAATAAAAGTATCTAGTAAACTGACTGAGAAATTTGTATGAATTACATTTTTATCAAACTTAAACAGTGGAGTTGGATGAATTTGAGAATTATAAACGGAAGAGAAAAAATCTGCAAATTTGTTTACAAGATCGTCACCATTAATACAGGTTTGATCACTATAATACATTGTAGCTGGAATAGCAGTTTTCTTAGCTTCATTTACAAATCTCCAAAAATGTTTTGGTTTAGACCGAATGTTATTCTCAGTGCGTAAAATGTACTGCTTGTAAAGACGTGCATTCAGATTTTTGCATGAAGTCCGAAGAGAATCAAATTCATTGTAATCAGAAAGAAGTTCTGAAGATTTAAATCGTTTATGTGCTATATTTTTTAGTTTAGTAAGTGAAATTAATTCTTTGCTAAACCAATTAGGAAAGTTGTTGTCATGCCACACTTTTTTAGGTACATAACAATTAATTGCATAATACAAAACAGAATAAAATAAATCAACACATACATTAATATCACAGTTGTTAAAAAGAACAGACCAATCAACGTTCAACAAAAAATCATTGATTGCGCTGAAGTTGGCACATTTAAAATAATTAAAAACGTAGTTACAGTTTAAAATATCACAAAAAGTATCGCATTTGACATCTATCACATAGGCATTATGATGTTGCATTTATCACAGTAATATTATCACAATCATTAGTAAAACATAAATCCAAAAATATATCTATAGTATTTGGTATGGTTATACATTGAACACAGTTTAAAAATCCAAATGAGTTAGCAACTAAATGCCCAGGGTAGTTTTTGTTACAAGTAACTCCAATTTCAAATTTATCATTTAGCCACGTTGCTTCTGGTAAATTGTAATCTCCCAGTAGAATTAATTTACTATTAGGAAAGACATCAGCAAAAGATTTGACGGTCAGCATATTTATCAATAATCAAACGAGGGGGTAAATAAACTGCAATTATGTACGACACAAACTTAAAGTTGACAATTACAAACATGTGTTCAACACTTAAATATGGCAGATGTAGTAATGTAGACTTTAGCTGACTTCTAATTGCAATTAATATGCCACCTCCGCTTAATAGTTAATAAATTTTGATTGATCGGCTGGAATAGATACCTTAAAGCTGCTGTAGTTTCCAGATTTCACTACCAACTCAACAACATCAATCAAAACAGATGGTAGTTTAGCTTTGATATAGTTTGCAATTTCAGTTTTGACACATGAACATTGAAGGGGGAACATAGGCTTGTAGCTGGTCATTGTCTGGACCACGTCTAAAAATCATTGGAGTTTTGTGCTGTACTCTAGGTTTAATTGATTGTGAACTACTAGTAGTGGTAGAAGTACTAGATAGACTTGTTTTTGCCGGTGGGTGGCAATTGAATTGAATCTGTATTAATAACAGACCTAATAAGTAGACTGCAAGATTTTAAGTCTAAAATGTCCATATCTTTCAGAGCTATCTTTTCCTCCAAATAAGAAATTTTGTCAGTTAAAAGTTTATTGTTACAGCGAACTTCATCTAACAATACTTGATACAACATGATGTTTTCTTTGTATAGTTTGCATAGATCAGATTAAGATTTAAAATCAAATAAAACACCACAATGACATTTTTTGTAGCAAATAGTACAGCTGTTATGGCATAACATAACTAATATAACATAAGAGTAGATACAAGAATTAACTGTAACTCATCTACTGCTGTAGACTACATAGTTACAAACATTTTACTTAACTATGTTTGTAATGTCATGGACTTATGTCTATCGGATCACTACAGTCAGTCATTTACTTGTGAAATAGGAAATAAAATAGAAGAAAATGAATCAAAAAGTATAAATACTAGGGTATTTAGTCAAAACAAAATGTCAGACTTTACAAATACATTCCTACATACTATGACATCCACAGTATTAATAACAATATAAACGAGTATTTTCAACATTTTTGGGAATATTTTCAATGGTGCCTATATATAACATGCCCTAAGCAAACTGTTTTAATTAAAAACTGTCATACTAATTTTAAAATCAGTTTCAATATTAAAAAACAATATGAAAACTTAAAACTTTTAAATCAAATACGAAAAATAAGTGTATCAGAAGAACTCAATAGCTCATACAAACATTAGAAAAAGCAATTAAATATCAATATCATAAATGATCGAAAACAACAAAATATAAAGAGTATTAATTATTCTAACAATTGAACTCGCGCAGTGTGGCAGGCCGTCAATAAAAAAATCAATCCAAATAAAAACAACAAACAAAATATTTGCATTAAAACTGAAAACGCGTTAATTGATGATAATCATAAAGTTTGCAACGAATTAGCAAACCATTTTTCCAACTAATATTATACAACATTTTGGTGTGCAAATATCAGAACAATGCACAAAGTCTTTCTGTGTACCTCAATCTTATGTTTGTTACACCAGTGACTGGACCGGAAATAATACAAATAATACATAATATGGCTAATAAAAACTCTGCGGGCACTGACGAAGTACCCATGAAGTTACTAAAGTTTTGCAAATTTGCTATATCAGAAATCTTGGCTGATATAATAAACGTGTCATTTCAACTTGGCCAATTTCCAGATTTATTAAATATTGGTAATGTTATTCCTATTTTAAAAAAAGGTGATCCTACAATTGCAAACAATTATAGGCCTATTACTCTCTTGAGTAACTTCTCTAAGATTATTGAAAAGGCTGCTGCAAACAGGATTTTTGAGTATGCACACAAATTCAACATACTTACAAATGCGCAACATGGATTTCGCGCGGACAGATCCACAGAAACTGCTACTGCCGAGTTTGTTCAGAGAATCAATGATTTGTTAGACAGGGGTAGACATGTAGTAGCACTTTTCTTTGATTTATCATGTGCATTTGACAGTGTGAATCGTACTTTTTTGCATGGGTATAAGAGGACCTATTAATTCATGGATATGTTCTTATCTGTCCAACAGGAAAACTTATGTAACTGCTAATAACAATAGGTCAGATGAATACGACATAAACCTGGGGGTAGGACAAGGTTCTGTAATAGGACCTCTGTTATTTTTACTCTTTTGTAATGATCTTCCTGAGTCGATCAAAAAGGAAACTGTATTTATGTATGCGGATGACACATCAGTTGTCATATCCGTCAAAATTGCGATGAGTTAAATGCTAATACGCTATCAGTTTTTGATGATTTTTCAAATTGGTGTTTGAAAAACTCACTTATAATAAATGTTGAAAAGACCGTATGTATATATTTTAAAAATAAAGGAGGTGTACTTAATCATGGAATAGATATAAATGTTAGTCCAAACACTAAGTTTTTAGGAATATACATTGACGAATATCTCAACTGGAACACGCATATTAATGAACTGTGAAAAAGATTAGCAAAGGCCACATTTGCAGTTTTGTGTTTAAAAAAAGAACTACCTACAAGTTCTATTGTGTCAGTGTATTATGCTTTAGTATACAGTATAATAAGTTATAACATAATAGCATGGCGTCAGGCTACAGAGTTGCAGCGAGTCTTTGTTATGCAAAAAAGAATTATTAGATATATTTTCAATATTCCATACCGCGAAACTTGTAGGAATGTATTTAAATCTGAAAACTTGCTTACTGTTTGTAGTATTTATATTTATAAAATACTTGTTTTTGTTTACAAAAGAAAAAATATTTTTAAATTAACTGTTAAAAACAATACATACAACACAAGAAACTCAGAAGATATTTATATAAACCATTTCAACCTGACTAAATATAAGAAATCCCCTAATTGTGCAGGTAGTTATATATTCAACAAGCTACCAAACGAATTAAAAGAAATTAGTAATATTCATATGTTTAAAAAACTAATAAAAATCTTTTTTATTGAAAACTGTTTCTATACGGTAGATGAGTATATGCAATTTTAATTTTTTAAATCTTGCGCGGCATACTCATTTTTATTTAAGTTATTTTTTGTATATATGTAATCAGTTGTATTTTACTTGTATTTTGAAATGTTTTTAGTATGTTTTTAAAATGTTCTTAAAATGTTTTTAAAATGTTTCTGTTATTAGCTATAGCTGTATTTTTAAAGTGTTTGTATCTACTTGTATGTATTTTAAAGTGTTATGTAATTAGCTATACTTATATTTAGCGTATTCTGACTTGTCACTCGAAAGAGACTATTTTTGACCAATAAATTATTCTATTCTATTATAAAATAATAGAAATAAGAAAAATAGAAAACAATACTAATTACTTTAATAACTAATAATTAATTCAAATCGTTTTTAAATTGCTCTAAATTATTAGGATTAACTGAAAATCAAAATTTACATAATACTTTTAGCATTTCTACACATTTTTAATGATGACTGATATACTGGCTACTATAAGTAAATGAACACCTTTTTTAGGAAAGATTTTATTCGTGTTAAGAAATTATACAAATTTCATCAAGATTTTCAACTACCTAAACAATTAGCAGAATAACCTATTTTATTTATTTAGCATAATGTATTTCATTAAAACCTATTGACAGCTAATTAAATATACGATTAATAGAAACATTTATAAGAAATGAAAACATTAGCACTTTTGATATAATTTATTAGCTGTTCAGAGGTATTAACCTGGGACTGCTCGCTTAATCTTATTGTTGTTTATTATTATTTGTATGTAAACGGCTTGGGAACAATAATCAGCAGGGAATTACAAGCGGCCTAATAAATGAACAAGGTCTTAAAATGTTTATTGATATAGAAATATTTGATTGAGATAAAAAAGGAACAATAAATGTACAACAATTTGAAAGACTATAATTATCTAAATTAGTGGATAGAAACATTTTATCTTTATGATGTCATAATCAATGTGGTTATATTAAAGAAAATAAACTATTGATGCATTTCAGCAAATTAGGATTTTTGAACATTTTTATCCTCCTGAGCTTGCGGAATCATTGTTGTGGTATTACTTCACAAGTCCAAGACACTTTCTATTTTTGTCTTCCAAGTCTTATCCTTTCTTCTTCTTCTTTTGTTGCTATTATTTTTCTTATTCCTTCATCAATAGCCCTCCAGTTGCTTGCACTTTCCACCATAAGTGGGGTCAGATTTCTGATGGTTATCTCCTTTTCGACTTTATATTGTACCTTCATTCTGATGTCCTTCCAGCGAGGGCACTTCAAGAATGTGTGCTCTGGATTATTCGTTTCTCCACAGTAGGGGCAGCCGTCATGCACCGCAAGACAGATTTTTTTTAAGTACGACCCAAAGCATCTGTGTCCTGTTAGGATCTGTCTGAGATGGTAGTTTAGATTTCCATGTTTCTTGTTTATCCAAGGTGTCACCACGGGTATAAGAGTCTGCGTCTATTTGGCTACATCTCCCTTGCTCTGCTATTCTTTCCATTTTTTCATCATCTTTATTCTATTGGCTTTTTTTTGGTTCTTTTAGTTGTTTCCCTATGTTGTTGTCTCGCTCTCGGACAAGGAGGTCTATGGGGATTGTTCCTGTTATTGCGTGTATGTATATCCTTAGTCGAGATTGTTCTGTAGGCACTTGCTATTCTGATTGCCATTTTTCTTCTCTTCTTTTCTAGGATTAGCCTGTGTTTTTAATCTTGCAGCTTTCTTTTTATATAGGCGCAGCGTATAGCAGTATCGAGTCAACAGTTGCTTCCATTACTTTGCGTTTTTCCGCTCTCACATTTGGCATGATTCGTGTCAGAGCCATTACTAGTTTTTCTGCTTTTTGTTTGACTTCAGTTATGTGGGGTTCCGTGTTCCAGTTTTTTCCTGTTATTATTCATTATTCCTAGGTATTTAATACTATCTTGGGATTTAATTGTGGTGTCCCCTAGATTAATCTCGACTATGAGGTCCTTTCTTCTTCCCACCAGGACTACGGCTTCCGTCTTTTGTGTTGCTAGCTCTAAGCCTATCTTCTTGATCCACTTTCTAATCATATAGGACGCCCATTTTACGCTATTTCTCTTATGATATTGCCCCTGACCACCATGGCAAGATCGTTCGCGTAGGCTGTTGTGGTAATTCCGTGTGGCATCTGTACCCTCAATAGACCGTCATAGTAAATGATCCACAGGGTTTTTTGCCCAGAACGAACCCAGGTGGCACCCCACAAGTCATATCCAGAGTATCTCCGGAGCTGCACACTATAGTTCTATCCTGTAGATAGTGGCATATTATTTTCCTGACATATGTTGATATTCCCCTTCTCTCCAGTTTTTCTATTAGCCCCCTACATGGCACCGAGTTGAAGGTGTTCTTTTTATCATATGTGATCAATACGGCGTATTTAAGTGTAGGATGTGTAACTACTTGACCGGCTGCTTCCTTGACGTGCCTAAGGGCATCAAGAGTAGAGTGACCTTCTCTGAACCCATGTTGGTTCTCACTGAGTCCTTCATTTCTATCTAATTCCTCTCTGTGAGTCTCTTGTTGAGGATGTGCTCATAGAGCTTTTCTAGAGTGTTCAGTAAGCAAATGGTATGTCTTGCCTTCATCCATTTTGGTAGGTTTCTCGATTTATACTAGTTTTGCCTCTTTCCATTCCGTGGGAAATATGCCTTGCTTGATCAGTTTGTCGAATACTTTTTTTTTTTTTTAATTTCACCTGCCATCTGTATTTTTTCTTCTGTGCATTCCGGTATCGTAATCACGTCTACTCTTAGCTTTTCCCATGTTATTTTGCCTTGGTTGGGAAACAGTTTCCTCGCTTCAACTATTACTTTATCTCCTGTCAATGTTAGCGGGGATCTTTGTTTTATTTTATTGGTGACAATTTTGTGCTCTTTGTTTCACATGTCCGAGTTCTTCGCATAATTTTTTCCAAGTCATCTTTTTGGAGTCCATTATTGCCTTCTTTAGAGTTAGTTGCAGGTTATAATTATAGTTTCTTTAAGCTTGTCAGCGGTGTGAATCGTTTCTCTTATGTTTTGGTCCAGGTCTTCCAGGAATTCTTTTTCTTGGCTACTGCGGAAGGCCCAGCCTTTGTTTTCTCTTTTTTTCTCTCTTACTTTTTCCTTTCTGGACGCGATTTCTATGTGTATGTTCATGTGGTCGCTCATGTTCTCTTCTTCGCCCACGTGCCAGTTTTTAATTTTTGTTACCATCTTATTCGAGTACAAGGTGATGTCTGTGTATGATTTCATCCCGTTTTTTTGAAAAGTTGGTACCCCGTTTCTATTTAGGATGCAGAGCTCGTTTTCGTTTGCCCATTCCGCTAGCATGTCTCTTTTCCGATCGTCCTTGGGTGAGCCTCATATACCAGACTTGGCATTGAAATCCCCGCCAATAATAAGGTTTTTTCTGGTCTTTGCTTAGTTTTGCCAACCATTTTCCAAATTGCTCGGTGCTTTCGTTTGGGTAAGAAGTAACAGGAGTAAATAACTGCATCTCGTGACTACCCAGGTGAATCCTTCACCGCTTCCTGATTTTGTTGCTTGAAATTTTGTACAGTCTGGGGTGAATATTGCGGCATCTCCCTTTTTGTCTGTGATCCATCTCTTCCTGCTTGCTGCCATTTTCTTCTTTGGTTCCGAGACTAAGGCAAAGTCTGCTCTTGTTTTTTGGCAATTCCATTCTAGTAGGTCTATTGCCGCTCTACACCTGTTTAAGTTTACCTGGATTTCCTTCATTGTCTAGCGTCTTTTCTTTCTCCTTCTGTGCTTGCACTAGTTTCCTAAAAGCAGGGCATTTCATGCTTTCCGTTTTGAGGCCCTCAACCTTGCACAAGTTGCACTCCTGTTTGTTGGTGCACTCTTTCAATTTATGTCCAGTACCCCCACAATTTCTGCAGGGTTCACTCTCTGTTTGCCTGCACTCTGTTGCCCTGTGGTCTATTCTATGGCATCTGTAGCATTTTGGCGGAGAGAAGACCTCCCATCACTCTACATCTGTTCCAGCCTGAGCCTATTCTCTTTTTTGCTGCGAGGTGTTCTGCTGCCTTTTCTTGCATGCTCACAAAATATTTTACTCCATTTTGGTTAGTCTTTTCTGCTAGTTTTACTGTGTCTACCTTGACACTGAGGTTGTCTCTCTGGAGTACCTTGTTGATGACTTTCCTTACTTCGTCTTCATTGAGGTCTTCCTCTACCTCTAGAAGCCTTATTGTCTTCTTTCTTTTGTTGAGTTTTGTGACGTCTACCGATTTTTTCATCCAGTGTGTGTGTTCTTAAAATCCTTTGTCGCTTCTTTCTTTTTGCTTTTGACCACTTGTTTAATATTGCCATTCTTTATCTTGTTTATTCCTGCGATGATGATTCTCCTGTGTCTACTTCGTTTTTCATGCATTTTATAACTCCTGCATAACTGCAGCAGTCGTTTGGTTTAATTAGTATCGTGTTCCTATGTCTGTTCCTTTGCTTCTTAGGTAAGTCATTTTTTCTAATCTGTACTGTTTTCATTTTGCAGTGTATTGTCATTTTAAGACCCTCTTCCCTAAGGCAGTATTCCAGCACTTTCCTGGCCATTCCTGCTTCTGCATCCGTTAGCTAGTTTCAATTTTCCTTTCCTAGTTGCCATCTCTTTTATTTCTTGCATTGCCTTAGTTATTCCCTTTAGCCCTTCCAGTGTTTCCATTCCCCCTGTGGTTTTTACTACATAGGTGTGCCTTTCGTTCTGCTCCTCTGGTTTGCCGTTTTGAGCAATGATGGATTTTTTGTGACTCCACACCACCTAGTGCTTTCCTGTTGTTCCTCCGTCATAGCAGCTACAAGTTCCGGATGTCTCTCCGTAATTATTCTTGCTAGGTAGCCCTGTGTGTTCTCCCTGCTGCTTACTATTACGACTGGGTTTGTTAAATTACTGATTGAGAGAAGTGACGTTATGCAAAAGAAACGCAGATTTAAAAATTCACAGATGCATTTAAGGCAATGGACGTGAACGAGAATGGAGTCATTACAATTCAGTTTGATGAGTTTATGTAAATTGTTCTGAACTGTTTGATTTGATTAAAATATATGATTAATTAATTATGTCAAACTCCAACAAAGGTTTTATATTTATATTAAACATAAATAAACACCTTGCGCAGTTTGATTTTTTCTAACAAATACTGCTTTTTGCATGTATAATGACGTTATTAGTCGCGCGTTAGCTAGCTAAACTGGCTATATTTTCAAATGTACTTGACTGCTGTTAGCGTTAAACTGCCTTGTGTTACTGTAGTCCTACCTCCAGGCATTTCTAGAACGAACAAGATTTTAAATGAATAGGTCAGTTAAATGCTTTTTTTGTTCTTGCGCATATTACTATGTCGTCCGCAAATGTGCATTGTGTAATTTCAATCTTTTGCATGTTTTTAAATCAAATAGTAAGCTATTTTGACTGCTTTTGTTTTGATTCAATGCGTGGAGGGGTTTTCCTTATGCTGGCTATGTCAAGCTAGCAATTTCCTAAAATGGACTCTCTTGCGTAGGAGAGCGCCGGGCAGGAACATAGTACGTGGTTGGTTACCTTGTCGTCTATTTCATATCCTCTACATATCAGGCTGTTTACAATGCCCATTGTATGCATGTTTTCTTAATTAGGTGTCGGCCGTTTTGGGATTTGGGGCAATCATTGCCTTTTGTGCTTGTTTACTGCTCGGATTGGTATACTATCGTGCTTTAAATGCATTTTATGTATTTGCTTTTAGTATGGTGTTGAGGCTTTTTAGTTGTAGTGGGGTTCAGATCCACACATCTTGAGGTTGAGGGTTGATTACGCGCCAATCCATCAGCCTTAACGTCACCTATTGTGTTGGAGTGTCCTTTCACCCAGCACAGCTCAATCCTATTTACCAGTAGCCAATGTAAGGGCTCTATGGCTTCTAGTATTACCCTTAATGTGATTTTAGGCTGTTTTATATTATATACAGGAGGGAACAGTGATTTGCCGGTTGCATTCAGGCGCACCACAGTGGAGCAGAATAAACTTTTTGTTTGAAATTAAGCTTGTGACTTTGATAAAATTATTAATGAATTGTTGTAGTTTTTAGGAGATGGAAGTAGAAATGAACTAGTAAAATTGTTTTATTTTTCAATTAAAACTTACTGGTTAATACATATATATTTTAAAATGAATAAAATTGTAACCAACGACAAGTGAATTTTAATTAAAAAAAGAAAACATATTTGTAGGTTAAGTGAGGTAAAGTAAGTATTTTGGCATACTTCATTGGCAAAAGAAAACTAAAAGTACCTACTTTGTTCTTTAATATCTTTCAATTTAATCTGTTACGCTGTGTGATAGCGTGATGTGCGTAGATTTTCACTGAGTGTATGTGTTTCTTTGGGTGTATCGGCGTACTAATGAGTGCCGTTTCCCGAATTGATCTTTCATACAGTCTATCAAGTATTTGCAGTAGAAAAGACATGAGACTTATCGGGCTCAAGGATTTTTCCAAGTTGTAATCATAGCGTCCTGGTTTTGGTATAAATGCAACTTTTACTTCTCTCTATGGAGATGTAGCGGAAGGCGATACATGCCCTATAGGTTCTCACCAGGTTAGCCAGAATGATATTCTTGCTCCATTGTTTTGAAAGAGAGCCGGGAAAATTCCGTTCAGTTCTGGTGCCTTGTGTAGTAAGAAATTTCTGATTGCCCAGATAATACGCGGATTTTCTGCATAGTGGAGTGCAGCGTCTCAATCATTCCCTGATAAGGGTGGGGTTGCAGTGTCAGACCAACATTGTGTTGGGGTGATACAACTTGGGAAGTGAGTATCCAAAAGTCGTCTGAGCGTTTTACGCACCCGAATTGATGTTGGTTTTTTTAAATATTTTTAGCCTTGCGGCAGTGAAGGTGTTTTCAACATCCTCGCAAAAAGTTCTTAATTTTTTTCTTTATTGTTGACGAATAAGTTTTTTGTAATCTTTTTGAACGTCAGCCTCCGGTTTCTGTAGGACCTATGTTTTATTTTGTGTGTATACTCTGTTATATTTTATCCATTTGTAATCTGACATTGAGACCGAAGTAGATTCATGCAAGTTCTGGATTTTGCTTGAAATACCTATACTCGTCAGTGTAATAATTGATTAAATGATTGGAGGTGGCGTATCGTGGGCTAGATATGCGGATGAGACAATGTCTATTTTTAGTCCCGTGGCAGAGCTGATTCTCACAACTGTAACGTCGCTAGTGGAGAGCTGGGGCACAAGAAAAGCTGTTAGATGCTTATGTGTGTAAATGCACGTTTATAGTGTTTCCAAGAACATTTCCTTTCAGTTTCTTCCTGGATTATGGCTATTGTATCCTGCATCATTTCTAGTTCGCGACATAATGTTGTCAATGTGACCCGTCGTTTGGTTTGGCTTCTTCTGGGGTGTTTTGAAGAGGTGCATCCCCTTCCCGGATTTGTTCAGGTGGGTCAACATTCTCTTACAACTCTATGCTTTCCTCCTGTCTCGTCGCATCTTTGATGGCTACTTTAATGGGTGGTTTGAGGAATATGTAGCTCGGCTGTCCTTCCTATTTAACTTTTCGGAGTCTTCCTTCCCTATACCTAGGAGAAGGAGCCGTCCTTTCGGGTTTCCCTTTCTGGACGGTGTAAAAGACACTCCAGCTCTTAACGTCGAGTTTCTGGTTTTGCCTCTCAAGGCGACTCAATATTGTCTCAATGGCATTCGGAAGTCTTGAAAGTCAGAGAGTGGCTGTAGATTGTTTTTATTAGCCACTCTACGGAATAATAATAATAATTCCTTTCTTTATTGACGGCATATAAAAAAAACCATTTACATCTACATCATCCTGCACATAAATAATGATGAATAATACAAACAATGTGTAATACTTAAAACTACACAAAGCATATAAAAAATACAAAATAAACACAGAAAATGTATACATATAAAGACAAAATATAAAATATAAAATTTACCAATAACACATTTTAAACGAGTTTTAAATGTATATTTACAATCGCAAAACAGATCAATGTTATTAGAAATGCTATTCGCAATTCTACACATTCTGCCAATTGGATTGTTGAAACCATAGTTGGTAGAATATATAGATTCTCTAAACAATGGAGACTGTCTAGTTTGGCGATTATTGTTAAACCTTAAACGGAAGAGATACAAGTAGCTTTTGGCAATCAATCTCAGACATCATAAGTCCACGTAAAAATGTTAAGTCGGTTCTTTTGCGCCTTAGTTCCAGCGATGGAAAATTATATTGCAATGCAATGTGGTTGAAATTGTAGTTTTCAGAGAAAATGAACAATTTGTACGACAATAAACGAAAAAATTTGTTTTGAATGCGTTCTATATTACGTATATGAATGCTGTAGAATGGGCACCAAACTTACGGAGCATACTCTAAATGGGAGCGTACCAATAAAGTAGTTTGAGTGTGCTTGGAGATAGGTCAGTAGACATTCTGTAAACAAAACGTAACGTTTTCATAGCACGGTTAGACATATAGTTTATATGCTCAACAAAAGTTAGTTTTGGGTCAAAGATTACGCCCAAATCTTTTATTTGTGTAACATGTTCCAATACTATATTGTCAATAGTATAATAATACGATACATTACTTAACGTTCTGTTGAAGCTTATAGAAAAACATTTATTTGGATTAAACAACAACTTATTAATAAGACACCATGAATGAACAGAATTAAAGTCATTTTGCAAACTAATGCAATCATCGATAGATGATATTCTTTGATACATTTTTAGATCGTCAGCAAATAAAAGAAAAGAGGAAGAATAAGACAGATTGTTAATAAAGAGTAAAAACAGAATTGGTCAACAATGAGATCCCTGAGGAACACCAGATGGAACGATAATTGGTTGTGATAAAAAGTTATTAATTTTTACACACTGAGTACGATTTTCCAAAAAGCTCGACAACCATGCAATAACAGAGTAAGAAAACCCAAACCTTGAAGCTTTGCAATCAAAATTCTATGGTTAACGCGATTGAAAGTTTTCGAAAAATCTGTATAAATAGAATCAACTTGAACTCTTGATTCAAAAGCATTTAAAAGATCATTTTCGTAACAAAGAAGGTTTGTAAGAGTAGAACGAAACCCATGTTGCTGTTCCACTATAATGCTTTTGCACATCCATTGTATTTGGCCAGTAACAATTTGATCAAACAACTTAGGAATGGCAGACTGGATGCATATACCTCTGTAATCAGTAATATCCTCCTTAGCTCCAGATTTATGCAATGGCATAATGTAGCTTTGTTTCCAAACTTGAGGAAATTTAGTTTCATTAAGAGAAGTCTCAAACAGTAAATGCAATGGCATAAAAATGGAATAAATACATTGTTTTAACAGAATAGCTGTAACGCCGTCCGGTCCAGTGCTATAACTACATTTAAGGTTCTCAATTCCTTTAAAAACATCCAGTAGAATAATTGAAAATGCTGTATGTAATACGTTTTTCTTAAACTCAAACAATGGAGTTGAATGAATTTGTTTATCGTAAACAGAAGAAAAGAATTCAGCAAATCTATTGACATAGTCATCTCATCTCCATTACTGCAAGTTTGATGCTTATAATACATTGTAGATGGGAAACCATTAGTTTTTCTATTGTCGCTAACAAATTTCCAAAAGTGTTTTGGATTAGTTTGTATGTTCATTTCTGTTCGAGTAATATATTGCTTGTATAGGCATGTACTGAGACATTTACACGAAGTACGAATTGATTGAAACTCACTATAATCGGACAAAAGTCTTGAAGGTTTATAATGTTTAGAGCAGTTTTTTTGAGTCCAGTAAGTGAAATCAATTCTTTATTGAACCAAACTGGAAAGTTGTTTTCACGCCACAGTTTTTTGGGGACAAAACAGTCGATAGCAAAATCCAACACAGAGTAAAATAAATTAACGTAATTATCAACATCACAATTATAAAAAAGGGCAAACCAATCAACATTCAACAAAAAATTATTGATTGCGTTAAAGTTGTCAAATTTAAAATCACTAAAATCATAATTGCAGAATAAAATATCACAGCTGGTATCACATTTTACATCTATCACATAGGCATTATGATGTTCGCTTAGTTTTAATAAAACATCCACAGCATTAATTACAGAAATATCACGGATATTGGTAAAGCATAAATCTAAGAACACACCATTATCATTCGGTAGGGAAATACATTGTGTGCAGTTTATAAAACCGAAACAGTTGGCAACAAAGTGAGCAGGATAACTGTCATTACAAATAACACTTATACCTAACTCATCGTTTACCCAAGCCTCTGCGGGTAGATTATAATCGCTCACTGAAATTAGTTTGCTGTTAGGATACTTCTCAGCAATAGATTCAACGGAATAACAATGATCTAAATATTTATCACAGGCTGAGTTAGGTGGTAAGTAAACAGCACTAACAATATACGATACAAACTTAAACTTAATAATTACAAACAAATGTTCAACACTTAGAAAAGTAGGCTGTAATAAAGTACTATTAAAACAAGTTTTAGTGGCGATTAAGACACCACCTCCGTCTAATTTAGGACTCGTTAACGTAGAGCAATCACATCTGAATAAACTGTAACCATTTAATTGTAACTCAGCGCTAATGTCATGATTAAGCCAGGTTTCGGTCAGCACAATAATATCGTAGTTAGATACAGCAATAGCCAGCATAAGTTCTTTGAGCTTAGTTTTTATACCCCCGACGTTTTGGTAATAGATGGAGATTCCGCTGGTGTTCCTTGTGACGGGTTTAGACTGTTGGCTGAATCCAGATTCTGAAAATCCACCGAAGATGAAGCAGGAACGTTATGAACTCGACCATAATTAATAAACTTCTTAACAGCAATGTTTGCAGGCCAAAAATCTTTACAAAGAATGGCTTGATTAGCTGGAATAGAAACTTTAAAGCTGTTGTAGCTTCCAGATTTTACAGGCAAATCAACGACGTCAACCGATATAGTGGGAAAATGAGATTTAATGTGATTAACTATATCAGCTTTTTTAGTTCCAAGTCTAAGTTTAGAAACGTGTACGTAGCATGTGGGCACATAAGCTTGCAGTTTATCATTAGATGGCCACAACCAAAAATAGTTTGTGTTCTTGGCTGAGTTTTTTGATTAGCTTTTCTCTTAACTACGGAGCTTGCCAAAGAAGGAAAAACTGCAGGCTGAATGGATTGCACCGTTTTATTAGTAAGCAGTGCAGTAGCAGGATCAGTTAGTTGATTTTGTCTGAGAGTAATTTATTGCTCGACAGCAATTCATCACATAAAACTTGGTAAAGAGTAATGTTCTCTTTATATAGTTTCGGTAGTTCGGAATCATCCAAATCAAATAGAGTGCCGCAATGGCATTTCTTGTAGCGAATCGCGCAACTGTTGTGGAAGATAATGCCACAATTACTACAAGTTATCTTCAGAGGTGATCTTAAGTGTTTCCTCGGGGGTGGACAGAGTTCTACCTAGCTCTCGAGTTAGGGCAGCTTTGATTAACTGTATGTACCTTTTTACCTAAGGGATGGGACTGGTTTGTGACAGCTACGACGAAGATTTGTACCTGGAACGATTAGTTTACTAACCAGATAAATACAATAGATAAATTGAAACTATTTAAATTCATAAAAACATGTTGAGCGATATCTTTAATCTAGTAAACAAACGTTGAGGTTATATTTTAGAATATTAAAAACTACTAATTATATATAAAAAACATCATACCATTGTTGATATTTATGACACTTGTTAACACAGCAAACGACATGTTTATATTTAAATGGAATCTCTAGGCAGTTTTCAATAATTTTTTGGCAATACACTAGTGTTGTTGTTGCAGGATTTATAATATATTTTTGATGCGGTAAATAGGTTTCTTGAGATGATTTGTTTTTAGTGGATTTTTTTTGCTCAATTTTGATAAAACATTCAGCAAATGGGTGTTATGCACAATTTTTTAAACCTAAACATTTTTTTTACGCGGGCGTTTAACGTGGGCTAGATAGACATCGCTGTTGATGTTGAATAGCCTTTCTCTGCATTTATCTGGGATTTCTCATTTTTAGCGCTGATCGTGGTTGTTTTATCAGTAACAATAGCCATTTGCAATGATCTTCCATTGAATGATTTTACTTATTTTCAACAGACGCACCAGCCTTCTTGCAAGTAACAACTTTTGAAATGCGTTTTGGTGTTTCGAAATAGATTAGATTTTGATCAAAACTTTCAACAACAGACCTTCTGACATACGTTAGTCAAATGGAATTCTACTTTAGGCAGTAGATCTAGACATTTCCAAAGCATTTGATAGGGTCTTGATATTAAATAGCTTTCTTGACAATTGAAAAATTATAGTTAGAATGTACGGCTTTAAATTAATAAATGCTGGTGTTCCTCAAGGTTCTGCTTTTTTGCCGACTTTGTTTTTGATTTACATTAATGAACTTTTTAAAATAATCAATAGTCTTATTCATAGTTTTGCAGGTGATAGTACTTTTCTACAAATTCACAAATGACAGAGCGTTCTGACACTTCTAGGTTATAATCTGTAGCGTCTATTAACAAAGACCTTGAAACAATATCTGAATGGGGTACTTCCAACTTGGTCAATTTTAACTCTAAAAAAAACTTAACTTCTTACTGTTTTAAAATTAAACTCCGAGATATTATCAGTAAATATTAAACTAAACGAATCCTTATCTAAAATTTTTCAATTTGTCTTTTAGGGGTTACAATATCACATAATCTTTTCTGAAACGACCATGGTGTTGACATAGCTGGGAAAGTATCTAGAAAACTAGGATTTCTTAATAGAAACAGTTTCTTTACTACAGTTATCAATTTGGATTATTAAGCTTTTGTCTTCTTCCACAGGTTCTAATAGTGCCTGGTCATCAAAGTTTGATAGCCTTTATGACTTGTCATTCAAGCCACTCTCGATATTAACTTTTGCAAATTGTTTGTTTTCAAAAAAGTTTGTTAAGATTTTAAAATGACTGTGTTGTTTTTGATTCTTTTTAGTAGTGGTAGAGTGTATGACAAGTATGCACTATGCGCATTTTTATTACTTAAAAAAAAACATTTTAGCTTTACAAACAAAAGATGCGCAAAACATATGCAGGACAGATATACATTTGAAAAACGACTACAAGAAACATAGTAGCAAATTTAAATTGGTTAACTCTTGTACTTTATTATGATTTTTCTTTATAACTGACATAATTATGTTTGCAGGGCGTCTTCATAAGTAAGGTAGATGAAAAAGGGAACGCATTTCAGAAGCTGTTTCCTGGTGACAAAATTTTAATGTTAGATAAAATAGATTTAACAAAAATGGAACCATGGCAAGCCTATAAGACTGTTTTAATCCAAGGTCCTGAAACCGAATCATTTTATATAACAAGGTATTGAAATCATATATAAATGATATTTGTACAATGTATTTATAAGCAAAACGATAACGTACTTGTGTTCAATAGGTTTTTAGTTGCAATATTTTTTCAATTCGTGTGTTTTTTATATACTTTAAATCGTTATATAATCAGAATGTATGTATTTATAATCTATATATTTAAGGCTGTGATTTTAAAATTAATGTTTTATTTATTTAATATTTATATTATATGCGTAATTGATATTTTTTATGTTTATATGAGTTGTATAAAAAAGATTAATGAAATAGTGAAACAAAACATATTTAAATAGGTATTGAAGAAATGGCAACAACTAAACATTATTTTATAAATCTTCAGGTATTTTTGTATTTAATCATATAAAATTTTAAGATTTCTGATGTTTGAATTGTTTGGTTTCATTTCCTAGTACAGTGTAGTTTTTACCATTTACAGACAAGTAAGTACCATATATCTATCACAAAAATCAGTTTTACTATTTTATTTAAATCGGTAATCATATCTAAAGCTATAAACTATGATTTTCAACCATTTTTTGTTACATTTATTGAATGTTTTATTCTTGCAAGTAAATTTGGTAACTAACTTAATGTTTAAAAGTGGATATTTAGGCAAGAAACGCTCACAAATACGGTCATGTGAAGCGAATGAATGAAAACTAAATCGCCCACGCCAAACTTTGCAAACCGACTAATGGAAACATCACCAAAGATAGCTGGTACTCCACATTTCAGTAGAACAAAATAACTTGACTTTAAGAAAAACAAAAAAACCACAAGTCTACTAGAAAAAGTACTCACATGCCATTAGGGTTTTACTTAGAATAGCATTTTATTTAGCTACTGTGTGTAGTTTTAATTATGTGGGATGACAAGGTTCTTGGATGTTGTTGAGACTATCCTGGAGTTTCTAGAAAGCCAAATTTTGAATTTTGACGGTTGCTGAGATGGCAATTTCATGGACTAACATGCCTGTGAAGATGACTTTGGAAAGCCTGCGTTGCACTGATCCGTCAGCTTTTTGTATACTTGCATGGGAGCTATCAGTATTTTCTGGTAAATATTTGATAATAATACCATTGAAGACATCATAAAGGGTAATTTTTGTTACAATATTGCAAAAAGGATACAAAAACGCTTGACGGCATAAGAGCAACGCGGCGAAAGATATTGTGTATTTAAGTTGCCCGTTATTGAGATATAATAGGTTTGAAGTGGTAAAACAAAATTGTACATATTACTTTTCATTTATTGGAGCTAAATGTATTTTTTTTGCAAAGAAAAATGGTAAAAAATAAATTTTGGTAGATTGAGTGAAATTTAGCAGAGCTAGGTATGCGTTAAAAACTGGCATGTTTTAATGAAACATTTCTGGGCGTTGATATTTCGTTTCACTATATCTTTGACGGCATCGTATAGTAAGCTTAAAGGCGACTGTAAGTTTTAATCTCTATTTATAGTGCGGCCAATTTAGCATCTTTGTTTGCGGTCATTCCACGGGCCAAGCTAAATTATACGTTTTTTTTCAAACCATGTAACCATTACTACTTTCTGCCCCAAATAAATTTTTCTTTCAAAATATCTAAAACGTTCATCTACAGAATACAATCGAAAGGTTCTACAATTGAAGAGGGGATGTAAAAATCGGAGCAAGTTTTAGAAACTAAGATTGGAGATATAAATAAGATTTGCCATTTATTGATGTACCTTACCAAATTGGCTGATATTATTTTTGTGATGTTACCTGCACTTATGGTTTATGAAAACCAACAATGACGAACATAAAAGTAAAACCCAAAATAATAGAATAGCGTTAGCATCATTCTGAAAACTTTGATCAAGTGGTGAAAGTTTACTTTTGAAGTTTTTGTGGCAAAAACTACAAATATGATAAACTTGCAGTTAGTTTTTTGTGACTTATATTTTTTAATTATTATGCCAAATGCCTCTCCATTCCTTTTCACAGTCTAAATTGATTTTTCTGTACATTTAATACCCTTAGCAAGTTCTTTGCTACGTGCGCTAACAAACTTTGTTTCTTTACATATTTTCTAATATTATTGTTTACTAAAAATTGTATTTTTTTTTTTTTTTTAAGAAAGTGTACTCAATTCAATTGTCTTGTTTTTAGTAATTATGTGCATCGGGTGACCGAAGCGATGATGGGCACCTACGGTCAAAAGGACAGGGTCCATCTATATTTATTTTTGGACATGAATTAAATTGGCGGAACAAGGCCTCGCCACTTCCACTAACAAATTTTATCAACATTGACTTAGTTTGTGGATTAAAAGTTTAGAGAAATTAACTGAATATTTGTGGTATAAAAAAGAATTTCAATTCTGTTCAAGAAAAAAGATTCAGATCGCTTTAATCTAGTAAATTCCGATTATCATTTTGAACATACATTTGCTGACCAATAGGGTGTTTGTGCCTCAACCAACAACCAGCATATTCTAGACTGACGACGTACGAAGTTCATGGCATTGGTTATAATAGCATACTTCTTAAACTAAATTTTCCCGAAAAGACTAATTTTGTAATAGGCATATACCTTTCTCCAAATAAAGCAACTCCAAACTTTTTTTTATGATAAAAGTTATGACAAGCTTCTTCCAGTGGCGTAGCTTCAAATTTTGCCCCCCCCCCCCCCCCTCAAGAATTTTCTTGGGGCCCTTATTGTGTTTGTATTATACTTCAAAATAAATATTTAACGCCTTAGACTCGTTTCACACGTATGGGATTCCATTCGGTTTAGTTTAGTAATAACCGAAAACAAACCGCATACGTGTGAAACAAATCTTATAATTAAACAAATATACATAAAAAAACTTTTTTATAAAATAAAATAAATACTGAAAATGTCTTAGTCCTTAATCTTTATTCCAAATATTCGATTAATAAAATAAAATCAGATCTTTATAATCTACATTTGTATTTTATTAATTAAATATATTAACGACCGGTTTTGACTATGTGGTCATCTTCAGGTTTTTGCATTGAAAACCAATGTTGAAGTATTGTTGTTGCATTTGAAATTGATAAATTGAGGGAATATCTTCCTTCATCGACAGGGAATCAAGAACCAAATCCTCAATGATGTCTTAATCCTTTTGATGAGGAGGCATCATCAGTTGGCACAATTAACGTTTACTTTAAATATACTAAACATCATTATGCTCGACAAGAAAAAATACACAAAACACGAGAATGCGAGAGTGCGACAGTATGAAGAACAAAACAAATGCAAAACTAAAGTTATTCTAGGCTATAACATCACTTGCACTGTCACTATTGCCGGTTAAATATCGCTTCATATGTATGGTAACAGTTCATTAAAGAATTAAGCGCATGTTCCTGGAACAACCAAGTTCTTCATTGGCTGAAGCATGCAAACAAACCAACGCAACTTACGTGTAAAAACAGAAGCACTAAAGGCAGCCGAATAAACAACGACAACGGCGACGATCAGTTTGGCTGAAATACTTTTATACTAAATTAAACATTATTTATTTATTTTATAAAAAAATTGTATTATTACTTTTATTAAATAACGATAGTGATCACTGACTGATCAATGTATCTAATTAATTCGGTTATTTAATTTTTGAGGCTTACGGGCCCTAAAACATGTCGGGCCTTAGCTACGGTGCTGGCTTCTTCATGTCTCAACTTGTTCAGCAACCCACATATTTTCTTTGTGATAGATATCTTGGTGAACCAAGATGATTAGATCTTTATAATTCAGTTATTCCAGAGATTACAACAACTACTGTTGAGACTGCTTTAGCAAATTCTTATCATTCACTCATTACTTCTGTTGTTAAAACTTCTCTTTCTATTACTACCAAATTTAAACAGCGCCTCATCTGTCAGTATTCTTAGATGAATATAGTAAAAATGAAACAATTTCTTAATAATAATGATAGAGTATGGCATCCTAATCTTATCAACAAACTCCATTGTATAGGTCTTGAACATAAATCTGTAAATCTTATCAATAGTTTTCTTAATAATAGAAAAATTATAGTTAGAAATAATGGTTTTAACTCTGACCCCAAAATCATAAATGCTTCTGCTTTTTCACCAACTTTATTTTTGATTTACATTAATGAACTTCTTTAAATATCTAAAAGTCTTATTCATAGTTTTGCAGATGATAGCACTCTTCATACTTTATACTTTCTAATGACCATTTCGACAAATATGGCAGAACGTCTTGAAATTTCTAGGCTAGAATCTGTAGCATCTATAATCAAAGACCTAAAAACAATATCTGAATGGGATATTTTCAACATGGTCAATTTTAACACCAAATATTAAACTAAACAACGAATTCATATCTAAATTTTCTTCAATTTGTCTTTTAGGAGTTACAATCTCACATGATCTTCTCTAGAATGACCATATGTTGACATAGCTTTGAAAGTATTTAGAAAACTAGGATATGTTTTAATAGATGTAAACAGTTTTTTACTTCTGTTCAGCTTTTGCATATACATAATATTTATGTTTGTCCTTGTATTGAATAATGTTTTTAAGTATGGGGAGGATCATCCGAAACACTAAATTCTATTCAAAAACAAACTATTTGGACATTTTCTATAGATATTTCTATAGACATTGTTTAAACAAAATACAAGACATATTGTCATCTTAACGAATATTTACTAGTGCAAGGCTTGCTAGGAATTCTAACAAATATTCACTGACAGTTCAGAGGTCCGAAACTTTGGAGAGAGATTTTTTTTAACCGTACTATCAACACATGGAATAAACTTACAAGTTCAGTATTTCCTGAGACTTACAAGCCACACGTTTTCAAGGTCAATTTTCACAGACTGCTTAAATCTTCAATGTGATAGTTTCAACGAGTGTGGTTTCACTCGTTAAAATTCAAATACCTTTGAATGAAATGAAATTACGTTGTTGTGACATATTAAGTAATTCCTAAATATCACATTTTGAAATTTAAAAAATTAATAATAATTTTGATTTTAATACTCATTGTTTATATGTATTCTGAGGATGCAGCAGAAAATCTCATAAAAACTATTCAGAACGTTATGAAAAAATTTGTTCCATTCTCTGTTATTAAACCAAAACAGAAGTACTTGTACTCAATTCAAACAAAACAGGAAGTTAATAAGAAGTGAAAAGCATTTAACAAATGCGCCAGTAATCGTTCTGTCATACTTATTAAGATTAAAAAAGCTCGTAAACATTGTGACAATCTAATACAATCTGAAAAAGATAGGATTGACAAAAACAAAACTAATCGAATTTCTCAGTTATCCATAAACAACAGAAATTTCTATAAAACAATAAATTTATTGCAAGATAGTTTAAAATCACCTTCTTCAAAATGATCAAAACAATCTAGTTACTAATCAGATATTTTTGCAAACCAATTAGCATCTAATTCTAAATCCTCCTACTGTTGTACCTACAATTCCGGCTAGAAGTAAAATGATGGGTCAAATTCATTTTAGGCAAAGGGTTGTTGTTAAAAGATATCTTCTTAAATTAAATAACAGAAAAGCATCAGGTATAGATCAAATTCCACATATCATTTTTAAAACATTTGCAAATGAATTAGCTGTCATTCTGATTAAAATATTTGCCTTATCATATAAAAAAAGGAACATTCCCGAATTGCTTTAAAATTGCAAATGTTCAACTTATACCTAAAAGAGAGTCTGATACTTCAAATTATAGACCAATACTGTCCTATCTGTCAACAAATTTTGAAAAATATATTAATTTTCACATTGTCAAGTTCTTAAAACAAAATACTTTTATCTTAAATACTCAATATGGATTTCGATCAAAACTTTTAACAGATCTTCTGACATATGTTAGTCACAAATTAAGTTTTACTTTAGACAAACATGGAGAAAATCTTGCAGTAGCTCTAGGCATGTCCAAAGCATTTAATGGGGTATGGCATTCTAATCTTATTAACAAGCTCCATCAGAAATCTGTAAGTCTTATCAATACCATTGTTGACAATAGACAAATTATAGTTAAAATTCTTACCCTAAAATCATAATGTTGGTGTTCCCCAAGGTCTGCTTTTTCGCCGACTTTATGATTGATTTACATTAATGAACTTCAAATAATCAAAAGTTCTATTCATAGTTTTAGCACCCTTCATACATTATACTTTCCAAAGACTATATCGGCAAACTAAGCAGAGTGTTTTGAAATTTCTAGGCTAGAATCTGCAGCATATGTAAACAAAAACCTCAAAACATTATCAGAATAGGAACTTGGTCAATTTTAACTCTAAACAAACTAAAACAAAAATGCAGCTATATTATTACTATTGCTTCTTTTTAAATCTCATTTCTTGAGAATGTTGAAAAGTAATTACATTTAGTATAGTATATTTCTAGGACCCTATCATTACTTCTTTAATGTCATTCAACATGGTTTCAATCTATTTACTTATTTTTATATCACGCTTTCGTAATAGCTGCTTTTATTTAGCAGGTTGAAGTTTTATTTTTATTGCGGCTGCATAAGTTGTAAATAAATTTTGGCTTTACTTTATGCAATTTTTTCTGCTTTGCTATTTAAACTTTTTAATCTGTATTTTGATTTCTTTTTCTAATATATTTTCTCTATACGCTATCGATAACGACACGAAGCCAATTATATCAAATTTATTCGTAAAAGTGTGGCTCTATACAACATTCAATGAGATACCTTGCATAACTATTTGGCTAGTGTTGGTGTTAGTTTCTTAGTAGGAGGTTAGACTATTTACGAGATTATCCAAATATTATGAGAAGAGTTATAGAGCAATTGCTTTTTTCTTACATTTACTAGATATTTTGACAAAATCCGGTTTGTTCTTAACTAAAACCTTTTAAGACAATTTTTTTCTGAACTAAAGCAGGCGGAACATTTTGAATTAAACTCACTCAAGCTGCCGGTGAAAGCTAGCTATATACTACATATTGTAAAAAGCTCGTGTATTTGATTGAATCGTCAATATAAAAGAAATTGTTAACAAGTACGTGGCAAACAGATTGTTTATGCTCTGTTGCAAAATATTAACAGACACGAACTAATTATTGTATTTAAATATTTTTTCCAGCTCCGAGGAAGGTTTGTAGATAAAACCAAAACGTTTTTCTAATAAAGCTCTCTAACCCCGCAACAGTCGTGCCCAAGCAGCATTTTCTGGGCGTGATTCTAAGGTTTTTTTCTTGCTTGCATAGTCGCTTTTCAAGTTGTTGGTTTTTTCTTTGTACACATCGACCGTTATTTAGTTTTATGAACCTATTACATAGACTTTTCTTTTGTCGCTAGGTCCCAGTGGTTTTCGTCTTGATATGAATTGTTAAATTTTTCAAATTTGTCGATTACACAATTATTATTCGGGACTGAAAAGACTAGAAAATTCAACGTGTGAACACACACTTTATGTACTTGTTTATGATATTCTTAAATAAAACTGTAGTTTTATATTTTATCCACCTTACCCAACCTAGTTCAAGCACTCCTTCTGAGTATGAAAAGTGAAATGAAACGAGATAATGTTTATAAATTTGTTTGTTGCTGAAACCATAATGCCACAAGCCGATCATCAATCAAATCCAAAAAAAAAGTTAAAGTTTAACTGTATCCAAAATGGCAAACATTAAGCGAATTAAACTTGGAAATTGAACTCTTATATTTGACAGATACTTGAAATGATAATAAAGTCACCGTAACACTTTGATTTCATAGCTAGATGGATAACATAAAACTTCCGTCGTATATACAGTACAATGGATACTAGTGCATACTATGTAAGTTGCATAATGTAAATATTATAAAATAATATTTAAAAGGTTTTGGCAGAAATCGGATGAGTTTGTATGTACAAAACTTGAGGTTTCCGGTTGAGTGAAGATATGAATTCTTGTATCAACCAACAAGGATATCTCCGTCAGATGAAGGTTAGAACTAGTTACGGTTAAATATGTATTTAATGTTAAAGAAGAAATAAAAAAATAAATATAATTGGAGTGGCCTTAGAACATCTATAGTATGACGAGGTTATTCACATACAATATTGTTTTTGGATTTTAAAAAGATTTTTTTGTACATTTTTGCACAGCAAATTGTCTTGGTATGCATAGAATTGTATGATGTCGGCATAGTTTCTAATTTTGGCAACAACACATAAAAGAAGCATCTAATTTTAACATTACCTTGTTGTATAAAAGCCATGATTACAAGATTAATACAACGCGCTTCCGAGATATTTGGAAAGTTTTTAAATAGAAACACCGGTTAGAAAAATGTATTAATAAAATCGAATCAGTTTTATAAATAGCAAAAGAATTTTAATTATGAACAACCATGTCATTCGAGTGTGAATAATCATTGTTCTCATTTTAAACTGCGGAATGCCCCGTTGTAATTATTTATTTAATTAGCGCTAACATGAACGGTTTAATAGACTATTGCTAATTTTATTTAATTATAAATAAACATTGGATACTTTTTACATTCTACCAATTGTTTTGCAATGCAGCAGGAATTGTTAAAATTAACCGGCATAACTTCCCACTGCAGGTAATAAGTATATTTAGATATTTAATATTATTCCTACTTTTCCACTGTGAATCAAAAATCCATTTAAGGATTAACATTAATTCATAAGTACTTATCTACCTACAGGTTCTGGAAATAAATCAAGAGTTATTCAAGTTAAATACATTTATGCTCTATCGACCTTGTCCAATTTTGTCTTAAAGAGGCCAAACAGTTTTGAAAGTGTGGGGATGAAATAATGAATAAAGTTTATTTAATTTTGTTTTGTGTTTTAGAATCATACATTTAATTGTTTAACCGTACTCCAGGCCTCCGGATGAGATAAAATCCGCATTATATTTATTTGATCATTATAGATCTTGCGGGCCACTTTGGAAATACATCACAACTCCGCGGGCCGCATATAAAATTATATATCCATATATTAGATTTAGACCCACTATAGACATTTTTTAGGAGTAAATAATTGAAACATAATGAGTTATTATTATTGAGTTTACTATTATTTTAAAACTGAGAGTCTGCTCTGATATCAACTGTGCGTGCGTATCTAGGGAAGGTCGTCAGTGAGATCACTTAAAGTTAAGAGTAGGGTGTCCATACGTCTCGGATTTTTCCTGGTTTTAACTTTCTGGTCCCGGTGTACCGTCAATTTTGTTCGGGACTGTTAATTGTCCCGGTTTAAGTATATACTAAACAAAAACTCCCACAAAAAAATTTAAAAAATAGAAAAGAAATCACAAAAAAGAAGAAAATAGAATTTATTACCAATTTTTACCTATGAATACCAATATTTTTTTGCGTAATTGCGAGTTAGAATCGACATTAATGGATTCAAAAACAATTTTTTTTAATGTTATTTTATTGTCAAAACTTTAATGAATGCAATTTTTGAAGTATTAAAGCAAAAAAAAAAACAAACGGTGTAGTCATTTTTGGCATGCCGGTGTTGATTTAATAGGTTAATTTTTGGCAAGAGGATGTGATTGAATGTCGTTTCTTTCGCCTAATATAGGCTAATATCAGTTAAAGATTTTCTACTTTGGTAATAGATATTTGCGTCTACCTGTGAAGCTTCCGAAGTCTTGTCAGAAGGTTCAATTAAGAAGTGGTCAATAGCATCTTCTACAGGGTCTTTATAAATGTCTGGAATTATGTAATCACTTTAAATATGCCGCTTTTTTTAAATTGTGCACCGAACTATTTATTTTGTTTTGACAGTTCAACTTCAACTGTATTTACGCACACCGAATTTGAATTCACTATTTCACTAGAGTGGCATAAACGTACATTAGATGGTTACATAATCCCAAACTTTTATAGTTATTAAAATTATATCGCAAATGATGTATGTCGGTTTACGAGCTCGATTTAGCTATACTTTGGCATATTTTTGTATTAATATTTATGTAAATAGATAATACAGTAAATTTATTAGAATTATTTATAATTAATAATAATAGTAAAATTATTATAAGTAGGTACCGATATGACCACCTACTAACAAAGCACTTAATTTATCCTTGTATTTTTATATTTTAATCCTACTATATCAAGGCCACTTACACATAATATGCGTCGGATTTGTGTTATTG
Organism: Tachinus rufipes; assembly: GCA_963932245.1. NCBI lineage: Eukaryota > Metazoa > Arthropoda > Insecta > Coleoptera > Staphylinidae > Tachinus > Tachinus rufipes. Next base: position 47,370,716 of record OZ010750.1, on the reverse strand, counting down.
TTTGCAAGATATTATCAAGCATTTGTCATCATAATTTACTACAATTAAATGATAACGCAAGACTTTTTGCTAATAAACATGCGCGCGATAACTATTTATAGAGTAAGTAAAAGTCCCCTTTATTTACTTGAGCGCCCCATATGCATTTTGTTGACATAGTTATAACACATTTTCATATCCGAAATTATACTACGCATAATTTTGCATATTTTAAAAATCTAATCGCGATGCTAAATTATTTACTAAGCAAAATAACAATGTTAAAATGATAAATCGTCACACAAGCAATTTTATTGTATAGTGAGTGAGATATGATTATTATTATATGTATTATATCTGAACCGAGAACTTGGAGATGACAACGCTTAGTGGAAATTTACACAACCAAGCAAATAGTCATAGCGTCGCATTGCTGATTTTCTTTACAACTAATTCTAATCTCCTGGGATTTGTTAGTACCCTAGCAGTTAAGGAATAGTAATAGTACCCCCATGGTCCTGAAAAGCCCAAATGTTTTTTTTCCAATGCGGCCCTATGTAAGTTGATTATCATCTAATAAGCGGCTGAAGTGCTTGCTGCTTTGCCGCTAACAAACGGCTTTTCCAACAGAACAATTGAATTTACTAATATGAGACTATACGAGCGTTTTTAAATAATGATTTCGTTGGTTTAGACCAGGGGTGGCCAACCCAAATGATCTTGCGGGCCACTTTGGAAATGCATCACAACTCCGCGGGCCGCATATAAAATTTTATATCCATATATTAGATTTAGATCTACTAGACATTTTTTTGGAATGAATTTTATAAAATAAATATATTTTGTAAAAGTGTGATACATCTCGCGGGCCGGAAAAATGTTTACGGCGGGCCGCGGGTTGGCCACCCCTGGTTTAGACAGTTAACACAGGCATTTTAACAGCTACACTAATACTACACTGGGCAGTTAAAACGCTGCTATCAACGCGTCTTCCCCAATTGAACAATTGCTATTATATGTGACATTCTACATGGAGTTTTTCAGTGCCACCTCAATGATTTTCTTGGAGGCGTTTGCTAGCAGAAGAGCGTTGTTTTAATTGCCCGTATAGTTAGGGTGTCCATACGTCCCGGTTTGAACTTTCTTTTCCAGGTGTCCCGAAAATTCTTTTCGGGACAGTTTAAGTGTTACTAAAAAAAACATTCCCATGGATAATAAAAATTAAAGCAAAACATGACAAAATTCTACCTATACAATTTTTTTAGTTAGAATCGATTTCAAAAACAAAATTTTTAAATGTGATTTTTATTGCCAAAACTTATCTAGACAAGTGGATTGAACCTAGGTAACGACATGTTTGATTTGAATGATTGAAATCATTAAAGAATGTAATTTATTAAAGATATCACTTTTTGTCGTTTTTTTTGTTGTTGTATGTCTCAGTTGAGCCCTGAAAAAATATGGACACCCTACATATAGTACATACTAGCCTTAAAATTACTACTCAAAGCAGGAGCTTAGTTTAAGGGTGGGAACAAAATTTTTAAATGTGATTTTTATTGCCAAAACTTATCTAGACAAGTGGATTGAACCTAGGTAACGACATGTTTGATTTGAATGATTGAAATCATTAAAGAATGTAATTTATTAAAGATATCACTTTTTGTCGTTTTTTTTGTTGTTGTATGTCTCAGTTGAGCCCTGAAAAAATATGGACACCCTACATATAGTACATACTAGCCTTAAAATTACTACTCAAAGCAGGAGCTTAGTTTAAGGGTGGGAAAACCTTCCTGTCCCCTGACATGACGGCCTTATCTTAAAGGTGTTTTGTCAAAACAACTTGATGTCAAAAATGTCTTAATGAATATATGCCTTAAATTCAATCATAACTGAGCTACGGTTATTTTAAATTTTAATAAATATCAAATAAAATCTTATGTTTAAGCTGTACTCAAAACCAAAAAAGTTACACAATCAGCGCATTTGCAGCGTCCATCCACCTCTTTGGTCTTGAGAAAAGCTCAAACATATATACAAGAATTACATAGACATTTTTTATAATTTTTTATTGCTACTCACGTTATGTTTTGGTGTGCTCGTATTTGATGTAATCTTTCAAAAATGATGAAGAAGCAGAAAACACAATTTATAAATGTAGGCAACTGCTTTTCATAAGATATAAGATAGGCAAGAGAAAACTTAACAATTGTAAAATAGCTATACTGATCTAAAGGCTCCATTAAGAAAATTTGGGAGGTATAACAGTAATAGAATAAAGCTATATGCCATTTTAGGAGAATATGATTGTACAAAACCAACAATGAAGCTTAGAAATGGAAACGATGAATGAGAAGTATAGTATAGCCATAGATATAGTGTCTTTAAGAGATGGGGTTAAATTATCTCAGCAGATTATATCATTGTCAACCAATTATGTTTGTATTATATACCTGGAACCGCTACCTCCGATTCAATGGTGAAAATATTGTACATTTATATAATATTTTCACTCTTGAATACCGAGGTGTTAAGTAGCTTCCAGGTATATAATACAAAGATATATGCCTCCCCGAGGTGATAGGTATTGAAATAATTTTAGCCCATGTTGCAAAGACACTATATCTATGGCTATTCTGTAAGAAAACTCTAGAAGCATAACTGACAAATGTTAAGTGAAAAGACTATAGGAGAAAACTATTATTGGGCAAAAACGAAATATTATAAAATACTATTAGCTGGCTGCCTTTACTGGCAGCAAAAGGTGATAAGAAAAAAACTGATAGTAATAACTACTATTAAATCTTCAACAGTATAATTAAATACAATGTTTCATTAAATCAAATAGCCAATTAATCATTTAAAATTCAAGCAATTAATTGTTTTATTGGTTCTGTAAAAATAAGCAATTTGTGTTCTAATAAATACACCATGGGTTTAATGTGATTATTTATAATTTTAATAAAATGCTATTTGTTTTAATAATCACCTGAGCATACTTTGAATCCAATGCTTTGTTTCTAAGTAACCATGGCATGAAATGCAAATTGGTTATTAAAAATAACTTAGAAGACATTCTGCTATAACATAATTGCTTAAAATGAAAACTGACCTAAGCTAACAATACATATTATGTTAGGTCAGTGACATCTGGTATCATTAATATTATTAACTTCAGATAAATATGAACTCTAATTTATTATAAATATAATGAATTGACATTGAAAAAATAAAAGCTGTAGTAATTTCAAAGTTTATTTGAAAAGAGATATTTATGAATTACTTTATATAAATACATACAATACTTACCATATTCGGTGTAGCAGAATATAAATGGTAATGCTATTAAGCATTCACTAATTAAACAAATTTGAAATGTTAATAACATTGTGGGCATAACATATTTGCAAGTGGGTAATGAATGATAAGGTTGCATATGAATAATTAAAATATATGTATGAAAAATTATTTATTTTGTTGTAAATTACTTACAAAATCTAATTTCATGTTTTCCTTTACAAAATTACAATTAAAAAGTATCAGTCGCGAAATATATCAAAAAATATGTTGCAATAATAGCTAAATCTAGAAATTGTCACAAGAAGCTTGAAAGTACAATTTTAGCATTGGAGAAGTGTGCAGCAACCGGTTAAATATATTAAATGAGTTTTAGTTTACCAAAAGCCGGAAGAAAATCCTCCCGGTGGTACACGAACACGCTGTGGTCCTGATTGCTGCTTATTATCCTCAACAATTTTCTCAGGCGCTGCATTTTCAACGTTTTCTTGCTTATCAACTTCTGTACGTTCAGTGACAATATTCTGAATATTCTCAACGTGAATTTCTTCAATAATTTCCTTTTTTTCAGTCTTCTTTATAATCTCTTTAGATTCGTGTGTGAAACATGCATTAATTTCAGATAGATTATGTTGTTTTGGCTTCTGTCTTGGAATATCCTCTTCAGAATAACCAAATATTTGAGAGTGGCCACCACCTGGTGGTTTCAATACCCTGCTGGAATTGCGGCCGTCATCGCATAAACCAACGTTAATATTTGTGGAAGACATACTAAAATACATTAAGATCTTTAGTGAAGTGATTGGGTTCTACTGAATGTGTGATTCATGCGAAATTATTAAAGAAAACTTACTTTGCAAAACGTGTTCTGTCTGTTCTTCACTGATGCCAACCAATGCAGACGTTATAGTGCCGGTCGTTTTTCTATTCTTTTTATTCCTCGCTTTTATATATTTTTTTTTGTTAGCAAGGAGCGGTTACTGCAATAAGTAGGCTGTGTGAATGTCGTGGAGTCGTTGTGTGTGAACGTGCAACTACAGCTCTATTAAAGCATACGATAGATACTAACTAACGACTAACGAACTTATTGAGGGGGATCGGAGAACGGGTATACGCAAGGATTCTGTTCAAATTTCAACGTTGTGAAGTTAGACGCTACGTTGCCGGATCGATAATAATTTACTGCCTTCGCGGAAAGCCGGCCAATCACACCGCCCAGACAATGTATGACTAATGCCATCCACACACAAAAGCCCCACTTGCAAACAATTTGTCTATCAGACGTACAAATAACATTTCTCTTAATTCGCCCTAAATAATCGATTCGATTCAATATAAAAACATTCTCATATTAATTTCGATTATATCTAACACATTTATAATATAATATAATAAATATGTGTTTTCTAATCATTCTTTAGCCGACAAGTATTAGCATCAAAATAAACATATTTATTAAATTGAAATTAGATTAATTAATTTAAGTATTATATTATTTTCTTCAATTTAATAATATGCAGGGCGTACCAAGAAATAAATTGTAGAGCTAACTAAAATATAAGATAAAACATATTGAGGCATAAGAGGTCATCTTTTTGGATTTGAACACTTTATCATACTCAATAATTTTTCCAGGTGTATCTTACAATTTTGATATCAAATAACAAAATCAATCCGCTTTATAAATAGACACAGCGCCTAGGCATACAAAACTTTCAGGACTTTTGTTAGATTGTTGCCTAATATTTTTTTATTAAAAGTACTTAAAGCAACGACAATTATTACATTATTTGTAACTTTTACACTAGCTCCACAAATAAAGAAATATATTCTTAACGCAATATTTAGAAAAGCTGCAATTTTTTTTGATATCAATTTGTGCACAGTTTTGCAACACATTTTTGCCTCATATAGTTTTGTATATTATAAAATCTCTTAAATAAATCCATCTTCATGATCTGATGAATACACCAGTAGTTTTACCTTTTAATTAATTAATGATTTAACTTTTAATCATCAATCTGTCTTGTAGAAGTTCAACCTTTTGATTAAAACTTTTTAAATTTGAGTATTTTTCATTGCTGTCTGTCATCTATATAATAAAATAATTGGGTGCAAAGTTTGTGTGTAGTAACATTCTTTATAGTTGAATGATGTGCGTGTTGCCATTGCTTCAAATACATAAGATTTGTTTTGCATTATTTTTAAATGTGCTAATAGGTTATCGTATAATTTAACAATAGTACACACAACGTAATAATCTGTAATAATAGGAACAATTTTGTTAATAGTTAACTACATTTTTTTCAGTTTATGATAACCAAACTCATTCAACTTCATTGTTTGAGTTTAATTTTAATATAATACATTAAAATTCTCAATTGGTATATTGAACATTTTATATGTAATTTTACACTGAACTTGACAACATTTCTTCTATGCTTTTAAACAAATGCATTTATTCTATCTCTAAGTCAATAAGTAAGTGCTACTTATCATTGCTTCTCTGAATAAACTAACTTTTCTCCCACATTTGAGAAGACAAAGCTACATATGTTTAAAGCTAAGCAGCTTATTACTGTATAGAGGTGTATGCATTCAATCTGTCATAGCTAAATTGTTTAATCAAATTGTAACTGGTGAAGTACAATGAATCTACAAAAGCATCTCAGTGGAAAGTGCGTAAAGCAGTGAAATGATTTTTATTATTTTTTAATCACTTTTTGCAACCAGATTTATAATTATTTATTGATTAAAATTTTGTTAATAATAAAATTATGCAGCATCAAAAAAATCACATGGACAAATGGTACTTAGTAATATTAAAAATCTGCAAGTCAAGGCCACACCACCACTTTTTTTTAATTAATGTTGCAGTTATTTGCCATTAAATTGCAATACCTCTTGAGACCTTTCATTATTTAATTTGAAGATACAAGAAGTTGAGCTACCTAACCTAAGATAAAGCACAAAATTACAGAGGAGCACAAAACTTCTAAGCCCCCAATCCTAAAAAAAAACTTTTTTTATAATATTCATTCGTAACAATCAACAGCATCCGGAGTTTTTTTAAAAGAATGATACTCAGGAAATACTTAATAATAATAATAATAATACATTTATTTACGGAAACGCCTTTAAAAGTTAGATAATTGCCTAATACATTGGTGCATAATATGTCACAACATAAAAACACCTTTGAATTTCAACAATTAAAACCGAATAGCTCGTTATTGAATAGAATTTAAAAGAGATAGTGTAGTTTTAGATGCTCTTCCCCATAGTTGGAAACAATATGCAATACAAAGATCTATATAAGTTTGATATGTATATATATATATATATATATATATATATATATATATATATATATATATATATATATGCAAAAGTTGAACAGAAGTAAAACCTGTTTACTTCTATAAAGAAATCCTAGTTTTCTAGATACTTTCAAAGCTGTATCAACAACATCCAGAAAAAGATTATGTGAGATTGTAACCCCTAGAAGACAAATTGAAGAAGATTTAGATATGGATTTGTTACTTAGTTTAATGTTTGGAACTGATAATGCCTCGGACTTTAAAACAGTAAGATGTTGAGTTTTTTAGAGTTAAGATTGATTAAGTTGGGAGTACTTGCTACAGTGTTTTTTATTTATGGAAAGCTGAGAAATTCGATTAGCTTTCTTTTTCAGAATTGATTAGACTGTCACAATGTTTATAATTTTGATTAGTCTGTTTGGAACGGTTATTGATGTATTTGTTAAATGCTTTTTGCTTCTTATTAACCGTTTGCTTTTCTTGGATTGAGCACAAGTACGTTTGTTTTGGTTTAATATTAGGTAATGGAACAAGTTTTTTGGTAACATTCTCAAAAGTTTTTGTAAGATTTTCTGCTGCAATATGTGAATCCTTTGAGTATCAAAATTGAACTATTAAAAAATTGTTTCATTTTAGAATAATGATAGATGAGGCGCAGTTTAGGTTTGGCAGTAATAGAAAGAGAAGTTTTAACAACAGAAGAAATAAGTGAATGACCGGAATTTCCTAATTAATAGTTGTTGTAATATTGACAGAACCTGTACAGTAAAATTTAAACAACTTAAAACTAGAAACTTGGCAAATTAAACTACATGCCAATCAGAGTTGTCCTTTATTCTTTTATCGTAATTCTAAAAAAGTAAAATGGGACCTACTCTTAAAAATTACTAGAACTAATTCTAATACATTCAATGAAAAGTGCATTGGCAATATTTAACTGAAAAAAATTGCTTCAGCAATTACAAAAAACACTTAAACCTCCAAATCGTAAAAAGAACTATTGCTGATTTTTGCGTCCATCGGCTATATTATATTAGCTAACTTTTTACCAGAAGCACGAACGACACAGCAAAGTTGTTTCTCAGCCAAATATTCTTGATCGTTATGATCGTACATGAAATTGTAATTGAATTTTTCTCCCTACTAACTACCAAGAAAGATTGAAGTGTTTTTTTAAGTAAAGAGATAAAACGAGGGTTCATAAAACATAAAACTTTAGAAAAAGTCAAATAAACATGAATATTTAAACGTCTGTCGTACAACGTGTTTTATTATTATTATTATTATCCAAAATAATTAACTTTTAAATTATTATTAAGTGGACAATGGGCCAAACAGAAACGGTTCCAAAATATAACGTATTCGACAATATAATTGTAATACATCTATCACGTTTATAAATTGGTTGTCCGTATAATGAGTAATAGATAAGGTATCTTATTATTAAATTGTAACAATCGATTGCATTTCAATAGAAACATGAATCAGATGTTATTAAATTTGGCAGGAACATTGATAACGAGTCACCGTAAAATTACGCATGTTGCATATGCTTTCGTGATTCATCTAATCAGATTTTATTCAAAACAATTACACTAGTTGAAATAATTGAATCATAGAACAAATTATAAAACTTTCCTATTTAAATTTTGAAATATGATTTTTACCATGTGCAAACCTCTAAAAGGCATATGCAAAATTATAGATTAAATATTAATAATATCGGTTGCATTTATTCTATTAAGTATGAATGAATGAATGAATGCAGACATGCAATTTACATATTGTATGTCGAGGGAAACCACGTAACCTCCCAGTCCTTTGCAATACGCCCGTGTATAACATTACACTGACCACATGCTGCTACCCATCATCGTTGTTTATATTGCATCTAATACTTACTACTATACGTATTACATTTGAAATTAAATGGTGATTTATATTAAATAGATTTTATTTAAAATACAATGTGACCAATGTCTGTTTAGACTCAATTTAAAAAAAATTATTTTGTATGTTTTATTTTTAAATTGTCATGAATGAAATATAAAATGCACATAAATATTGCTAATTAAAAATGAAATATTTAAATAAAGTAGTGCTGTGCTCGGGTGTGTAGTAATTCGAGAACGCTATTAGAAGCGTCATTAATTTTAAGCGCATTTTTGACAACATATTTTCTCCATAACAACTTAAACTTTTAAATTATTCTTGATGTATAATATATATTTTTTTACACCAGTGCAGTTTTTTTGAAATTGTGCCGATTTGAGACCTTAATGACATGACAGAAATTGTATGACTGTCGTTTATAGAAATAAAAAAAAAACATGTTCTACACTACATTAATAATTAGGTTTTAAACAAATTTTTTGTTGTATTACTCTGTTACTGCACTACCATAACAAACAATATCACCATCACTAAATTTTAATTAGTTTAATTAAGTTAAATCGCTGGTTTTTACTCCAGCTCTAGAGCATAACACGAATTTCAATCGGTTTGACGCGACGAAATAGACGTCTCAAGTTCAAAAGCTTTGACAAACTCTCAGCAAATAATGTCTAATATATTATAAATTTATTTGCTTTTTATGAGTCAAATTCAATTTATTAATTATTAAAAAACATGTATTAAGTTAATTTTTATAAATCTCACATAAAGCAGGTTTTTAGATTTAAATTGAGTTATTGAGCGCAATAGCACCATATTCAGCAAAACTGACATAATTTTGCAAACTTCCATGCTTTAGCGTAGAATAGGAATCTATTTTGGAAAGGGCATTCATTCAATCAATTTCAGCAATTATGGGATTGATAAATCGAGATTCCTGTAGAGATATCTTTCGTGAACAGCACATATTTACACTGCCATGCTCATAGAACTCCTTTCCAACAAAACGGAAGCATACAAAATTCCGCGCCATAGTGTCGCCAAGCGCAAGGACTTTGATATTAGTCAGTTAACACAAATTCTAAATTTAGGTAGTGTTAAAAAGTTAAAAATATATTAATAGAATTATCTTTATATAATTTTAAATTCTAAACCAGTGCATTTTTAACTGTCTTTTTTTTTTAATTTTAAGTCATTTATGTATAAATGAATTAAAATGAGTTATTTTTTAAAATTATGTATGACTTGTGTGTAATGTATCTTGTACAAAAACACTTAAAGAATTATTATTATTAGTATTATTCTTTTTTTTTCTCGGTTAACACCGGGGGCAGCTGAGCATACATCAAATGCGTAGTATGTTTACAATATTACATTTGAGTTTTTATGTAGATGTTTGTTGTCAGTTTTTTTTTTTGTACGACTTTTAATAATCAGTTTGCGCTAGTAGTTTACAACCCGATGTTATGTGTTGTATTGTCTCCGACTGCGCATGACATCGCTTACATTGATCAGTTTGCACATTGCTGTCTTTTATTATGTATTTTTTTGAGTTCTTAATAACCTTATCTTGTATTGCTAACATAAACCCTACAGTTTCGGGAAAAATATTAGCATGAGTGAGCCACGCGTTTGACGCTTCTATATAGACATAAGATTGGTCTAAGTCGGGACAATGTCTTCCATTTTTATTATTTCTTTTTTCCTAGCTTAAATGCTGTTTAATATGTGAGTATGTGGGTTGCCCAAGAATATACACATTTATTTCTAACTTTATACTAAAAAAGATCTAGAAATATTTTCAAGTAGTACGGCCTTTTGCTTGCTTCCAGATTGTATATGTCTATTTCGAGCTTATTTAGTATTTTTATTGTACATTGTGGTATTACTTCAGTTGCCAATAATACTATGGGTATTACTTCTACCTTGTGTACTTTTCCCTTTTTTAAATTTTCTTACTTAGATTTTCACTTAATGTTTTTATTAGACACCGGATTATATGCAACTTAAAAACGCTAAAATATGCATGCAAATATGCAATAAAAAAGCCCAAAATATGCAAAAAAATGAAAAAATATGCCAAAATATGCAACTATATGCAACAATATAAACAAATATAGTATAATCATTTTATAAAAAAAAAAATGTATATAACAAATTCTATTTTTTTAAACGTTTAATAAAGTTATATAGGTAAAAAGAGTCAAAATATACAACTTCATACGTACAGGGTGTTATAACTCCATTTTGAATAGATTTTTGAATACCATAAAGACAGGTGCATGTATGTTTTAATTTTTAGTATACTTGCAATAACAACCAACTTTAGTTTTTTAAAGAGCAACATGTATTTTTTTATTATTTTTTTAATCTTCAAGATATTTTAAATTAACCTATTAAATTTAAAAAAAACCATTTTATTTGGTTTTTATTTAAAATTATTCTAATTGAATAGTTGGCAGTAAAAATAACTAATGTTTAATTTTTAGGATATTTTTATGTTAATATGGATAATATAGTAACTTAAAAAATTACGTTTTTTTTCTAAAAACTGGTGAAATATGCATAAAAACCGAATATGGATGAAATATGCAACAAAGTCTAAATATGGTCAAAATATGCAAATGCGTATGAAAATATGCATTTGCATATAATCCGGTCCCTAGTTATTATTATTATTATTATAACGGTACAAATACACTTTTGTATATAATTCTGCCTATTATGTCGGCCAAGCAAAAATGAGCGCACTATAACATGTAATATACATAATTAAAATTATCAAAAATTGTTTTATGTACTTTTATTAATTTATTAATGTAGCAACCTAAATAAATATTAACATTGTTACTTTGCAATTAAAATTGACATCTTTACATTTATATGTGCAAAGGCACTAAAATAATTAGTCGAATAATTATCTTCCGTTTTGTAAGTAGTAAAACTCAATATGTCGCCTTACGACGAATCTGGGTAATGATCAAACTCAGAAATTTCAGTGTATACTTGAAGCCAAATACTAGATAAACTAAATCCCTTTCAATCGGTTAACTTGGCAGAAATATATTTTTTGTAATATATAGCATATAGCATATTTTGAACTTCAGATTTTCTGGAAAAAAACAAATTTTAAAGCTTAGTTCACATTTGACATTTAACACAAATCTTTTTGACAATACGTGTAGGACAATATGCATTGCTGTTTGTTGAGCTTGCTAGCTTAAAGGTAAGTGCGCGCTATTCTTTTTATGTTTATAAATTTCTAGTGATTCCAATTTCCAATAGATTTAATTTCAATCTTTTCTTTATTTTGTGATGTATTACTATATTTTTGCAATGTATGTCCTTATTTAATTGTATAACTGGCAAAGCTTACTTTTTCTGTGTTTTAAAAATTTTGGCCTAATTGTACTATGTATATTCTTTCTTTCTTGCATTTTAATTTGTATACTCCTGATATTTTCAGTTTCTTTGCAAAACAAAATTCAATTTCTATTTAATCTTTTAAAAGTCCATTGGATATTGGTGTGTTATCAGTTTTATCTTATATAGTTCTAGTTTTATTGGGATGGCTTAATTAATTTAGTTATACGCCGTTAGTTTAGTAACGCATTTAAAATATGTGATACTAGTATAAATGTAAAGTTTACAACCATATTAAATGTTTTAAACAAATGAAAACAAATGGATTGTAGTAAGAGTGTTGGTTCGTAAATCAGCAGTTCTCAATTTTTTTTAAATTGTCGTTCCCTTTAAAAATTGTCCGATAGCTCGCGGACCCCTTTAATAAAAAAAGGAAAGTGTAGTGAATAAAACATTTTTTTTTACAAACAATTAAGTATTCAGAAAATATTACATGTTATCTAGTTGTTAAATTTAAATAACAATTTTAATGAGATGGATGCATGTGCTTTGCCTGAACTAGTTCTTCTATGTTTGGCTTTGTTTTGGCCAGTGCAACTCTCACGTCATTTGTCGCGTATAATCTATATCGAGATTTTGTCTTGATAGTAAGTAGTGTAGAAAAAGCCGACCCACACTCATAAGTGATTGCAAATGGAATCAGGACTCTTAGGGCCATCTTTGCAACATCAGGATAAGATTGGCACAGTCACAATCCAAAAATCACTACAACAAGTTACACGGAAAACATGTTCTTCTATCAAATCAATAAACTGTTCCTGAATTAAATTGTCGTCCAAAGGCAGATCACTAATGTAAAGTTCAAATAGGTTAGTGATAAAACGATGGTGTTTGTAAAATTTTCTTAGATCAGAAAATAGTAAGAAATTTCTTTGCTAAGAACAAATACATGCTGTTTTATCACTCAAGGATATTGCCATCGACTTCAAGCTCATTCTCATCAATATATGTATTTAGCTGTGGAAATGGGGCAAAATTTTTATTCTCTAACTTTACAATCTTAACTTTTTCAGAATTTATTAAACTGCAACAGTGTTTCGCGGTTCCCTAAGGAACCGCGGACCTCACTTTGAAAACCGCTCATCTTGATAAAATATAACTTTGATTGTTTAAGAATAACTTCTTCAGTAAGTACATTGATCTAAATTCTATATAATATATTAAACGTTAATCATATTTATAGTTTTAACGACAAATAAATTCACTAATATAATTATCTGCTTCATTTACGTACTCGAAAAGACTTTGCTTGATTGAATAGTATAAAATTTGAATTAATTTATATACCAGTTTTAATAATAACACCAATATTTAAGTATTGTGTGACGGAGTATCTATTTGATATATTGTATTTTATCTGTAAAAAACAACAAAGATTAATTCAAGGTGAAACAACGACTACTAATCTATTAGAATGCGCAACGGTAATCAACGGAACACTTTAGCAGAATTTAGAGTGGACTCGATGTATGCCGTCTTATCAAAGCTATTTGATAAATTTGATAACAAAATAATGAATCATAAACTGAAACATGCAGAAACTGGTAGATCGTTATTAAATATTTATAAAATAATATTAAAGATAAATTCATATATTTTTGATAAAATATAAATTACATACAGTAAGAAGAATTACAACCACTGCAGTTTTTCATTTTAATAAGACATTGGAAATTTATTTACGTTTTCAGAGTATTTATAAAATAAACACATATACGCGGGCATATCGGGTATGCCTAATATTTCTTGTAATTAATTATTTTGAGAAAATCTATAGGGTTTTCTAATAAGAAGTCCCATTTTAATTATAAAAGAAATATTTACTTATTTTAAAGTAGTGCACATTTTTAAATTTAAATTTAAATGTACAAACTCTGCGCTTCCTTGTGGAAAATGATATTCAGTAAATGCCCATTTCAACTCAACCTGCAAAAGGTCATTCTTTTGAGAAAGTTTTGAAACACATTTTTGCACAACTGAGGCTCTATTTTGCCAATAACATCTCAAATATTGTTTTTGAGTGCAGGAATTTATGTCAAAATTTTGCAAAATTATGCCCCTAATTATTACAAATCGGTAAAATAAAGCACACAATCTGCTCATTATACAAGCAAGTGTGCAAGTTTTGAATTGTAGTTTTCATGTGAATGTTTTAGTTAAAAAATGTAAATGTAAATATTAAAAACATGGTTATGTATTATGTCTTTTAAAAAGTATTAATCCAAAAAGTGCAAATAGAATAGAAAATAGGACAATATTATATGTGGAAAGGGTTGATGTAATTAAGAAGCCAATTAAACAAAAGAATAGAAAAAAATGTAGACAGAAGAAAGACGTGAGACAATAAGCGCACAATGTGTAGGAAAGAACAATGTTCGACTGTAATAAGTGTGAGACAAATGTATGAAATAGTGTGTTTCAGTATTTGCTAAACAAAGTTGCGATGTCAAAAAGCAACAGGAATGCGCATAAAAGCAATAAAACCGGAGTTAGATAAAAAAAGAACTATGAAGAAAGAAGAAGTACAAGACATGTAAAATTTATGATTATTTCTGGAAGTTTGAAACTGGCCGGATCCATTTTTTTTTTAAATAAATGAAACTAAAGAAAGTAGAACAAAAATATATATAAAAAAACAAAAAATAAAAATAATAAAAATAAATATAATATGATAATATTAATAAATACTAATTGAAATATTATATTAATCAATATTATCAAATAATATTTAAATTATAATGTCAATTTTTTTTTTTTTTATAGACATCGCTACCTTGAGAAAATAGTCTTTCACTGAAGACGTTGGATGCCGGCGCTGATCAATATTGATTTTTTTAAAAATTTTTTTTGTATGTGATGGTTTTGGTATCCGGTTCCGGCCAAAACGTGGATCCAGCGGCATCACTAGTAAATATAGATAGTGCTAAGAAAGTAACGCCCGAATGAAAATAATAAAATAAAATCAAAACTAAAAAGTTTAAAATGTGAACCATTTATTTCAATATTTTAACTAAGAACATAATACATACTGTCATAAGGTTTTTTTTTTTTAATTACGTATGAAACGTTTTTTGGCACCATATTGGCATTGACTTTTTACAGAAAGTCAAAATGTAGAAATCATTACAATAAAAAAAAAATAGACAAGTAACAAAAATGTTTAAAAATGTTGAGTTCGGTTAGATTGCTCGCTCCTAAATCTGTAACATGGCCTTGGTGTTGGTTGTCACAAGTCTGAACGTTGCTTTAAGATTAATGTGGTACTCAACAATTAACAATAAACTGTAAGTAAAGTCAAATTGCTAACATTAGAACTGCTGTAATATAATTTAATATAAATTTATATTTCATTAGCATATAAAGAACGGAAAATAAATTTTGTACATTTCTAGAAAAATATAAAAATTTCTAATAAGAACAAAATTAAATTAATGGTTTACTACATTTTGTATGACCTTTCCACATCACTAGGTTGTCAGCATCTTCTATATGCATCAATGACTGTTTTCAGTTGCAAAACATGTTAAACCAAATTTTCACTTGGTGTATTGCTAATCGATTAGATTTAAACATTAGCAAGTGTAAGTTTATGTCATTTACACGCAAAACTAATGCCATAAAGTTTGATTATCTTATAAATAATCGTTCAGTTGAGTATGATAATACTTTTAAAGACCTTGGTGTTCACTTTGATACTAAACTAACGTTTAACTATCACATTGAAAACGTTGTACAGAGATCTATAAAAGCTTTAGGATTTATTCATCGTAATACCAATAGTTTTCAAAATCTTAGTGCCTTAAAGGCTTTATATAATTCATTTGTGCGTTCTAAACTGGAATACTCTTCTTTAATTTGGTATCCACAGAACCAACATCAAACACAACAAATTGAAAGTGTGCAACGCAGGTTTTTAAAATATTTATTTTTTAAAATTGAAGGACATTATCCTATCAGAGGCTATGATCACCTCAGTTTACTCAACAAGTTTAATTTTGAATCACTAGAGCTTAGACGTTTTAAGGCAAGTGTTATTTTTGTGTATAAACTCTTGCACAATATTGTCGATTCTCCTGAAATTATACAACTTATTAAATTGCATATACCATCTTTTAACAGTTGACAAAAACCAACCTTTAGTTTACCAACAATACGTACTAGCTATGGTCTTAAGTCGCCAATTGATAATGTTTGTAGTAATTTAAATAATATGCCACCCTGCTGTGATATTTTTAATGATAGTATTAAGTATTTAATTGAACAATTTACTTAATTTTAATTTTTTTTTTAAATCTTTGCAAATGTTAATCTTAGTTTAAATTGTTTAGTTTTTATATGTATTTTTATAATTTTATTTTATTTGTATATGGTACTTTTTTTTGTATGTTGTCTTGTAATTGGGAATTGTTTCCTGTAGGGCAATAAATACCTATTATTATTATTATTATTATTATTATTATTATTATTATTATTATTATTATTATTATTATTATTATTATTATTATTATTATTATTATTATTATTATTATTATTATTATTATTATTATTATTATTATGTAATGTTGTAAACTAAAATCTTTCAAATTGTTTTTTGTCAAAATTATAACAAATAAATTCTCAATTAAGAACAAAAAATTACAAGCGGCAACGTTGCGTTCAATGTTAAAACATGCGCACGCACGCTCTAGATTAATGATTTGCTATAAACTAAAGCACTAAAGGTTCGTATAAACAAAGAGATTGTTTGTTTTAATATTTTCAAGAGCTGCTGATAATTATCTAATAAAATTGCGTTCTTGGAACATTTATAAACAAAGAGTTTGTGTATATACTCACATATTTATTGCTGCTAATATAAATTGTTTATATGAATGTTGAAGCGGCGTTTAATAACCAGTTCTATTGAACGGAACCAATTTTACAGTTCAATGTATGCAAAAAAATTATTGAGGTTGTTATTTTTAATTTTATTTTTACAATGGTTGGTCTTTTGATGTATTCATTAATAAAATTATATGGATCGTTGTTTTCTATAGTGGCATTATGAAGTCAAATATTTGATTATTAAATTAAATTAAAGTAAATTAAACATCATTAATACTGCGTTAATAATAAATAATTAAGCATTTAAGCATTCCACCGTTTCATTTCTTAGGAATTCCGGTTAAATAAGGTTAAAAGCGTTAAAGCAAATAATTGTGTATATTTAACGGGTTCAGTGGCCAGGTCAGTACTTCGATCCGTCTCGCAGCGTTTTTAGTCTTAACCAACACTGAACACAATATATTCTTGCAACAATATTTTTATGATGGCCTGCAAAAAATGTTCATTAGAAAGTTGCCGGTGTTAGCTAATTGCATTGTTTATTTGTAAACAAAAAGTTAAAGAGATTTCAATGATTAAAGCAAAATTATCTTTTTATTAAGACCAGAAAGTAACCGATCCATAACTCTTTTTATTTTTATATTTATTATGTTATAGTATATAATTTAATCTAGTATATGAATTTGCATAGAATGCAAAACAATATGATTCCCGGCTTAAAAAAAAAACCAAAGAGTATAGAGGATAAAAAACCCGATAACTGTTTGGTATACTGATAAGTTTATACAAACAAATATTGGAAAGGGAAGAAAAGCACACGATATACTGATAGCAACAGCGGAGAGAGAGAAAAGAAGGAATAATGTGGGCGGAAATAGAAAGTATAATAGTATACAGCTGTTATATCAGCCCAAACTGTGGACTGGAGTACTTTCCGGAGTAGGTAAAAATAAAAAACAGTTTAAGAAAACAGAAAAGCAAAAACATCATAATAGAAGAAGATTTTAACGCAAAATCACCGAGATGAGGAAAATACGAAAGTGATTTAAGAGGAGAAATTTTAGAGGAGATGATAGCGGGGTTAAACCTTGCAATTTACAACAAAGGAAACAATCCGACTTTTGTAAGAAGAAGCTCTAAATCACATATCGACATTAGCGTAGCAACGTGGGAAACGGCAAAAATAGTGAAGAAGAAGAAACAGTTATGTCAACAGTAAAAGAGATCATACAAGAAACAACAACAACAAAGCACCAGATCCGGACAAAATTACAACAGAGGGAATAACTCAAATAACAGCGCGTTTTAGGAAACAATTATAAAAGCGGCAAAAAAAAAGAGCTAAACAGGAAAACAATCAAGATAATATGGAGCACTTACCGGGTAGAAACTTTGTAACCAAGAAGGGAAAACTGACCAGAGCGGTACCCCAAGGCTCAGCACTAGGACCAAAACTGTGAAACCTCATTTATAATGAGCTACTTCAAATGAGGCTACCGGAAAGCGTGGCAATAATGGTAACGACGTAGCACTAGAAGGTAGAGAAATAAAAGTATTTAAAAAAGAATAGAGCTGGCAATTGATAAGATACAGATTTGGATGAGAAGTAAGTGTTTAAAATTAACAACAGAAAAAAACTAAATAATTTGGAGTGACATTCGAAGCAAAGGGATAGAACAAACAAGTTAAGAAAGAATTTAGGGAACAAAGAAAATGGGTAGAAAGCTCGGTAGATTTATATCAAACAACGGAAAAGTGGAAAAATAGGTATAGAATAAACCCGAGACGTATTATTATACAACACAAATACTGATTGGGCACGGAGTCTTTGGAAAGTATTTGCGAAAAATAAAAAAGATCAAGGAACAGGAAAGATGTCTATTTTGTAAAAAAAAAACACACGATAATGCAAATTACACTTTAGTAGAATGCGAGGCGTAAGAGGAATACAGAAAATAACTAGAAAATATACTGGAAATCAAAGTGGATAAAACAACAATCATTAAAAAATACCTGAGAGATGAAGATAACTGGAGGGCGCTAAGAAACTTTGCAACAAAAGTATTAAGAAACAAAATGAGTTTTACAACGGAAGAACATAGAAAAACAAACAATGAAAGCAAACACACAAAATAAGGCCACAGACGAGAAATAAAAGAGACGATTTATTTAATTATTTACTTAACGTTGGACTATTTCTGCTGCCAAGTCTAATCACCAACGCTAGATACTTTCAAATCTGAAAATTTTGCCGCAATTTCAAGAATTCTAATCTAAATTTTTGGGTTCTTTGTCCTGCACGTAACATCGAGGCAGTATACGGAACCTAGTAAAGTTATCCAAAAAAAAGCGTACTCACAACACATTTTTTCTTAAATAAAAAAACTGACTTTCCAAATAGAGGGTTCAAACTCAAAACCCCTGATGTAGCAATCGAGTACGCTAACCACTACACCACCTGGGCGGTTGGGAAAAAGACGAGAGAATCGCAAGCGGCAGACAAAGGTAGGGGTTATAAGGAGAGATGGCGACATTATTCGTGCCGCAGATGCTGCGTGAAAATCCGCTGAGCAGAACACCTCACTACGTCCACAAAAAAAATTACATGAATTTTGCATTCAATAATTTATTTTGAAAAAATATAATAATATTAAGTTTGTTTTCAAAACATTTCATAGAACATGGTATCCTAATCTAATTAACAAACTCTATTGTATAGGTTTTAATTACAAACCTGTAAGTCTTATCGATAGATGACATATTGTTGGTTTTAACTCTAAACACAAATCATAAATGTTGGTGTTCCTCAAGGTTCTGCCCTTTTGCCGACTCTATTTTTGATTTACTTTAATAAACTTCTTTAAACACAGTAATATTCATAGTTTTGCAGATGATAGTATCATTTATACTTCACACTTTCTAAAGACAACATTCAGAATTAAAACAAAACGTCTTAAACTTTTTGGTTCGAATCGATATTATCTATAAACAAAGATCTTGAAATGATATCCGCTTGGGCATTCTCAACTTAATTAATTGTAACTCTAAAAAACTAAACTAAACGACATATCTATATCTAAATCTTCTCTGAAACAACCATGTTGTTAATATAGCGTCATAAGTATCTAAAATACTAAATATTTTTAAAAGATGTAAATACTTTTTTTATTTCTGTATAGCTTATTTAATTTGTATATGCTCTTCAACAGTGACAGATTTATTCACAGACAATGGAAGCGGCTTCCTCAAGCTTCGCATATAAAGGGGCATTGGCAAAACTAGTATTCAAAAACAATTGAAAGATAAAAATAAAACCTCTTACTTACATAACGTTTTGTAGTTGGATTATTTGTGTTACTTTGTTAGTGAGGAGTGTGCAAAACACAAAAGCCGTGAATATTGTTGAGTTTTACATCGCAGTCTACTGTTCCAGTTTAACTCAAACGTCATTGTGGTATAGTATATACTTATCTTAAATAGTTAATTTGATGTTACTTTAAAAAACAAAAAGTTGCACTACAAACAATGCTTTTATTTATTTGTACAACGTTAAAAAAATTAAAAAAAAAAACAATATTTTAACACCCTTGTATTCAATATTGTTCAAGTACGGGGAAGGGCATCTAAAATCACATCTTTTCTAAATTACATATTTCTACAAATATTATTAAAAAAAAAAGAAAACATTCCCATGTAAATAAATATTTACAAGTAGTACATGGCTTAGTAGAAGTTCTTTCAACAAATATTTTAAGAAAATTAAATTAATAATAATAATAATAATAATAACGTTTATTTAACGAAAACTTCCTTTAACATACATTTTCCTACATACATAGTATTTATATATATAATTTACTTAACAATTGACAAATAATACAAACTTAATAACAAACATCAATAAAATAAGAAATTTAATAAAATAATTACAGCTACAATAAAAAAGATTACAACATACAAACAAACAACATAATATTTGACAATAGACAGATTATGAACTAAACATGTTTAAATAGGTTTTAGAACTAATCGAATTAAAATATTGCTTCATTCTGCAAATTGATGAGTACTTGCCATACTTCATGCAGAGAACTCATAACTTAAATGTTATGGGTATCTGGTACCCGATTGTATGTAAATGCAAGTTTAAGTTTATTAACTAAATAAATAAATTTAAATTGCCATTAATTAATTTATGTAAATACCATAAATTAATGACAGTTTTTTGACTGCTTAGAGTTTCAATGTTAAATAACTAAACATGCCTACGTACTAGTGACATAATATAAAGTAGTTTTTTACCTGAACAAAGTTCAAATCTAGACTATAAATTGGTCTGCAAGAAATCCTGATGTAACTCCAATTAAACATGTTTGGGACATTGTGGAAAGAGAAGTTTGAGCTTTAGTTCCTGTTTCTGCAAACATGGAAGAGATTAAGGGAATAGGAATAAATTGACCTAGATATGTTCAACATCTTATTGAGGGAACACCAAGAAGCATAAAGCATTATTTTTGTTCAAATCAGTACCAATTGTTTAATCACATAAATATTTTACATTACATTATTAAAAATAATAAATGGTTATCAAAATTAAACTTGTTTAAGTTTGTTAAACGTATCTAAAGTACGTGGATCAATTTTTCTTTGATAACAATTATTAATGGAACAAGTTTTCTGCCGGTGGGCGTATTTCAAAAACTACAAAACAATCTTAGTAACTTTAGATTCAAGACTAAATATAGTAACCATAAGAATAAATTACATAAATAATCCAACAAAGAAAACGAGGTTATTATCAAAATCATATATTAACCAACAAAATATGTCAGTAACTATAGTTAAATATCTCTAATTACTGCATATGCTTCGATATTTGAAAAGTTGGTGAAAATTAGAATAAACAAATTTAACAACAAATACAATTTGCTATCAAAATGTATCTACCCAAGACTCAATCTGACATTTAACAACTAATATCTACAAAAGTCTTGATAAAAGCAACGTTTCCTTATGTGAATTTTTTAGATCTTGCTAAGAATGCAATACGCTAAATCTTATTATTAGTCATTAGAAAACTTTCAAATAAGAGGAATACCATTAATAATGTTTGAAATTTTTAATATTTATCTCAATGAGTTATTTATTGTAAAATGTAATAGAGATACAGTTACTCTAATGACACCAGAAAGTAACCAGTATGAATTAAAACAAATAGCAATCGAGATTAGCGGATAACAATAATAAGTTTTTAAAACAAACAAAAAATAAGATTTTTTTTATTATAATATATTTACATATTTACAATTTAAGTATTTTTTTTTTCTCCCCACTTGCTGTTCTACACCGTACCCATATGGATAGATGCAGAACTTGGTATTCGGGGCACCATTTTATGTTTCCATTTATTTTAGTTTTTATTTATGTTGTGTGTATTATATATTTTTATTCATTTGTTTGTATTTGTTTTGTTAATATATAATGTTTTTTTATTGTTAGTTTGAATTCTTTGTAAGTCGTTGTTTTCTTAATACTTTCAGGAAGTTGATTATACGTGACTAGTCTATTGCCTAGTATTGTTTGTTTTGCTTTTTCTGTCCTTGTTGTGTGTACATGTATATTGCTTTGCTTCTTCTTCTAGTGTTATGTCCGTGAATTTCTTTGGTGCTTTTTATTTGGAGGTTGGTTTTAATTTCTTTATTTTTAATTTTGTATATTAGTTTGCATTTTTCTATTTTTATTTTTTCGTTTATCTTTGTTTCGTTAATTATTTTGTATACTTCTTCTGTTGGTGTTAGTTTTAGTAGTTTGTGTATTATTTTTAAAATTTTGTTCTGTTGTCTTTGTATTTTTTGTATATCTTTATTGAATTATTAATTTTTGTTAAAAATAGTATAAACTAAAAAGTATAAAGTAAATGTTCAAAATGTAGGCTTGTCGAATTATCCACTGCAGCATATATACAGCTTCTTACGATTCTACCAAATTTGAACGTCCATAGTCTTGAGTTAGCCGAGGTAAACTCAAACGTTAACAAAAATACTTGGTAATTTGAATTTTATTGTTTAAAATCGTTATTGTATTCTATTGCAGCTACTAAGCATTGTTGTTGTATTAATTATATTCAAAAACAATGTCTCAACTTTACATAGAGTAAAATTGTATATGTTTAACTAAAATAGAATAAAATATAATAGTATTGTTGAATGTAATTAATTAAACGGTATATAGGACTTGTTTTTTATTTTTTTAAAAATACAAACAAAATTGGTAAGTCATTTGATTTTTTTAAATAAAATTTATTCAAATTAACAAATGTTTTTAATATGTTTTTAAGTGTATTTAATTGTTTTTTAATTGTTTTTAATTGTTTTTAATTGTTTTTAATAGTTTTTAATATGGTTGTAATATGTTTGTAAAATCTTTTTTAATATGTTTTTAATATGTTTCATATCATCATCTTTTATATATTTTAGTGCTGAGGAAGAATCCAGAAGTGATTCGAAACGTTCACATTTTGTATGTATTTTTAAAAAAATAAAAAACAAGTCCTATATACCGTTTAATTAATTACATTCAACAATCATTGAAGGACGAAGAAATAATAAATAAAGAAAGAAATATATAATAGTATTATTCCATAAACGGTAAACAATAAAGGTCTAACAATTAGGTGATGTTTTTTTAATGTTTTATTTTGTTTGAATGCTTGCCAACCACAAACATAACTTTACTTTAAATAGTTAAGCAGTAACCAAACAGTTGCGATATGTATGTTTTGAAGCTAAATAATTTTGAAAAAAAAACTTTTTTGTTTTTAAAAGCATCCTGAAGATGCAGATTTTGTCGATATTATTATGAATAACTTTATATAGCTTCTTTATAGCAAAAATTACTTAGACTTTTGGAATGTAAAAAAATGATTTGGAAATACAAAATTCAACCCAAGCTTTTTCCATAAACTAATTTAGAATATAAAAAAAATATTTTGAGTAAAATCTACCATATTATTCCACATACAATTATCATAATTTTAGCTGTATACACGCCATTAGCATTCTCTGTCCGTTATGCTGGCAACTTACAATACGGGTGGACTTGCAGTTTTGAGTTGATTCCAAATCACTGGAGAGATTATTGATCTACTCCGGTCCAGAGAATAATCTTACATTGTTGACAAGGCGGGTTGGGGAGTAGGAGTACGGTTGAAACAATTTTAGTTGTGAGGTTAAAACTCACGATCTTTGGTGCCTAGACTACTACGCCACACCTATTGTTAAAACAATTTGTTGTACAATCTGTATTTACTGTAGTGATGCCGCCGGATCCACTTTTTGGCCGGAACCGGATACCGGAAACACCTACAAAAACAACGGAACCGAATCCAAGACTGGATTCAACGGATCCGGCCAAGTCCATAAAAATATAAAAAAATAATCAATACATATATCAGCGCCGGCATCCAGCGTCTTCAGCGAAAGACTATTTTTTTTCAAGCTGCAGAAAAAAAACATTATAATTTAAGTATTATTGATAATAATGGTTAATATAACATTTAAATTATTATATATTAATATTATTATTATATCAGAAGTCACCTAATAAACCGTTGATCCCAGACTTCTGGGGCGATGTAAAAAGCTGTAAAAACGCACAATAAAGACATATTTATTTTTATTATTAATATTTTTACATTTTTTTATTTTTTTTTATTTTACTTTCATTAGTTTCAGTTATTTAAAAAACACTTGGATCCGGCCGAATCCGACCGAATAATTATCAAGATCCAGTCGGAACCGAATCTTTCAAATATTGGCCGGATCCGCCGGATACCGGATCTGGATCCGGTTTTAGCAGCATCACTCGTATCATCATCATCAATAGTTTTTTGCTTTTTTGTAAGTAAAACGTGCTCGGAGCGGTCAAACATAAACAATTACTGCAGACGTGTTGGTGTTGCGTAATCAAAACATCAACTTAATTGAAATAAAACCTGTTGGTAGGGATGCATAAGAAATTAATACACAATCTCTCTTCAAGGCACAAAAAGAAAAATCTGTTATGTTTGTAAAAATATAACTAAGTCTTGATTAAACGGATAAAATAAGTTTACAATTGGGTATCATATCTTTTTTGCTGAACTGTAGTCAAATGGTTTGGAGTATGAAAAATAAAAGTTATTTCATGCCACTCTTGCATGACGGTTTTATAATTTTAACATCGTACGCAAAAGATTGTCATCACTTGTCATGTTGTTTTTAAAGATAATTTTTTTTTTATTATTTTTTGTTTATCACCTGAACTATAGATTCAAATAACCCATTTTCACAGTCAAATAGTCAGTCTGCTGGATGAGTAAGACATATGAACTATCTATCAGCTTCAGTTCAATCGTCATCACGTAATCTCTCTCTTACTCCCAAAAATTCTAAATTATATGTTTTATTACTTGGCACTTTGTAATCTGAAATGTGTTTTATATTCTGTATTCCAGTTTCTAAATCTAAGTTATACGCAAAGAGTAGATGTACGTTGCTTTGATAGTAGGAATCATGGGGTGCTGAGAATTGATTCTAATAATTGACAATCCATTTGTTTTCATTTATGCTTTATTGTGTAATTCTTGACAGATAGCATCCATATGTACTTTCTCTCAAAGTTATATAGTGTATTTGTGGTTTGGATTAAAGGCTGTTGATAACTGTAGAAATACGTTCATGTAATTTGATTTACAACTGATCAAGTGTCATTGTCCATAATAATAAAATAATAAATTTAATTAACTTCTATAATTATATTAATACATGATTTTAAAACCATTTTGTTGTGCCACTGTTATGACTTATTTCTGATTGATTTCTTTTCATGATTGTATATTGTTTAATAATCGTAGCGGCACAATAATTAGAAAAATGAATTTACATAGTAAGTTAAGTACTCTAGGGGATCCAGCGTCCAGACATACACCCGCACACACTTGTCTTGTGTGGGCGCGAAGTTACATAAGGTAGTGTTGGAGGTTTCAGTGAAAGTCTGCAATTTATATTTTTTTGATTGCATTGAAGTAAATAAATATTTTAAATGTCCATTGTTAGGTCTAGGGCACAAAACTAATAATAAATGTAAACATTAATAATTACTGAAACAAATGAAGCTAGCAATTTTCTAGACAGAATAATATTAATATTATTTGCAAACATTTAATTTTTGTTTCCCACATAAAACTTCTTTTTCGTTTTTTCCGATATTTCAAATCTGTAATTGCAATTTTATTAAACTACTAAATCACTTTAATGTGACATACAAAACTTATTTGTATTACCATTAGAAAGAATCTTGCACTCAAAACCCGGACTCCGGTTTCTTTTGAATAAAATTAGGGTTTTTGATTAAAACCAAGGTAAACAATGAAGATCCAGATTGCTTTAATCTAAGTATATTCAAATTAACATCTCAAACATTCATTTGCTGACTACATCCAAACTTACAAAATACAGTGAATGGAGCAACTCAAAACATTTTTGATGACTTTTCTGCAATTTTTTTAAAGAAATTTAATGTACATAATACTGACTGGTTAACTCATTCATTTTTTACAATAATAATTTTTACTGTTTTTCATAATCATGTTCAACTTATTTAACAACCCACCTATTTTCCTGTAATGAATCAAGGTTATTAGATCTGTATTTTTCAATTGTTTCAGAGATTATAATAACTACTGTTGGAGTTGCTTTAGGAAATTGGAATCATTCACTTATTACTTCTGTTGTTAATAGTTTCTTTCTATTGGTACAAACCTTTATCATTATTTAAAAATAAACATAAGAAAAATAAATTAACTTCTTAATAATACTCATAGCTTATCTTTCAAAAATATGTGTAATGCAAACTAGAAAAGATAGGATCAAAACAATTCTGTTAGCTCAAAATTTACTGGAGGCGCACATACAGTAAAAACACCCTTAGACGATTGGCAACAAAAGATTAAAATTTCTGAAAAAAAAATTAAAAAATTTGCAATAATAATAATAATAATCAATTTATTACTTAGCAGCCTACAATAATTGCAGAGTAAAATAATATGAAAGTTCTAAATGACACATGCACTTAAATATTGTAATTTAAAATAATAAAATATAATGAGGCTGAAAGACTAAGGTCGATGACTACTTCAAAAAAAGAAGGTCTATTTATCAACATGTATATTTTATTTTATTCTTTGTATTGTTCCTTTTTTGAATAAAGATGTTGTACATAGAATATATGTGATATATAAAATAAATAAAAACAAATAGAGACAATAACTAAAAAATAACATTAAAAATTAGTTAGTCATAGACTCTAATAACGATTTTTTAAGTGCGCCAACCTGTTATCATAAATATCAAAACAAAACTCTAAAACGTTGGATCGCATATTATTTTGGTTGCTAAATTAACTGCCATAGGTTTTAGCAAGAATGTTGTAAATTAGATAAAAAACTACTTGAATAAAAAAACACAATGTGTAAAAATAAATAACTACTTATCCAAAGAAGTATCTGTTACTTCCGGTGTTCCTCAGGGGTCACATTGTGGGCCCCTTTTATCTAACCTTTTTGTTAACAATATGGTAACTTCATTTGTAAATTGTAAATTTTTATTATTTGCTGATAATATTAAGTTATTCATTATTGAAGATTGTAATTTAATTTAAGATGACTTAGATAAACTAACAACATAGTGCATTAATAATAATTTACATTTAAATGTGTCTAAATGCAAGTCAATTACGTTTTCTAGAACAAAAACTATGGTAAAGCAATCATACAATTTGAATAATTTGAATCTATGTGGAGTGAATGAATTGTCTGATCTTGGCATTTTACTAGATAGCAAACTTACATTTAACAACCACGTTAAATACATCTCAAACAAAGCACGTAAAATGTTGGGATTTGTTATAAAATCCTCTCTTACTACCAAACACTATTGTAACATTATATTGGTCATTAGTAAGGTCACTAGTAGAGTATGGGTCAATCATATGGTCTTCATATCAAAAAGGGTTATCAATTTGCATTGAAGACATTCAATACAAGTTTTTAAAATTTTCAAGATACAAAATTAATAAATATTTCAAAAACCTTTTCTGAATACGTTCTAAAGTAATAATGTACCTGTATTGCCAAGGAGATCATATGATGCAACAAAAAGACAATTTTGATATGATATATGCTCTAACCTAATATTCTAATTAGTTTTTTTTAGTATTATCAATGTGATCAGAAAAACCTAGTTTGTCATTACAGGTTATTCCCAAATCTTTTATTAAAGTTACTCGTTCTATTAATATTGTAATTATATTTAATTTCAGTGACATAGAATAGGACATTACTTTACACTTACTAATGTTTAGTGACAAATAACTGGTATTGCACGACAACAACAAAGTGTTAAGATCATCTTGTAGAGACAAACAATTGGCATTGTCATGCACTGTTTTACAAAGTTTTAAATCATCGGCGTATAAAAGTGCTGTTGACTTTAAGAATTTACAAATGTCATTGATATACACTAAAAAAAGTAAAGTACCTAAATTAGACCATTGAGAACCCCTGTAGATGCAGTATATGGTGAAGATACTTGATATTGAGGTATGACTTAATAACTGCAATTAAATTATTGGGAATGTTAAGCATTTTTAATTTGGTAATAAGAATGTCGTGATTTATTTTACCAAATGCCTCGCTTAAATCAGTATAAATAACATCAGTTTGATTGTATTTGATAAATGTTATCGGCAATTAACTGTGTATGGTGGCTTAAATTGGTTAATGTTGATCTGCCGATGACAAATCCATGCTGATTCTGTAATATATGTGGTTTGATGATAATTAATTAATTAATTAATTAATAAATTATGATCATCTAATTTAAAAATAGAATTAACTTTCACTTTTTTCCAGCAAGCTGGAAAATGCCACTTTTTAGAATAGTGTTAAAAATGTAAGTAAAAGGTGTAACAAGTACTGGAGCACAATCTTTAACCAATAAGAAGAAATTTTTTCAAACCCGAATGTCATGTTTCCTTTCAGACGTTTAAAGCTGGGTAATACAACATCTTCAGTCATAGTTACATTACCAATGTGAACAGTAATCAGAGAAACAGAATGAGAATCATTGCTATTAGTAGCACTATACACAGTTGCAAAATGCTTTGCAAATTCATTTATTATATCATTACCATCACTAAACATTTGAGTATCAGAGTGACATCAAACCATGAATTTTTGATATTCCTTTTAAGGAGTTAATGTAGGACCAAATAGCTTTAGGGTTGTTATGAATAAAATGTTCTGCATTAGCTACAAAATTATTTTTGTTATTTTTAATTTCACGGCGAATGTCATTCAGTAAGTTCTGAAATGTTGTGGTTAGATGGTTTTTTTACTTAACTAATGCTTTAAATTGATTTTATTAATAATGGCGTTAGAAAAAAAAAAAGAAAGAATATTGGAAATTTAGATTGCTTATGGTACTTATCACCGATTTAGGAACACACTCATCTAAAATGTCATATACCACTTCATACAAATAGTTACAACATAAATTAGCATCATTAATTTTATACAACTTGAAATTAGTCCACTTTGTATATAAAAGAAGTAAATTAATTTTTTTAAAACTGTAACTGTATGTATTTGAAGGAATTAAATTACGATGTTTTATAATGGACAGATTTAACTCTATATTCAGGGGAGGATGATGTCTCATGATGATCAATTTTTACTGGAGGACATAAGTCTAAAGCCACATTATAAAATAAGAACTAATAATAATAACAATAAATCTTTATCTGTCAACAGACATAATTCAATTATAAGGAGTATATATATATATATACATATATATATATATACATATATATATATATATATATATATATATATATATATATATTATATATATAATATATATATATATATATATATTATATATATAATATATATATATATATATATGCATAGCTATCTTACTCGCCTCCGTACACACATAAGGCGACCTAGCCTCCACCCTAAATCTAATAGTTTTAACTGTGTATTTTTTTGCATTTAGTTATTTAAAATATTCTTTATTAGGACGCACAAAGAGGGGTAAAGAAATATAACATTAATTATATACAAAAAAATTGGTATACTAATAATACCAATTGAACTCCAAATGCCAAAGCATCGTTTTAGGCTCCAGTTGTATAAAATATATATGTGAAAATGTCGAATACGCCTCTGCCAATGTTGCCACTATCAATATATCGTATTTTGTAAACTTCTATTATTAATAGGCATTTATTTGTTTTATTCAGGCGGTGGTTTAGTTTAGTTGTTTTTTGTGTATATAAGATTATAAAAATATTGAAACCGTAACACAGTCTACAATAAATAGTTATTTTCAAAAATTATCGAATGTAGGTACGAACAGTTATTTGAAGTTGTTTTGATTTTAATTTTTTATGTGGTGTACATTACAACAACTATAGTATGCTACCGGTGATTAATTGTTATTACATTATAGCGTTTCTTAAGCGGTGACTTACTGCTGTGGTATTTTAACTCTCATTATTAAAAAAATATGTTGCAAAACAATTAACCACTATTAATAAATACTACACTGTACTGTTTGTTACCGGTTCATGAATGGATTCCCTGCCTCAGTTTAACTGATATTTATTTTATTTTAATCTATTTAATTTATTTTGTTATTATTTATTATTTAATATACGTAAAAACTCTTTAGAAACCAAACTATGGAATGTTAAACAACGGCTATTAATAGATTATTACAAACATGTATTAAACTTAAAAACAAGAGTACTCCACCAAAAAGAACTACTTAATTACATAAAACCTCCACCGATATACATCCCAGCAGTAGCAAACATTAAATAATTTACTGATATGCTAAATAACAATCAGGATAATAAACAAAAATTTAATCTTAAAATAAATAATAATCAAATTGTCGACAACAGATGTGCTAAAATATCAAGCAGCTGTTCAAGAATCAAAAAATCGTGATGTGCAATACTACATCTTTTATTTAAACCAAAAACGCAGTTTTTATGTAATGTTAAAAAACGTTCTTTCTATCATTCAAACCACAAAGTAACAACAAGTTAATCATCTATGAATTGCAATACCTTTAACACTCCAAATACATAATAAAATCAGTTAAAAAAACAAAAGTCATGCTTCAATGTGCTAACTGTAACATAACAAACATAATTTCCAGCGCTGAGACCTAGATCTTGGCCAGCCCAAAGCAACTACACACTGGCCATGTGACATTAAAAACAAATGTCCTCTATTTTTTTGTATACAAAAGTTATCCCTTAAATTATCTGCAAGTAAAAAAAAATTATATCTTTTTACACTATTTCCCTGTCCTACTTAAGCTCATACATACACCATAAACAAAAACCAGATTATTTAACCAATAAAATAACTGGAACCAGTTTTAAAACATATTAGAAAAAGAAATACACCCAAATGTCTTGCTTAAAACAACATTTAAGCATTAAGCAGTTTTGGAACCCACAAACACTACAAGCAAGTTACAAAATGATTTAAAAGTAACTAAAAAAGCACTACTAATAAATAGAATAATATGGAAGTCTACTAGAAATCCACAAAACAAAACTAAATACAACAACCCGCTAAAAGCTTACTCTTAGAGAAAAAACTAAAAAATCAAAAAAATTCTAAAAAAACTACCACTACTACAAGCAGACAAAAAGCAGTCATTAGTTTTAAAATACCTTTATCAATGACATTGTATATTACGCCATCATACCATGTGAGTCAAACACGTGATTAAAACATGGCTATGATCTCCATATTTCTATGAAAAAAAATACAGCAATTAAAATTAGTTTCCAAAAAATGTGCAAAAAGCACTCACACATATTTTCAATGCTATACTACTTAGATCTGAACATTTTCAATCTCAATAAAAAGTGGCACAAATCATTCTGATAAACCTGTGACAGAAACATTTTTCTGTTGCTTAATAAGTTTATTTAAAATGTATCTTTGAAAATATGTTTCTGAAAAGACTGAAATTAAAAGCATTTCATCTAATTCCAAATCACCAATTTGGTTTTTTAAACTAACACATAACTACAGAGCAGGTTTACAGAGTAATAAAGCAAATTAACAACACTTAAAAAAAACAAATATTGTTTGGCTGCTTTTCTGGACAACACATTTCATGTATTATAATGATACCTAACCAAAACATTTTTATGGTTAAACATCAAAATAAATTAATTAACACCTCATCAAATCAGCGGTACCACAGGAAGGTATTCTTAGACCGGTGCTATATCTACTTTTTACAGAAAACCATCAAGAGTTACGTTTGTCATTCTAACAGTTAGTAAAATTCCAAGTTTTGTCACTGAGAAACTTCAGATTTTTTTTTTAAAACATCCAAAAATAGCTTAAAACCTTGAAAATTAGGGCCAATCAAAGTAAATTTCAGCATGTTACCTTCACTCTCCGGCAAACAATTATTACAATCTACCAATGCAAAGTACCTTAAAATAAATTTTAAAATCTGTATTGACCAACTGTTCTTAACTATGGGATAACATTCTGAAGCTGAAGATATTTCAATTACAAACAGTTCAATATTTATCACCAATAAATCTCTCTACAAAAATCTGAACATCTCTAATGTGCTACAAGACTCCAAGAACGCTAGTAGCAATTACTTATCTTGGTTTGAACATCATACCAACACGTACGCTGTCAACCTTTTTT
Organism: Tachinus rufipes; assembly: GCA_963932245.1. NCBI lineage: Eukaryota > Metazoa > Arthropoda > Insecta > Coleoptera > Staphylinidae > Tachinus > Tachinus rufipes. Next base: position 47,338,175 of record OZ010750.1, on the reverse strand, counting down.
AATATGTCACTACTAGCAATCAATGAGTTACCTAGTTAAATTAGTTAGAACCTTAATGTAGATCTTCAACCGCACGCTATTAGGTTTATATTAAAAAAAACTTTACAGCCTTTTGTAAAAAAAAATACTGCGTTTTTTGTGTTCAAGTGTTATCAGTTGAAACTAAACTTAAAGATGTCACTATAAATATTTTTTTTGCAATATTATATTATTGTTATAGCTAGTTAGATAACATAAGGTCTGTTCCAACATACAATTTGGACAGTTTGCAAACCGTCCAAACTGTGCACACAAACAAATATTTGTCATCCTTAGGCAATCTTTTATACACAGTAATTTGTTTGTGTGCATAGTTTGAACGGTTTGCAAACCGTCCAAATCGTATGTTGGAGCAAACCTATAAAAAACCTGTTTTGTACCATAATTTTAATTATGTAAATATGGGATAGTTATATTTATCTCCGTAATTAATGATCTAACAATTTATTCAAATTGATAAAAAAATAATGATAACTTTAGTTAAGAGGGAAGAATAGTTGTGCTATTATAAGGCTTTACAGAATCAAACTCAGCAAGAAAACGCATGAATATAATAGAATAAAATTTTCACACATTGTAGAAGAAAGTCCACTCTGTGTCATTAAATTTGTAAAAATTTGATGCAATAAGTCGTTTCTCCGCAATTAATTTTTTAAATGTGGCGTTTTTAATTAGTTCTTTATTAATTTTTTACTCGTTAATTATAACTTCAAATCTTTTAACAAAAACATGAAAACATAGAATATTCAACATATAAAAGAGTGATGATTAAAATCGTATCGTTTGAATATTGAGTTGGTTGGCGTTTTGTCTCATAAGTACCAACTTTAATTTAAAAACGGCGCTATACGTGTCAATATTTTTCTAGAGAAAAAGGTTTGCAGATATTTTTGTTGATGTGATAGGATTTAATATTTTTTCATAGCAATACTACTAGTAGCACCCCCTCAGGACAGTGCGATTAAACCTGGCAATTCTCTAGCTTTAAACTGAAAAGAATTAATTTTAATTTAACATGCAAATAATGTCAAGTTTACTAAACAAGACTAAAATTAGAATTTTTCATAAATTTTAAAACTAATATAAACAATATTATTGTTTAACATTTTTATTCATAAATAAAAGAAGAAAATATTAATTAATATTATTGTTATTTAATTTATTTAAAAAAATATATTTAAAAATTATTTTTTTTTTGGTTGCACAAATTAAAAATTTATTATTAAAGAAATATTAAATAGTATTATATCTGCGATTTTATAACATTTTTAAAATTCATTCTACATAGCACAATACCTCAATAGAATAATTTAAACAATATTTAAATTATATTATAAAAAATGTTATTTATTTGTTTCATTGGACGTAAAGTTGAGTAATATTTTCTGTTTTATTTTTACATATTTTCTATACAAAACTAATAAACAACGTGAACCGTTTAGATATATTAAAAGTATATAATTATTTTTATAAATTGTATTTGCTATGTTGCCAATTGTAAGAGGCGTATTCGAACGTTAACTTATGAGGAGGCTTATTCTACTGGCCCGCAACAAAATATGTATATCAGTATAAAAGCATGGCGCCACGTGTTGACTTTAATGTACTACAATGTATAACTGTATATGTATATGAGTCGAAATGGTCACCGAACAAAATTTTGTAGAACGACTTCTAGTAAAGTATTATGTTGAAATAAATTGATATACACACCAAAACGTATTTGCCTCCAGTTTTTCGTACCTGCCTCCGTTCTGGAGGCCAGTACGATCAGCGTGTATATATTTTGGAGGAGTATTAGTTGTTTTACATCTATATATATATATATATATATATATATATATATATATATATATATATATATATATATATATATATATATACAAAGTTAATAAAAATATATATAATTAAATTAAATTAAAACTACAAAAAATATCAACACAATAATTAATATTATTATAGTTGCGACACATACTAGTAATTAGTGAGTAGTATCCAATATTTGTGTAATAATGTTTGCATCTAAATGTGATTGCACTACGACTAGATAACCTCGGTACATTAAAACTAATCATAGACAATAAGTGTATATCACCAATCCCTGCCATTTACAATATTTTACAAACATACAATAGAATCAGAATTTACTAAAAATTAAACTTCTTAACTCATACATGTTTAACAAAACATCATAAGAGACTGAACGATCGGGGTATTGTTTTGTTTGTTTATAGAAACGCATTCTAATAAAACGCTTTTGAATGAACTCAATAGTTTTTGAGTGCACTGCGTAATATGGACACCATACAACACTACAGTATCCAAGCTTAGATCTGACATATGCAAAATATAACCGCTTCAGGACTTGAATATTGTCAAATTCTGAACATGTTCTATTAAAAAAAAACTATCAATATAGTTCCCAAATCTTTAATGATATTACAGCGCTCTAAGATGTGCGAATTAATTTTATAATCAAATTTTATAATGTGCTTATTACGTGAAAATGTCATAGCTTTGCACTTTTTTTTTTGTTCAGTTTGTGTTTATTAATAGTACACCATTTATTAATTTCATTCAAATCATGTTGGATAACAAAAGAATCACAAATAGTTTTTATACAAAAATAATTTTTTATGTCATCACAAAATTGAAAATTTAACGCTGGACTGGTTTGAACTTTCTCTTCCCGGTGTCCCGACAATTCTTTTTGGAACAGTTAATTGTCCAAGTTTTACTAAAAAAAAGCTTTCCCACAAATAATAAAAAAATCACAATAATAAAAGTTAAAGCAAACCATGAATAAAACTATTAGAACGATAGAAAATATGACAAAATTCATGACAAATTTCTACCTATAAATTTTATTTTGCGTATTTGCAAGTTAGAATCGATTTCAAAAACAAAATTTTTAAATGTGATTCGTTTGCCAAAACTTATCTAGACAAGTGGATTAAACCGAGGTAACGACATCTTTGATTTGAATGTTTGAAATTATTAAAGAATGTAATTTATTAAAGATGTCACTTTTGTCGTTTTTTTGATGATGTTGTTGTATATTCCGGTTAGATCCTGAAAAACTATGGAGCTAAGTTAGACCCTTGTGGAATTATGCTCAACAAATTGAAGACGGTCTTGTAGATAAGATTTTAACAAAATAACTGTATTGCCATGAATACCAAAATGTGGTAGCTAGCTTAATATTATGTTGTGGTTAATAGTGATAAAATTTACCAAACAATATCAAAAATATTAGACAGACATGTTCCAAAATTAATTCCACGTAAATTGTCGTCTAGATATCCTCGGTGGTTCAGCACTGATTTATGCAAACTTCTTGGTAAAAAAAGCGTTACCACAAGTTATATAGTTAACATAAAATCAGTTATTATTGTCAAAAGTATTTCAACCTTCGACCAGAAACAAAACGCCGTATTTTATTGGACAGAAAAATGTTTACTACTGTAACTCAAAACTGAAAAACGATCTAAATTAGTTTTGGTCAGATATTAATTGCTTGAAAAACAGTTCAAGAATCCCATCATTTATGGTTCATAATGAAATTATGACGTCAGACCAACAAAAAATCGTAAACTCATTAGCAATTTTTTTTAGTAGTGTTTACAAAACTTCAAACCTACCATCAAATTCTAATTCCGTCAATAATACTACTCTATTTGGAATTAAATCGATATCATCCTATGAAGTTGTGCAAGATTCTAAAGGTCTAAAAGCAAAATACACGTGATGGCATTCCTTCTTTTTTAGTCAAAGGCTGCGCTACTGTTTCAGCCAATCTACTACATTACTTGTTTTGATTTATTAAAAATTGCCCGTATCAGCCCAATTTTCAAAAAGGGAATCAAAGAAGACATATCAAACTATTGTCCAATTGCTTTAATTAACAACTTTGCCAAAGTTTTTGAACGAATAATAACAGAACGGCTTTATTTTGGAGTAAAAAGTGTAATATCAGATAACCAACACGGCTTTGTTAAGAAGAGGTCTACTGCGTCAAATTTGCTATGTTTTACAGAGTTTGTTTCCACATTGCTCGATACGCGACAGCAAGTGGATGTAATATACACTGACTTCAGTAAAGCTTTTGACTCATTAGATCACAGGATTATAATAGATAAACTACGTGTTGTTGAATGCAATAACAATCTTTGTAATCTACTACAGTCATATCTTAATGACCGATTACAGTATGTTGAGATTTTGAACTTCAAATCTACTAACTATCCAGCACTTAGTAGTGTTCCTCAAAGGTCCTACTTAGGGCCATTAATTGTTATCATTTTTATTAATAATATTTGCAAAACTTTTAATAAATCAATGTCTACCATATGCTGACAATTTAAAAATATTTTCTACAATTTCATCTATGGCTGATTGCATATCCCTTCAATCTGACATTCAAATGTTGTTTTTGATTATACCATTGACAACCAACCTTTATCAAAGATTACAACTTACAACGATCTTAGTGTGCTGTTTGACAGTCATTTAACATTTAATAGTCACATAGACAATATTGTCAACTCAGCATTAACATTGCTGGCATTTATTATTAGGTCAGCAAAACCATTCTTTAGTAAAGAATTTTTGCACGTACTCTATTTTGCTTTTGTCAGAAGTAAATTAGAATATTGTAGTAAGGTGTGGTCTCCTTACTACGCAACTTATTCTTATGCTCTGGAAAAAGTACTAAAACGTTATTTAAAGTATGTGTTACCGAGAAGATGGCCACTATCCGCCTCGTGGTTGTACAGATTATGACGTCCTCGTTTTGATTTTAACTTTCTTCAAGATAGTCGTAGAAGCGTTGATATATCGCTGGCTACTAAGCTGGTTTGCTAATCCTATTAAGCAGTTTAAACTTCCTTGTACCAAAACTTGCAGCGAGAAACCAACCAACATTTACTTGTTTTAGGTCTCACAGTAATTTAGGACTAAATGCACCGATGCACAGAGTAATAAATACTGTAAACTAGGTAGCGCCCAATCAAGCACTTTGTTGACCATTTTGTATAATTTTTGTATATTTTTGTAAAACTTTTGTTTATTTTTTGTTCATTCATATTTCTGTCTTGTTTATTCTTAACTCATAACTTCACTATATAATTGTATCATAATTATTTTTTTTCCTTGTATCTATCTACCTAGGTCTGTATATTATCTTCATGTTGGAACTATTAGTTCTGTTAGGATTATAATTTAATAAATAAATAAATAAATAGCATCAAAAGCCTTTTGAAAATCTGTATAGATGACGCCTCAGAAATATATTGCGTAAAATTTAATAGGTTTGTTGACGTAAACCTCTTTTTTATAAAACCATGTTGTCGTGTACTTATCTTACATCCCCTTTACATGTTTGTATATTGTTGCAGAAACTATTGATTCAAATAGCTTGGCAAAGTTGTTCAAAATTGAAATTAGACAATAATTTGTAATATCATTGGTTTTTCTACTCTTAAAAACACGTGTATGTCACGTGTTTTTTTCCACACTGCAAAAAGTTTTGAACATTTTAAAATTAAATTAAAAATATGATTTAAAAGAGCAAGTAATACAGAAATACAATATTTTATTATAAATGCAGGAAATAAATATGGACCAGCTGTAAAGTTTGATTTTAATTTTTTTGCAGCCTTACTTATTTTTTGTTTACTAATAAAGTTTAATAACAAAAAAGGTACATTTAAATTTAAAATTGATGAATCATAAGTAGCTTCATCATGATCCTCATAAACACTTAAATAATATTTGAAAAAACCGTTTACAATAGAGAGTCATTTAATAGTTCTTGATTTCAGTAAAGTTGTCCTGATATTTGTTTTGGTTTTTCTTTTTATTAATAAACAACCATACTTTTGAAGGATCAGTACAAATGTTAACTTCAGCATTATTTAGATAACATATGTATTCATTGCGGATTGAAGTTTTTATTTCTTTGCAACATTATTTATTTTTGTACAATACCACAACAATTTACGTTTATTGTACAATTTAATATAATGATTTTTAACGTGAATTAGTCGTATTGTTTCATTTGAGAACCATGCGGGCATTTTTGTCGTGTACCAACTGATGACTTTTTTGGGACACAAACATCAAAGTAAGAATAAAGTTTGGAGTACAATAACTCACATGCTAAACAAACATTGGTACACAATAACAAATCGTTCCAATATATTTTGGTACGCATACAGTTCTTGGCAATTAGCTGCTTTAAAATTGTAAACTTGCAAGTGTGAGTTGGGTTGAAAGTTAACAACTTGTAGCTGTTTAATAGAAGCAGTTATATGTAATACTGGGTGATGTTGATCTTCTGTAAAAAGAGGTTTAAATCTTACAATAGTGCAATTTATATCAGAAGTTGTTAATACAAGATCCAATAACTTTCTATTTTGATTTAGCACTGCAAAAAACTGTTAAAATCAAGAAAGTTTTTTAAATACAATGATTGGGGACTTCTTGCAGAATTTGTGATAGTATCTTGACAAAAAAACGAAACATTAAAATCTCCTAAAATAAAAACGTGTTTAAGTTTGTAAGTCATGTATTCTAGTAAACTCATAGTTTAATCTACCATTATCATTTTTAATGGTATTTTGTTTCTTCAAATTACAAAACTCTAAACATTCTAACAATCTGCTAGTATAATTGGATTGAGTGCCAGTTAAGATCGTTGTAAAATATTCAGCAAGTGGTTTTTGCAAATTTCGGAAAATAATGAAAATCAAATATTTTTTTATTGATGTCAGATAAAGCTCATTTCCATCTTAGTAGATATGTTAACAAGCACACTGCTTCATAAAAACCACTTCCGGATTTTAAAGTCGCTGTTTAGTGAGGTATTTTAATATTTAGAATTGTAAGATCATATTTTTTTGGAAAAAAAGAATCTAACGGTTACCATTAATTCTGAACGTTACATTTATGTTGAAATTATTTTTAAAGTCGGAATTACGCAGATTTGAGCAAAACCAAGTATGCACGGCAAAATATGTTTCTTGGTCACTTGATTTCAAAGTTTGTGTCAAATTTGTTTCAATTCATTACTTTTTAACCTTAGGGCAGGTCTTGATAAATAGGTAATACCAGCTGACGGACCCTGTATAACATAAATCACTAAAAGCATTAAAAATAACTAAAACTCTCAAAAAAAAAAATCAAAACTGTACATTCTTGAATTATTTCAAAATGTTTTTGTAAAAGAGTGGGCAATCATATGCCACAACTGTCAAAAATATGTTCTAAAGATGTCAAAATTTAAAAGCAAAGAATTAAATTGATTTGTTTCCTAACAAAATCTTTTTTAACTGCGTTTTGCTTTTTATTAGCTGCATGAATTAAAAACAAGTACTTTTGTTTTGGTTTAATAACAAAGAATGGAACAAATTTTTCGATAACATTCTAAATAGTTTTTGTAAGATTTTCTGCTGCAATATATAAATCTTTAGAATATAAGCAACGAATATCAAAATCAAAATTATTAAGAATTTTTTTAATTTTTACTAAGTTTATCTAAAAATAACGATAGATAAGGCACGGTTTAGGTTTGGTAGTAGAAAGAAAAAATTTAACAACCAAAGTAATGAATGAATCATCAAAGTAGTTGTTGTAATCTCTGGAATAGTTGATAGATAAGTACAAATCTAATAACTAGATTTTAATCTTATGTTTTTCGAACATAATTCTTCATATCACCGGTAAACCCCCTCTATTTTTTTATATTTTTTTTTTGTTTGTATATGTTTATCATGATTCGTATGTAATTTGTTAATATTAAAATCATGTTTTAATTAATTAAGCTAATTTATAATGTTTTCTAGTCTCATATTTATATATAAAACATTTTTAGCGCTGAGGAAAGGGATAGTTTCATCCCCGAAACGTTCGCTGATAGTAAACGACTAATGTAATTAATACAAATAAAAAAAGAAAAAACAGGTCCCATTTGAAATTTCATGGTTGTTTAACTCTAAATCCATTGGATAAATCTAATTAATAAGCTAGGTAAGATTGTGAGAAACAGCAAAAATCATAGCTTGTTGTCTGCAAATTTTTTATCGAGGCAAAAATACTTTTTTCGATTGCCTTTTTCAAATTCATACTTATTTCTACTTTACTTTTATATGTTAATTTTCTTGATTAAACTTTGTATGTGTGTATATAAAATAAATTTGTTTAGTACCCAGCTTTTTAATGAACCCATAGCAAACTAGAGTTGCCATTTAAAAAAAAGCAAGTTTAGTTTATATCTTAAAAAAAAAGTACCATGACTTTTTTATTAATTTATTTGAATTCTACACAAAAATATCTACAGAATGCATTTAGTTTTATTCTAGAGTAAATAGACAAAAAGTTATTTGAATTTGAAAAAATCGACTTTTACTTTTTTTGGAATAATTTAAAAAAAAAGTTATGTCAAATTTAAAAGTGGAATTACGTTTTTCTAGAAATTTTGCCCAACTTTGCTAATTTAACCAACAAAAAACGAAGTTACTCATAGAACACATACAGATTGTTGACACCCTACCAAAAAACTTTTTTCTTTTATATACTTTTTTATTATAACTAATTAATCTCTATTTGTTACAATTTTAAAAAATTGGTCCTAAAACTATACAAATATTTATTTTATGAAAGACCGAAACTTTTAAGAGAAATTTTTTTCGACAAATAAAATAATATTCCAAATTCATTATTTCTTGTGACTTATAATCCTCAATTATTCATAAACTGCTTAATCCTCGTAATAGTTTTAACTAGTTTGGTTTTACACGTTGAAATTCAAAGGTATTTTTGTCTTAAAATTTAAAATAAAATGAAATAAGTTGTTTAGATAGCGTCGCTGTAAAAAAACCGTTTTAAATAAAATACAGTTACAAATTTAAAAAAACGACCAAAAGACTTTTATGTGGCACACACTATAGCAGATTTAAATTATTTGTTTAATGGTTTCCAAATATGACAAACATATCAAAACAATTATTTAGAGTTTTAGCCAATCGATTCGTAATAATAACTGTGTCCACTTACTAGAATAATGACGAAAATTATGACATGCATAAATACAGATAAAATTACTGATGATCTAATTTTATCTGTATTTATGCATGTCATAATTATCAAACCTTTCAACATTGAGTATTCAATATTATCGATTAATTGATGGATTACTACACAGTTCAATAAGATGCATTTTTGCATTAATAATCAACACAGGGTCGTATTATACATTTACAAATTCTGATTCAAGTTATAAAATTAAAATGTGATTGTTTACTTAATATGTTACAACAACATTAAAATACCTTTGAATTTCAACGAGTGAAACCACACTCTCTGAAACTATCACATTGAAGACGAGATTTGTCTGTAAAAATTGACCTTGAATATTTGCAGCTTATAATAGTAGAAAATATTAAATTTATGTTCGAATTCCAAAAAATTAACATTGTTAAATTTTGGTACCGATTGGTTGAGTCTGAATGGTGTCACAGGCGCAAAAACTATCAAAAGACAAAAAAAAAACGCTCAAAATCGACGTCAAAGTTTTGAAATAACCTCTTTTGTTATACAATGTTGTATTCTACTAGATTTTATGTTTTCAAATCAATTGTCATTAACTAGAACGTTATACAATACACAGAAAATAAGATGTCAAATAATCTAAAAAAAAAATCATAAAAAAATTATCTTTTCTAAACGCGTAATTTTTGAAATTTTAATATTTATTTTTGTTCTAAATTTGGTTCAAAAAATCATTCCAGTTTGATTTGTTCCAAAACATTAAATACAATTTTTTTTTCAGTTATAATTATTTTATAAGAATATTTGACATATCTTTTTTCTACTTGTTGTATGACCTTCTAGTTGGTGACATTCAGTTTGGAAACTTAAAATCAATTATAAAACCACATCGTATAATAAAAAAGGCTTATTTTAGAAGTTCTTTTGTCGCTTGAACCGATGTTACCTCTTGTTTGGTGGTTTTTACGCTTGCTTCATTTAGACTTAAATCAATCGGCACCAAATTTTAAGAATGTTATTTTTTTTATAATATTCAAACATAATTCAGCCCGGCGCTTATCAAAGTTTGACAAATCAAATTTTAAGCCCCACATATATGCAAAAGTTGTACAGAAGTAAAAAACTGTATACATTTATTAAAAAATATGTCAAAAACATGGTCGTTCCAGAGAAGATGATGTAAGATTAAGTTAATTACTATTATGAATAATATGAATTATTTTCATATGATTCTATCCAATAAAATCTTTTTAATTATAATTGCTTTCACCTGTAGTTAGAAGAGGCAATTGTAACCAATGATCAGACTTTAGTAAAACCCAAAGTAGTGATGTTCTATAAATTAATCAATTAAACTATATTGACCCTGACAATGAAACAATTAGAGGACGCCGGGTTCGTCCGACAAATGAATTAAAAATTCACTTAATTACAGCATACATTACAGTCACGAACATGAAAACAAACGTGGTGAATAATAGATGATCAAATTTATCAAGAAATGGTGGAAAATGTATTCCAATTTCTATTATGCTGCAACTCAAATCACCGCTGACCACCCACCGTCATCAAACAAAATTCGAATATGTATGGATCATATGGAGACAGTATCTTCAATTCACTGCTATCCACTAATGTCGGCATGAGCTGCTCCAATTTTAGTAGTCGCCGGTGGTGGTGGTTGACATGACGCAAATGATAACTACAACTTTAAAACATAAAAAATCCATGTCTGCAGAAATTGATAAACTGAGTGTTCGTGAGAGACCGGCAATTAATCCTTAAAGTTTTCCTGATTATTGCAATGTAAATTTTCTTTAAACATTGTACAAGAAATAGACAATTTCTTTCTTAACAAAAAAAGAGTAATACAATATTATTAGATGTTAAACTATGGATGAGAACAAGACGGTTTATTTTCATAGCATGTCATTTTTAGAATAATTTAGTGCAAAAAAAGAAGTTAGCTTAAATGTAATAACTTCAATCTGACAAGAAAAAGTTAACTAAGATGAATTGATGAGACACAGGCGGAGTTTGACCGTTTTAGTGCCAAACTTAAGAAAAATATGCATAATTTGTTGCATAAAACTTAAACAAAAAAATCAGACGAGTTTTTTTAGTTAGAAAGTATGAACAAACCAATTCCCAAATTTCAATTTATATTAATTGTATTAAATAAATTGGCTGAATAACTAAGTAATAAATAAACTGTAAATATAAAATAAACTATACTTAAAAAAACTCTTTTTTAATTAATATTATGTTAAAAATAGTTTATACCAGTGACAATTGGTGACAATAGAAACAAGTGCGGCTAAAAAAAGCAAACAACTTCCAAAAGTTATTATTTCTACTATTTATTTCACACATCAATGCCAATTTCTTTTTTAAGTTTAGTTTAATTCTGATTATGATGACAATAATTAAAAATGAAATACAATAAACAAATCAACAGACAACAAAATACACGGCGTGCGCGCATTGTGCATACGTGCTCAATAGTGACTACGCTAGATTTAAACTCTCATGAGTTACGCCCGATAAACGAGTGACTCATAGAAGGGTTGTGCTGTACACGTATCACTCACCGTGCCGTGTCAAACAAAAACTATATTTTTAATGCATTTTATATCAAAGTATTGGAAACAGATAATAAAATAATAATTACAACTAACATATTTTTTTTAAACTACAATTGTAGTGCTAGTTAAAACGAATATGACGTAAGTAAGTTTCTGTAAAACATTCACTTCACATCGGTCAAACTATCAATGAAATGCCAGTGCCGTCGGTTGGATGAACTGCTTAGTGGTCAAAGCAAGTTCTCCTATATTTATATATATTTGTGTCGAACATGTATCAGATATGCTATAAATATACTCATGACTATGGCGGACATCAAAACATTGTTGTACTGTAATTCTCACTCAGAAAAGCTGTCTAGTTGCTCAAAACTAAAATCCTGACTTTGAAAACTGTAAACTTTTCGTAGTCATGAAACCATAATATCTTGTTTCATTCTCTACCTACAAATACAAATAACTCTAATTTTACCCTAACCTGACAGCAGGTATAAATGCGGTTTGGAGAATATTGAAAAAATTTCTTTAGTTACTTAAGTTATCTCTCTGATTCATCCCTCGTAGCTCCGTATTGATGGTCTCAGAATATAATTTCAAATTGAGCAACTCTATAGAATTTATATTTGCTTTTAAATTATTTTAAAGTGACCAGGTTAAGTTAATGTGTTTGCCTGAAACCATAATTTATTTGCTTAAATGTTAAAAAGGTCACTACCTTTAGATCATAATACAAACTATCTGCTATCATGCAACTTCAAGGTATAACTTGAATTCTATAATAATGAAAGGCATATTACTAATGTAACATTGAATTAGTACAACTTCAAGATATAAGGTGCTTTCCTTTTGCCAAGTGAGGTAAGCCAAGGTAAGCCACAATACTCATTTAACCTCACAAATATTTGTTCTTTTTTTAATTAAAATTAACTTGATGTTTACAATTTTATACATTTTTAAACTATTTTAAAATAGTACTTAATTAATTTGTATCTCGTGATAGGACGCCCTAGGCAAGTGGGAAGTAAAATTCTTACTTTGGCTTACTTGCATTGTACAAATGGAACGGTCTATTAAGTGAGATAAAGTAAAATAAAGTAAGAATAACTGAGAATAGTGGCAAAAGGAAAGCACCTACACTCTAACACCAGCGTATTTATAATTGCGCGTTATTAATATAATGTGCCCTGCAAACCACATCAAAGCCTGTAAGCTTGATAATGTTTTGCAATTATTGTGAAACCTCTAGGTCTCAAATATCAGTGCATGCTCTTATCGGCTGTTACGGTGTTAGCATGTAAACCCAAGGCCTCAATTACCAGTGTGTGAATAACTACTATGACACAGCTGCCAAGTACCTCAATACCAAAAACTTTATTTCACACACCTCTAAGACCCTCCGACTCATGTATGAATAACCTCTGATAGCTGTAAATTACATCCCTATAGCAACCCTAACTATTGTGTAATTAACTACTCTTTCTCTTAGAACTTGTAAAGATAACCACATATATTTTACAATTTATGTATTCATCTATTGGAACTATAGATGAATAAATAAATCAACAAATATTATAATAATTGAATGGTGGTGGCCGTTTCTATGTGATAGTTCATTTTAAGACAAATAAAACACAGGTTAAAACATGTTAAGATTTTTAAATAGATTCTTGATATAGTACATAGTGAAAGTGTTTTATTTATCTTATTAATATAATCTATTACTAGTCTATTACTAATTTACCCTTAATTACATTAACTAAAAAAATCTAACTAATAGCACAGTTAATATCATGTATAAACGTTTGGAATAAGTCTAGATGGTCTTTTCTCTTGTAGTTTTATGTTTGTTATAGTTTTTTTATTAATTTCATATTGTGATATTTATGAATATATGAACTAAAAATACCTTTAAATTTCAACGAGTGAAACAACATTGGAGACTAGATTTATGCAGTCTGTAAACATTGGCTTTAAATATTTGTGGCTTATAAGTTTCGGGAAATTTGGAAGTTTATTCCATGTGCCGATAGTACTGTTAAAGAAATCTCTCTTAAATGTTTTGGTCCTACATCTCTCAACTATCAGTGAATATTTGTTAAAATTTCTAGCAAGCCTACTACGGGTAAATATTTTGAATATATTGAAGTATCTATGGAAAAAGCAAAAATCTGCAGCATTACGCCAGTTTTGGAACGGCAATGATCCGAATAGCTTTTTCTTTTGAATAAAGTCATACTTGAAAACAACATTTAATAGAAGGGCAAATATAAGTTTTATCTCGAGTTTTATATATATGCAAAAGTTGAATAAAAGTAAAAAACTTTTTACATCTATTAAGAAATCCTAGTTTTCTAGATACGTTTAAAGCTATGTCAACAACATAGTCGTTCCAGGTAAGATTATGTAAGATTCTAACCCCTAGAAGACAACTTAAAGAAGATTTAGATATAAATTCGTTGTTATTCTAACCTAGAAATTTAAGTATAAAGTAAAAGTAAAAAGGGTGCTATCATCTTATCATCTGCAAAATTATGAATAGGACTTTTAGTTATTTGAAGAAGTTCATGAATGTAAATCAAAAATAAAGTTGGCAAATGAGCAGAACCTTAAGGAACACCAGCATTTATAATATTGGGGTCAGAGTTAAAACCATCAATTCTAACTATAATTTTTTGTTTGTCAAAAAACTATTAATAAAATTTACAAATTTATGATCAAAACCTATACAACAGAGCTTGTTGATAAAATTAGGATGCTATACCCTATCAAACAATTTGGAAACGTCTAGAGCTACTGCAAGATTTTCTCCATGTTGTCAAACCATTTTATCAAAATCCATATTCAGTATCTGAGATGAAGTTATTTTGTTCTAAGAACTTGACATGTAAAAACTAATATACTTCTCATTTTTTTGGACTGATTAAACAATAATGCAATTGGTCTATAATTTGAATAATTAGACTTATCTCCCTTTTAGGTATAGGTTGAACATTTGCAATTTTCCAACAATTTAGGAAAGTTTCATTTTTGTATTAAATATTTTAGTCAAAATAAGAGCTAATTCATTTGCAAATGTTTCAAGAATAATAGGTAGAATTTTATCTATACCTGATGCTTTCTGGTATTTAATTTTAAAAAAAATCTTTATAAATTTTGTTGTTGTTTATGGAAAGCTGAAATTTGATTAGCTTTGTTTCTGTCAATCCTATTTTTTTCAGATTATATTAGATTGTCACAATAATTACAAGCAAACTTATAATCCTGTTTAGTATGTTCGGAACGATTACTGATGTGTTTTTTAAATGCTTTTTGCTTTTATTAACCGCCTGTTTTCTCTAAATTGAAAACGAGTACCCTTGTTTTGGTTTAAGAGCATACCAACCGCTACCTTGATTTCCAGTATTGAAGTGAAAACCGCTACTTTGGCTATTTAAACATATAATTTGATAATCAATTAATTTTTTTAATATAATTTGACTAAATGTACTGGTACAAAAGTAAATTAATTATCAAATTATATGTAAAAATAGGAATGACGCCAAAGTAACAACTTTCACTACAATACTGAAAATCAAGGTAGCTGAGAACAAAGCGGAATAAGCAATGTGTATCAAAATTATTAAAAAATATTGTTTCATTTTGTTTTACAGACTGTACAAAACGAGTTTTACCTTTGTTTCTTTTTGTCAGTTCAAACTCTTTATATGTGCTTTTATTGTTAAACGTTGCATAGAAATCACAATACATATTTGATTCCTTAAGTAAAGTATTTATGTTCTTGTATAAGGCTCGTACTTTTTTATTGTACGAACCCTAACAATTATATATTGGGAAAAATTAAATACACATAAAATTCAGGTATTTGTTTATTTTTTTTAAATTATTTTTTAAAGTTTAATACTATGTAATTAGTTAATTACTAACAATTAGGTTCAATCAGCAACACAAAAAACAAAATATTTGATCTATCATTTCTAATTAAAAAGAAAAATACTCATTTTAGTTGGCAACTAAATATTGGGACGGAGCCCGAATATTTATGTCTAATATGGAGTAACATCGCCTTTATATTTTGTGACCGCTTAAATTCTATTGGGCATTGACTCAACTAAAGATCTGCACGTTTCGGGAGCAAATCCATTCCAAATTTGCTGTATTTTGGCTTACAGTTCAGGTAATGTCCGTTGTGGATTGTTCTTCAATGTTTGTTTTATTTTATGCCATACAGTTTCAATAACATTAAGGTCAGGATTTCTAGAAGGCCAAGAAAGAACATTTATGTTGTGGTTGCCAAACCACGTTTTAGTAGTTTTGGCCGTATGACAAGCCACCCCATCCTGCTGAAAAATGTAATTTATCTTCAACATTTAACTTTGCAATACTTGGTAGCAGGCTGTTTTGTAGTATTAGTTGATATTTCGCGGCATTCACTGTAGCATCAATAAATTCAAAGTGTCATAATCTTGAAGCTGTCATGCAGCCCCAAACCATCATTCCTTTAGGAAATTTTACTATACGTTTTAGGCAATCTTTGTGAAAAGCCTCATGTTTTGTGCGAATCACGCGTTTGCTGTAATCACTAACACATACGTCAAATTTTGATTTATCGTTAAAAATTACTTTAGACCAGTCTTCTACAGACTTTGGTGTTATTACAATGGTTGTGATTTTAATACTGATTTATTTTCCCACATACATAAAATAAAATACATAAAATACATTCTGATAAATATAACATAAAATAATATAGGACATTTCCAATGTCAATAATTGATATAAATAAATAAACATATATACTACGATAATTTAGATTTTGCCCATTTTTTTTTAAATACACTTTTAAATTGTTATTTTTAATTCATAAGGTTGAATTAAAAATAACAAAAACAAACAAACAAAAATTTTAGTCCACATTTATGAATTCTCTGTCTAGCGACAGCACTTCCTTGACAAATTTAATCCTGTGTCGTAATTCCACTCAGCCGTAATTTGCCTTAAAGTATTTTGTCGACCTTTTTTACATAGTTTTACTAATATTCTTTAATGAAACTAATGTTGGATGACCAGGACTTTTGCCTTTTTTATCTAAGATATTTCCGGTTTTTCCATTATGCTTAATTATATTCCACACTGTAGTTTTAGAAATGTTAAGTTTATCTGCCACTTCGCGTATTGTTGTATTGCGACATTAATTTTTAAACACTAACTTACGAATTTTAGAACTTGTAGAAATACCACGTAACATTTTG
Source organism: Tachinus rufipes (assembly GCA_963932245.1). Taxonomy (NCBI): domain Eukaryota; kingdom Metazoa; phylum Arthropoda; class Insecta; order Coleoptera; family Staphylinidae; genus Tachinus; species Tachinus rufipes. The sequence goes on along the minus strand of OZ010750.1, from coordinate 47,321,254 downwards.
TTCAATGAATGCAGCGATTCAATAAATAGAATAAGAAAGCAACTGCCAATTAATCTGACGTTTCGTATTGCATTGTTTTTGCAACTTACTTGTTTTATTTTCTTTCATTTTTAACAATTACTTTATACCGTCCCAATATATAGTTGCCACATAAGGTATACACCTGGACAGTTCAAAGCGCAGACAAGCTGAGAGTATGCCAATGGACCATGCAACGCAACATGTAGGAGCTAAACTTTAGAAAATAAGGTCACAAACAAAGAGAAAGCTTGGCTTTTTGTAAAAACAAAATGCATAATTTTTGATAAAAATTTTGGCAATAAATTAAACGGGTTGGGGAAGTATTAGGCGGCAATGACGGACAATATATGATTAAAATCTTCTATTAATAATTAAACCATTACAAACGTTTCGAGGACTAATCTGTCCCCTTCCTCAGTGCTATAATATATTGATACAAAAACAAAATAGAGTACTGATACGACAATTATTGGTAAAGCTACTTTTACATATATAATGAAACATAAACCGATAAAAATTATTGTTAACTACAATGTATTAAAATACTATTTAAATAAAAATAGAAGTCTACAAAAAAGTTTAAAATTTTTTTTATAAAAAAGAAATATAAAAGTACCTTATCACCTTGACCAATATATTATAAGTAGAAACAGCATTGCTTACCAATATGTTATAAATGTTGATGAATTAATTACCAATACAATTATCTTCATTACTGGATGATGATTTGGGAACATCTATATATATATGTGTTTCATTATTCGTTACTTTATTGGAAGTGAGTTCATTTCAATTGTGAGATGACTGGCAATTTTATTATTACTATACGGGATATTTCCACTACGAATGGTATTAATTTTTATATCTTTTATGTTTTTATATTTAAATTTTTTTTTTTTATTTCTTTGTTCGTTTGTTTATTTTTATGTTATATTGAATATAATTCAACACAGCTTTATTTTTCAACATTCCATAATATTATTTAATGTTGTTGTTAAATTGTTTCAGGATAATTAATTAATTGTATGATTTATGATATGGTCAAGATGATAATTTAAAAGTACTGTTACACATATTTAAAATTAATTGATATTAAAACGATTAACATGACTAGTGTTAAGTTATGACTATCTACAATTTGTCCTAATTATCTAAACCTAACTATAAATCTATAATGTCACCAATTACTTATATATTAATATCTTAAATGAATTGAAAGAACTAACCCAGGGATTGAATTAAGTTGTGATAAATAATATTTAAATTATTACTATCCAATTGAAAGTTACACGTATCGTTAGCTTTGATATAAATCATCTCACTGATTAGCCTTTTATTGTAATTACTTTCAATATCTAAAATTTTTTACTTGATCAAACTTAAATTTGTGACCTAGTTCATCATGATGGCAAGCTAACCCTGTATTATTGTTTTGTGAAATGCAATCCCATTTATGTTGATTTATTCTCGTAATTAATTTTTGTTTAGTTTGTCCTATATATTAGCTTAGAAAAATTCTCATAGATGAACAAACGAGCATAACATTCAAATCAGATAAAATATTAGGAAAATTGTTCACAAAGGACAAAGTACCCAATATGAAAAAGCAATGTGTTGTTTATAGTATTCCGTGCAATAATTGCCCAATAAAATATATAGGACAAACTAAACAAAAATTAATTACAAGAATAAATCAACATAAAAGGGATTGCATTTCACAAAACAATAATACAGGGTTAGCTTGCCATCATGATGAACTAGGTCACAAATTTAAGTTTAATCAAGTATAAATTTTAGATATTGAAAGTAATTACAATAAAAGGCTAATCAGTGAGATGATTTATATCAAAGCTAACGATACGTGTAACTTTCAATTGGATAGTAATAATTTAAATATTATTTATCACAACTTAATTCAATCCCTGGGTTAGTTCTTTCAATTCATTTAAGATATTAATATATAAGTAATTGGTGACATTATAGATTTATAGTTAGGTTTAGATAATTAGGACAAATTGTAGATAGTCATAACTTAACACTAGTCATGTTAATCGTTTTAATATCAATTAATTTTAAATATGTGTAACAGTACTTTTAAATTGTCATCTTGACCATATCATAAATCATACAATTAATTAATTATCCTGAAACAAATTAACAACAACATTAAATAATATTATGGAATGTTGAAAAATAAATCTGTGTTGAATTATATTCAATATAACATAAAAATAAACAAACAAACAAAAAAATTAAAAAAAAATATTTTTAAATATAAAAACATAAAAGATATAAAAAATAATACCATTCGTAGTGGAAATATCCTGTATAGAAATAATAAAATTGCCAGTCATCTCACAATTGAAATGAACTCACTTCCAATAAAGTAACGAATAATGAAACACTTATGTATATATAGATGTTCCCAAATCATCATCCAGTAATGAAGATAATTGTATTGGTAATTAATTTATCCACATTTATAACATATTGGTAAGCAATGCTGTTTCTACTTATAATATATTGGTCAAGGTGATAAGGTACTTTTATATTTCTTTTTTATAAAAAAAATTTTAAACATTTTTGTAGACTTCTATTTTTATATAAATAGTATTTTAATACATTGTAGTTAATAATAGTTTTTATCGGTTTATATTTCATTTATATATGTAAAAGTAGCTTTACCAATAATTGTCGTATCAGTACTCTATTTTGTTTTTGTATCAATTTATTATAGCACTGAGGAAGGGGACATATTAGTCCTCGAAACGTTTGTAATGGTTTAATTATTAATAGAAGATTTTAATCATATATTGTCCGTCATTGCCGCCTAATACTTCCCCAACCCATTCAAAATTGAAGGACGTTGAATTGTTAAGAATAATAAATTAAACATTTTTTTTAATTGAATAAAATGAAATTCTTGTGCATATTTTATACAACAAATAGGTTTTATAAGCAAATTTTTGATTAATCTAGCTTTAAATTATTTTATAATTTTTATTATCATTTTTTTATGATTTTGTTTTTTTTTTAACTAATTACAATCCAACTTTTAATTTTGTTTTATTTTTTCTTCAAAATTTGTCTTTTTTTAACTTTTTCAGAAAGACATAACTTTATGTTTTTAGAGTGCTGTTATAACATCCTTTTTGTCTACGCCACTGTTCGTCGATAATCGGCAAGGATGATGTTTTGCTGAACATCATCGAAAAAACGGACGTCACTTTTATAACACCCTTTATAATTTGTAACAAATCAATTTAGAATACAAAAAATAGACAAGCGAAACGCTTATTTCAGTTTTATTCGACAAAAAAACTGACAATTTTCTACTTATGAGAAATTATGTTCTTGGCTACAGTCCTACAGTTAAAATTAAAAAGTCGAAATTAATATGATTATATTTTAAACAACTTAATTAATGATTTGAATTGATTTCAACGTTATAAATATTATCGTAAAAATCTGTTACATAACACCACTCGGAAAATTCACAGCGATCTGGCAACACTGCTCGCTTTTCGCACTATGCGGTTGTCTGTTCGATTTACTCAAAAGTTATTTCTATGGCAACGTATTCTATATTTTAATTATCACCAAAAATGTCCCTACTGTAAACCTCGCATAATCCCCGAATAAGTAAAAATCACTGAAGTCACAAAACATCCTTAACGTTATAATGTTAAAACAATTATATTTTTCGTTTTTCTATCAACAGTTCTAACAGTAACATCTGAATATGCGCCATCTAAAGTATTGATCCATTCCAATGGTGACTTATTTTTTTTTGTATTTATCAAAGGGTATATACGAAACAAAATTAATGGAATGTGATTATTGTGTATTCACACATTCGTAATTGTAAATAGAGACACGTTTTCCCGGATTTACTATTATGATCGACAGAAGCATTATTAATGTACGCAATTCAATTTGTCGTCGGGAATAATTGGAAGCTATATATCGTAATCGCATTGAAGTACGTCAATAATAAGGTTACAATTAATAGAACAATAATCATTAAATCTATTCGTATTTAACTTTAATATATGTATTTTTTTAATAGAAATTTTTTAAATTTTTTATTATTATTTTATTTTACACTACTTTTTTGCCATTACGTAAATTAACCTGTACCAAAGTAGGTACAATATATTTTATAAGAAATCATTTATTTCCTTATTAATTATTGTATATTGTATATTATTATAAGAAGATTGAAAATAATACATAATATATATTTTATCAGTGCCCTAAATCCGTGTGTATTTTGATACCTGACTAGACCTGGTGAAGTATTCTCCCATTATACATAATTATGATTACATATGTTCTAATTACTTATTATATATAATCTTTTTGTTAGTATGCTTTGAGGGGATAATAATTGTTGCATTTACCTATACTTGTACTCATATAAAATTATGTTTGATATGGATTAATGTATTACTATTAAAATATCAGCCATATTTATAACAATTGTATGAGAATAGTCATGCGATTATTAAATTGAAGCCAGTTTTATATTGAGTTGTTTTATTTCATTTCAGTGTAAAGTATGCAACAGTTGACATTTAAATAACAGTGGGCCTTTAATTTGTTTTACGGCCATTCACATTCTACACAAAATGAGGAATTCTTAAACATCAACAATATTATTAGTGGCGACTTTAATTCTTAATATACTAAACAAAACGTGACTATACTAAAATTATTTTATTTTGAAATTGGAATCATGTCACGTTTGTGTATATTTTTTGCAAAGTTCAATTACCACCTTTAGCTAGACAGTACAATCGTAAAAAGATTAAAATAGACTTAATGAAAAATTAATAACTTGTAAATTAAAAAGAAATCTACAATTTTGCATAAAACTACAAATTAAAAAAAAATCAAGATTTATTTCTTAAAATAATATATAAATTTAACTTAAATTTGATTATAGCCGCCGTGTAACAATATAAAAAAACTATTGTATAAAATTATTTCGTAAAAAACATATTTTTTATACATATAATTAATTGCACGTATCATAGGCCTATGACGTTCTAGAGACAAATTTGAGTGTGGGAAAGGATGTTAAAAAAACATTTCATATAAAACATAGTAGGGTAAAGCTCTAAATTTACACATTTAGAAACTTTTAGAAACAATATTCAATCTTCAAGAAACACAAATAGAAGCAATGTAAGTACTTTCAAAGTATTTTTTAATAATATTAGAAATGTTAATTTTAATCTAATACTTGTCTTTGTATCTATTTTAAATTTTAGTGGAAATTAAGTTAATTACAACAGCTGTAATTCAATCTCCATATTATTTCAATAATATTTTATCTCATTTGAGCATTAGATCCAAGTTGAATTACAGAAAATAACTGCAATGCAAATTTTGGTCGTTTTTATAAAAGGCAGAAACCAGGGCAAACACTATTACAAAGAGAGAAACATGTACTAGCAATTTAACATTATTATTAGACATTAATTTGCTTCAATTCTGATAATACATACAATAGACCAGTTGTTAACTTATTAGAATTATACATTCAACTTGATTTTTCAAGTATTTAATTACAATTTTTCTGTTTAATCAAACCCCATTTTATTATATTTTTTTATAAATGGATTTATAAAAGAAACCCATTTCTTTCATTTACCCTAAATTCATTTCTAGCTTCTTGGAAAACGGTTTATTGTTTTACTCAATCTATATCGATTCTTTACAAGACATTTGGGGGCTACGAAATGATGTTGCAAAAATTACACAAAAGTTTTCCAAGCTGATTTTAATGTATTAACGTTTATATAAATAAAAATGCCATAAAATAAATTTAAACAATTTTGAGTTTATGCATTAAAAACAACAAATTTAAGTTCATAAAAATATAAAATATGTAGAACATAGATTATTGCACTGTTTTCTTGCAATCCAGCAATGTTTTATTTTAAGATTAGGGAATATAAGTAAATTGATTATAATATTTGAAATACATAAACATTTCGATAAAAGTTATTGTATAATAGTTTAAAATATATTTGAAATAATAAATATATTTAAATAAAAAGTAATTATGAATCATTTAATTTAGGTTGCTATAAATCATAAAGATATATGTACATTAATTTTTGTGTAAGACATGTCGATATAAAAGAGAGTAAAATTAATTAATTTCCAGTGCGGATAAGTTGCGCCGTGATAAATGTTGGTTGTGTTTTCGCGTCCTAACGCAGTAATTCAAGTGCGCGTGGCAACGCTGTCTACTTTTGTGTAGAGACCGCTCCGCGCACAAACTCTACTTCCACACTACGTGTCCTTGGCGCTGAACACACGACACACTGTTTGGAATTGAAGTGAACCACTTCTCGCCGTATATCACGAACAATATTTTAACCAATAGTGTCAAGTGTCGATATGTATGCTTAATCACATTAAAATCAATTCATATAAGCACGCTTTTATATATTGAGAGTGACAGTTTAAAATAAATAATACAATAATGTTTTCTGGACTAACGAATCAGGTCAGCTCTTGGATGGGCAAGGGCGAACAGGAAGAGAAAATTCCCACTCCCGTTGATGAAAACAATCCCGATATTCAATTAGAGAAAAAAGAAACAACCAGGTAATTTCATTTATCTTACATAATTTGCCATTGATTTTTACACGCTTTATAAGAAATCTGCTGACACCCACTATATCACGCTTTAAATATGTTTTCTCCTTACGTTTCTTTAAAAATCAATAGTCCCTCATTAAAAATCAATTTCAAGGTTACAATTGTCAAATTTTATAGGTTACATGCTAATTGGGTTGCATAACTATACCGCCCAACCATCGGCAGAATACACAATCAATAATAAAATAAGTTTTAAACAATTTGTTGTAAATTATATTTATCATAATTTTTGGAATTATTTTATTTGTAAAAAAAATGCATTCATCACTAATTTAGTAAAAACGCAATTTTCCGGCATTTTGCGAAAATAGCTATCAATAGAAAATGTTCGGATGAATGGCCCTTTTAAGGGCGGAAAATGGTTACATAACATCAGCAGTAAAAGGACTTTTTGACCTATATATCACATCAATGGTATATGTATCATTTTCCAAATAATGTAATAGCTCAGATTGATTAAATTTAATAAAATTAACAAAATTTCTTTTATTAAATTTATTAGCCACATTCGCGCAATTGTCTGCCGTTGGGCAACACCCTTAGTTATTAAATGGGAGGCTATTTTTCATCTTTTTTAGAAACACAATACGTTCTTATATTAGAAACATGTGTTCTATAATAGAGACGACAAACTCTTGGGCTAAAGAAGGATCTATTTCATCAATTACATAATTTAAGTTCATTCAATGTAAAACGTTCTGAAATGATTGCGTGTTTTATAATTTCATGAATATAATTATAGAAATGCAAAAGTTAGATTGCTGATATGTTACGTCGGCTAATTTTTATAGTCGCGATATTAATCAACATTTTATAAAATATTTATTTATAATAATAGTACCAGATTTTCTAGTTCTACTCAAATGTGGTTAAAATTATTATTGCTCTAAAGACCGAGTAAGTCCTTTTCATAATGTAGAAACTCTCTCATCCGAATTTTGCTATTCAATTGGTACAATAGAACGATACTGTGCGGTTTCTATTGGATTAGGTATTTATGGTTTAGTTAGAATTACGCTATTACAAAGCTCATTAAATGGACATTCATTAGCACTTAGGGTTGATTGATACATATTGTATATTTCCTTATTAATAATGTTCTACATTTAATTTACAGTTTATAAATTACTCTGTATTTGTAGGGGTGGTTTTTAAACGTCACTTGCGTAACCAAATTTAAATCGCCGCTTCATTATGTTTATAAGTCTAAGTTTTTTTATAATTAGACTTACTTCTTCATTATTACATGTAATTTTTGAGTTTCTTTTTAAAGCTATATTATATGCATTAATAATAGTGGTTGTAGTTGTTCTGTTATGCGATCGCAGAATAATCCAGCAGGGTGGTGTCGAATATATATATATATATATGAATTATTAATATTATTTATAAAGTAACATGAATATAAAAATATTTCGATCATTGCATTGTCCCGGGTTCGGTCACCGAAATCATATCCATCGAAAAAGATAATTTCTCGACATTAGATCGACCGTAATAATTTTGTTATGCAAATCTGAACATATTAGACATTTCTAAAGAACATTCTGCAAACCATAATAATAGTAATATAATGTACCATTAAAAATCAAGAATACTATAATATCGAAAAATGCATCCTTTAAAAAAAAAAATTAATATTGTTATTTTAAACTATCTGATAGTTTCAAATGACAATAACAACCAAACCCTAAAAAAAGTAATACGATATTTAGAAATAAAAAAATAATTTAGATTATTATTTATTTCTCATCAAATTTTTGTCTAATTCACATTGGATACTACTACGTTTAATTTTTAGTAACAAAATATTTACGTTCCATTACTAGTAACATATCGTTTACATTTTTATACTAACAATGAAATGGTTTTGTTGTATAACTTAATGAAGAAATAATAGTATGCTTAAATTTTTTTGAGGTAAGTAACCTTGGTAGAACCGATTTATTTGAAAAACCGTTCCAAATTGATCATAGTACTGTAGAACTTCTTTTTAATTTTTTTTTTTTAAAGCGATGCTTTTTTAGATTCTTGTCTTTTGATATTCTTCATTTTTGTCGCGTAGATTATATATGTGCTGTGGAGTAAATTCTGGCTCACCCCGTTTGTAGTTTTTATTACAAATAAAAATAGATTTCTTGCGCTATTTTTTGTAATTAAATGTTTGCACAATTTTCCGCAATAAAAATTTACACTTTTTGATAAATTTCATACAACAAATGGCTTCTGTGATTTTTGTTGTAGATTTAATGCCATAAACATTATTTCTGCGCGTCGTTTGAAGAATTTCTTGCAATAAATGGCTTTACTGTTTTAATATATTTTGTATAATTTTACACTGCCCAAGTAGAGCAAATTTTGTATCATTTTTAGTTTTAGACAAAAGAGTTAATTAATGGTTTCTTGTGCCATTATTTTGTTAATTTGAATTGGTTTTTGATGAGTTTTGGGTATTAAAACACTTTTAATATTTTGTGGTTTTGTCAACATTCAATTACGAAAAATGTTTGAAGGTATTAATTTTGGATCATCGATTTTCTGACCACTTTTCTATGTAACTACATGGATGATGCTTCTACAAGAAATAAATATTATATCTTAAAAAAATATCTGTCCGATGCTATAATTATTCACCTGTAATTTGATATCAGTGTTGGATATAAGTAAACGGTAGCGCTATTATCAACAGAAAAGTTTAATGAGATAGAAACTTTTCGAAGCTATGAAAACACTTAAAGCTCAAAAATAACTGCAATAAATTGTAAATTGGTTTTCAGATAATAGAGGTAGCGATATCGTTTGTCGTATACATGCTCATATTATTTTATATAAATGATTATTAAACATAAAGGTAATTGTAAGTTATTTTATTTTTTGGTAGCTTTTATTGTGGTGATTGATTTGAGTACTTATTTAAATATACGCTCAGAGCATATACATATGTGTAATTTGCCTCATGAATTATTCTCTTCATTCATTCATATTTTTATTTAATAATAATTTAAACCATTTATGAACATGCGTCTTCAGATATTTTCTATAGGCCTGAAGGAACAGTTGAAAAGTGTTACTATTATTTCTAAAATAATTTTGTTTATTTATTCCACATTATCACTTAAAAATTGCCCATATTTATATAATCTTTATGCTTGCATCATATTTATTAAAAAATAAGTTTCGATGTTATGTGATCTCAATATGAACGATAAGAACTAATGGTGTTTTATCAATAACATAACCATCTTGAGTTCTCAGACAATTCTTAAATGGTTATATTTAATAATCTTAGTTGTATATATAATAATATTAAAATCATTATTTAGATTAGCAGTGGTAATCAATTCTATAGATTAAGATTGGCAATAACTAAGTATGTATTACATTTATTTTCAAATGATTAATGGAAAAATAAGTATATCATATCAAAGAATAAGTTATGGTGTTGGTTTTGTTTTTTGCTTGTTATTCCACCTGACTTTAAATATTGATTTACATATTTTAATGAAAGCGATGTAGAGAATAGAAAGCCTTTCTTATAATGCACTGCAAAGGGGGTTTCTTATACTTAAAAAAACGGTTTTAGTTCAATAATTGAAAACTATGTATAGAATTATAATTTACATTGTATATAATTACATCTTAAGCAACGATATAAAAATATCTATGAATTCTATGAACTAATATTAATTTCATTTCTACAACCAGTAGAACAAACGCTACTGGTGTCTAATCAATCAGTGCCGGTGATCTGATTCGACTTCCTCTTATATCCCATCGCATTTTATTGATTCAGACTTGTGAAGGCGCAAAGCACTGCTAGAAATTTAATATTCAACTCGCCAAAAGATCCTTAATTCTTTTATGCTGAGAATTTTTTATTTTAAAATAAAATTGTATTACATTATGTATTCCCGGAACATATTGAAAGTTTATTACAAATTAGTTTTTGGAGCATAAATGTTACGTCATCTATTTACATAATACTTAGATTACAGTCTCAATCAAAAAGATGGTTAATTCACTGTGAAAAGGGTTGATATTATAGACAAGATTTTTAAATGCACTCATCTGTTGAAAATCGACGTTGATTACATATTTATGGCATGTATTTGATGTCGACCTTCTCACAGTTCCTTGTTTGATGTGTTTGCAAGATATTTCTTGTTAATATGAAAGTTTCTAATACACTTCTAATTTTAGAGGAAGTGCAAAGTTGAACGACATTAAGCAATTGCAAAAGCGTAGTCGCAGCCATTGAATACGAACTTGACCGATTATAATTTATTTATCTTAAATAAATCTATGTATAGCATATATTATTTCAATGTTGCTTTCTCTTTTAATACACCATAAATATATGACTGTGATACAAATATGATTCAATTCTACACGATATTCGTACCATCAAGGAACGGTCCTATATATTCTGCTCCTATCGCAAATATTTTTTGTTCACTGACTATGTTAATGAGTACGCTAATTCCTTCCACCTAAAATCTCACTCACATTTACACGATATTGTGCACATATATGATTAATCGTTAAAGCACCTGCAATTTTGTACGCTCCAGATCACATATTGGATTTCTGTTTTTAATTACATTTATTTCTTATAGTGGCTTTGACTAAATACTAAAACAAAATTCTTAATTAATGGTATAATTATATCGAACTACAAAATGTCAACTTGTCTTCAATGTAGAGTATGTTATATATACGGTGTTCAAAAGTAGCGCCCATACTTCGATTCAACAATTTTCGATTTCATTTAGCCAGACGCGCCAATAGATTTAATTTTTGGGTGGAGTTATAATTTTTGGGGAATTTAGATTTAGAACTTGGGGTGTTTAAATAAACATACGTAATTTTACTGTATTGCACTTTTTTTTTATTTTGGGGTTATTAAATCTCTATGGATTCTTCATAAAAAGTAATTCAAACTATTTAGATCTGGTGATCTGTAAGTATTGGTTCACTTATTAGTGGCTATAGGAATGTTACTTTGACGAGTACCCGAGATTTGGATAGTTCTAAGCTTGTGTGTGAGCAGTACAGATATATTTAAAAGAATTGCACATTAGAATAATACAAAATATGTTAGAACTACGTTCTTCCGAATACACCTTCATTAAATGTGTGAACCAATAATGTTTAATAATCCAACTTAAATGTTTTTAGACTGAAAAGTTTTTTGTCGAGTGGTGATTCATTATTCCATTTCAGTGTATTGTGAATAGCTACATGATTGACATTTGTTTGAGCTGAAATCCAACTTGTACTTCTGCTAGGTTCCGATTGTGTAGTAATAATAATTTGTTGAATATTAGGTTTGTTTAAATAATGATTGCAACATTTACTTGAGATTCAAATATTATTTAAACCCTTGACTCAAATAATAGTAAGTCATGGCTGAGTTTAGTTTTGAAGTTTTTTGAAGACTAATAAGGTTTTGGCCGTCTGTTAACACTTGTAGTTAATGTTTTTATTATTATTTTATAACAAAATAAAATAATGTTTGCAAAGTTTAATGGAATTCAGGCTATTCAACTTTTCAATTGTCATTCCGAGATGTGACATATTTAGGGCATCAATTTTATCTTGGAAATGGTTAAAATATTTCAAGAGTTGTCAGATTATAATATGAAGAAGTAGAAAACAATGTTGCAGTAGTGTTCAACCAACTTACTAAGCCAAATTGGGGATGATTCAGATGAGATTAATATTTACAAAGTTACTGTATCTTCAGTTTATGAATTAGGAGCATTGAATTTTCTTGGTAAATAAAAATCTGATCGAGACGGTTCTCCAATAATATTATCTGTGAAGGCTAGGAGGACTATTATCATATTAAAAATGGTGGGATGGTTAGTTTTTATATTTGCGTACGATTGATTTTTTTTTTGTTCCAACGGCAGCTGCCTTTGAATATGTACCTGTAAAAACAAATATATACTACCGAACCCGTTAATTGAGAGAATAGTGGCTTTGATACTGACAAAGCGAATTATGACACACATTCTCATTAAATGTAATTATAGTAACATGAACATTAGTTGTGTTTTAAACTAATGTCCTGAATTAATAAATGCCATAATCGCTTAAACATGTTTTCCGGAGCTGCAAGCGCTCACGGAACTCGCACACTGCATTGAGCTTTAGCAACACTATTTCAATGGGATTTTATTATACGCCACGCGCCAAAACTGCTCCGACGACACATCATACTCTCTATTTGCTACTTAATAATTACATGTTATGCAAATAGCACTTGCTTTATGCGTGACTGGACGAACGCGTAATTTAGGAATGTCAAACATTTTTCTTTAAATCTCGTCACCGAAAATATAACAAAGCAAATATTCGATCTTATAATTTTGTATATACATATAATTCTTAAAAAAAAAAAATTTGATCATAAAAAGTAGTACGGAAATAAATAGCAAGCGATTCAACTAAATAAAATATACAAATTATCAGATAATTAAAGTTTACACATTTTTGTGTAACATAAAAAAATCTGTAAATATAAAAATATTAAAATAATGCTTAAAAAATATAAGTTTCTAATCTAAACATTATTGTATGTTAAATTTACAATGTAGGTAAAAGGAGCAATAATGATTATTCAACGGCAAAGGTTATAGAGATTGCTGTTTTTGTTGCAATATATATATATACATATATATATATAAACAAATAATGCAATAAAATCGGGCAACTCACTAATATAAATATATTCATTATGGTTGGGCGTGGATATTAATTTGCATAAAAAACTGACGTTAATTGTATTCTGCTCTTGTAATGAATAGCGTTGAATGAAATTACGATACTATTAAAAACTAAATGTAGGTTATGAAAGTAAAGTTTTTTTTTTCTTGATAAGAATTATAATTTTATACGTTGTAGGGGAGCGATGGATTTAGGTCAAGTGTGCTACCCTAATTTTGAATCTCGCTGTCGTAGCTCCCCCTGCTGGCGCCACCGTTACTAATTATTACATCAATATGTGTATTCTGTACATAACGTACATTTCATATCACATTAATCGTGCGTAATATGCAGTTTTATTTGTAATCAAGAATCAATGACCCAACCATTAACCTACTTGCACATTTGCATATTCATAATATCAACGTAATATATATAATTGAATAATGTCTAAGAAAGATTAATGGCTTATAAAATCATAAATAAAATAATTGTGGTTTATATTCTATAGAATCTAATCCAATGCGAGCACTAAGAATGTCGTCTACAAGTTGAATTATATTTTGTTCGTACACCAAGCTCTGTTTCTTCAAGTTCTAAACCGATAAGTTGCGTTGTTACAGAAAAATCCATACATTTCTTAAATTAAGTTATTCCATTGTTTAGGGTGGTCCATAACTGACTATCAATACGAGCTTATACTGAAAATTATTTTGTTAGTAATTTTATAAAGTATCATACTCTTTCGATCGTTTCGGTTTTACCAACAATCAGTGGCGTAGCTTCAAATTCTGGGCCCCCCAGCAAACATTTTCTTGGGGCCCCTATCGTGTTTGTGTTATACTTCAAAATAATTTTTTTACGCCTTAGACTCGTTTCACAAGTATGGGGTTCCATTCGGTTCGGTTCGTTTTGTTTTTGGTTCTTTTTTGTTTTGTATAATAAATACTCCCCCGTAAAGTGATGAGAGAGTGCTCCCAATGAATTTTCTTGTTTTTTTATTCTTCTATAAAGAAACAACATGGCAACAACATGAATTCTCTTTATTGTGATTACTACTGAGGCTGTGTACGGAACAAAAAGCCAATATGAACCGTGTATGTGTGAAAAAGTTTCAATCGTTTTTGGTTACAACCGAAAACAAACCGCATACGTGTGAAACAAACAAATACGTATACATGAAAAAACTTTCTTTTATAAAATAAAATAAATACTGAAAATGTAGGTACACCCATGATTAGATTGATGTGTTGATAAATTCTTAGTTTTAATCCTTAATCCAAACATTGGGTTAACAAAATAAAATCAGATCTTTATAATCCACATTTGTATTTTGTTAAATAAATATATTAACAACAGGTTTTGACCATGTGGTCATCTTCAGGTTTTTGCATTAAAATCCAACCGTTGAGTGAAGTTAAGAGTTGTTGTTGCATTTGAAATTGATAATTTGAGGGAATATCTTCCTTCATCGACAGGCAATCAAGAACCAAATCCTCAATGATGTCTTAATCCTTTTGATGAAGAGGCTAGAACATCTACTGGAGGTTTTCACCAAGATCGTGCCCATTGTTGAAAATGTAAGTATTCTGATGATTGGATTGATCATCAGTTGGCACAATTAACGATTACTTTAAATATACTAAACAACATGCAAGAGAGCGACAGTATAAAGAACAACACAAATGCAAAACTAAAGTTATTCTAGGCTATAACATCACTTGCACTGTCACTAATCCCGTTTAAATACCTCTTCATATGTATGGTAACAGCTCATTAAAGAATTGAGAGCATGTGCCTGGAACAACCAAGTTCTTCATTGGCTAAAGCATGCAAACAAACCAACGCAACTTACGTGTTAAAACAGAAGCACTAAAAGCAGCCGAATAAACAACGACAACGGCAACAATCAGTCCGGCTAAAATACTTTTATACTAAATTAAACATAATTTTTTTATTTTGTAAAAATTTGGTATTATTTTTTTTATTAAATTACGATAGTGATCACTGATCAATGTATCTAATTAGTTTGGTTATTTAATTCTTGAGGCTTAGGGGCCCCAAAACATGTCGCCCCCCCCCCCCCCCCCGCACTGCGGGGTCTGCGGGGCCTTAGCTACGGCGCTGCCAACAATCCATTTCTTAATTTTAAATCCAGTGAAACAGTTGCAAACTTGTGATCTGAAATCAGTATTAACTAAGAACGTTTATATATTTCTAAAAAAATAAAATCATTTATCGATTTGAAATATTTTTGCCTTATTTGCATCTTCCTTATTTATATTTAGCTGCCATGACATATTTGCATATTAAGGCGATTATAGATCAATTAATCTGCATTTTATTACACTTATAGTATGAGACCTCGATTACTGATATCTTTCTATTGAATTCTAAAATTAAACATTATAGCATTTATTAATAATTTAAATCAAATAAATGATTGCAATCTCTCTTTTTATGGTATGGTTACGAAGTATGTTGGATTCACTCTGATGGAGAGCGCCTACCGACTAAACTTTAACCAATATTGACTACCTGGAAGTTTAGTTTTAGATAATGATTAATATAATAATCATAATAATAAAAATATTTTATTATACGGCCAATCGCCTTTAAATACAAAAATTTAAACAATAAATATATAGTATACATCGTATTCTTTTACAAAACATTTAGAAATATAAAACTAAATTAATCTTTCGATAATTACATTTAAACGTGTTATGGTGTTGAAACAAATTAAAGTTGATATCATCTTGAAGAACATTACATTCTCGCATTAGACGGGATACATTGTTAAAATATATAATTAGTTTTATGTTGTTCTCATCTGAAAATAGATGTGTACGCCGTGTACCGTTGTTGACTTAATTTGAAGTTGACTTTGCACACTAGATCTGAGCAGTCTATAAATCGATTACATGTTTTTTGAGCAAAATTTAAGTCTTCTTTAAGTGAACATTAAATTATGCATGTTTAGAATTGTTGCTTGAATTTTCTCAATTTATTGCGCATTCTATGCGAACCTAAAGTAAGGGTTGTGGCTCGGCGAGTATTTCTAATTTTATGCATCTAGTCTAAAGTGACCAGATTTTAAAATATTTAAAGGGCGACAAATGGGGAGGGGGATAAAAAATAATAAATAAAAAGTTGTAAATCTATTTTTAATGACATATAAAAAAAAATTAACAAAAACAATACACAAATGCTTTAAACGTGTGCATAGAAATAATAGAGAGCCCGGCAAACTGAGACAATACTCTACAATAAACAGCAAATTCCTGTATGAAACATTTTGCTAGTTAAAATAAAATCTGTCTCTCCCCCTCAAAGGGGGACGAATGGTCACTTTAATCTAGTCTAAATATAGCCAACATAAATTATGTGGCCGGACATCTAAATGCCAATTTTTTGCTTAAAAACTATTATCTAAATTTTTATGAAATTTTTTGCAAAATCTTTCGAAAGTTGAGACCTTTTTAGATAACTAAGTCTGAAAGTTGTTGTGGGTTTTTTACAGTTGCTTCTAACGTGTTTTATTTTACTGAAAATTTTTCTTTAACTCGGGTAAGTTTTTTATTATTCTTGCTATATTCAAGGTTTTCTAGTCTCTTCATTCAAAGTTCTTTAAAAGCCTCTCAAAGTGGTGTATTTACCATTTTTTGCATAATCTTTTAATGTCCCTTAGTCTTCTTAGGTCTTGCAACGTTTTCTAAGAGCAGCTTTTTAAGATTTTTTTGATAGATTATACAGTTTTTTTTTATTGTCTTTGCAATTTTCTTTAAAACTTCTCAGTTTTTTAGACTTTCAAATCTTCTAAGAGCCTTTAAGGGTTTAGTTGATCACTAGAAGCAGTGTTCTATTTTATGTTTCTTTGTGTTTGTGCAGACTTCTTAAAATATTGTAAGAGTGTTTGAAGCTAAAATCTTCTCCTGATCTACTATATTAGCTGGTCTATTCGTCTATCGAAATATATTCTTCAATTTTCTATGTTTTACTGCAAGACTTTTTATGTGTTTGTAGTGAGGAGAATCCGATATTGCATCGTATCTGGTTGTTCCATACGTACCATTGAGCTTTGAGGATCCTTCATTTTGGAAGACTTTACTCCGTGAATACTGGTAGGTGGCAATCATACCACACGTTGAACTGGCGTATGTAAGGACGAATTATTGTGCTATAGAGTCTCGATTTGTTTCTGCGTTTTATTTTGTTATTCTCTCTGAGTAGCGAAGATAAACAGTTAAATGCCGTTTTGGCTGCAGTTTAAAGTTTAGATTTTTGTAAATGTAGATCTAGGTATATTGCGTCATGGTATCACGGTGTGGTTTAAGTTTACACATTTTCCTGCGGGCTCGTATAGTTTTACTATTTTCTGCATTTGCCTGAATGCGTCAGTTTATCATAAGTTGATGAAATGACACGATTTCGCTCGGAGAAAGTTAGGAATTGTAATTGGTTATAAAAGTCTATTAAAAGGATACAAAATTTAGGGTATGAGGCTTGTATCTTGATAGTAGGATTTATTATTTGTTTTCTGTGGCTAAATATTATTTTGTAGTTTTTACTACCTATTTACATATCTGTAACTAAATGTTGTCTTGCAGTAAACGTTTTTTATCTGTCCATCTATACCTAACGTATACTCTTACGTTATTCTGCGCCATTCATATTATATTATTTGGGTGGTAGCCTCCGTTTTTATTTGTTATTTTATTTTTGACTTCAAATGCTTTATGATTACTACCCAATGTGCAGCAAAAAGTTATTATTTGTTTGGTTTATACCTCAATGTTCTTAGCCGATTTTTTGTTTAATCCGCAAATCTTTTTGTTTCTTAAATATTGCATTTGCTGTGCCACTAGCCTTTAGTCACCAGGCTGGGTTGTACTTGGATTTATCTTTGCTTTGGTGGCCACCCGTTCATTTTTTGTTCAAATATTAGTGTTAAACTTATGGTTACCACCAGTTTGCTTTTACACTAACATTACCATTTATACTCATTTAATCAATCAAATGTGGCCGTTTGCTTTTACACTAATACATATTACTATTTTTACTCTTTTCTCAATCAAATGTTCCTTCTTATTCATATTATGAGTTGGTGTTACCTAAGGTTGCCACTTGTCCTCTGCCTAATATTGTATGATTTACATTCTCTTTAATAAAGTATTATCCAGCACCTGGCGTTGCTACCAATACTTTTTGTCCAAAAGCTGCTCATAAGAATTTCTTCTTTAAAAAAATTGCCAGTATAAGTTTTTTATTATGTTGCTTGCAATGATATAAATCTATTTAATTATTTTATGTCGTCTACCTCTGCAATAATGTTAATTTTATATTTACCATATTATTTTCTCGAATGTGTTTATTATTTTATACGCGATAAATGTATTTACAAATACGTATAAATAAAATGACTCATTCAAGGTTATAAGAAATATTCTTATCAACCTTTTGTTTTCAATATATATATATATATATATATATATATATAGCGCTCTCCCAAGTTGACACTTGTTTATATCTTTGCAGTCCAACGAAGCACAGTAAATTGGAAATGTTCTCGAACGTGAAAACTCAAATTGAAGGAATCGGAGGCTGGTTAGGTTCGAGTATCCCAAAATTACGGAAAGGAGAAGGTGAGCAAGGTGTACCTGGTGAGGGCGAAGTTCCACCAGTTGTGGAAGAAGGCGATATACTTGGATCTGCCGAAGCAGCTAAGACAACACCTCCTCTTAAAGATGACGACGATAATTCCAGGCAAGTATAATATAATCAATTGAGCAAATAATAATCGGGTTCCCAATTATAAAAATAGAGAGGTAAGTTATAACTGGGGACCCCTAATAAAAAAGTGGGTTTGCATTAATACATGTTTGGTGTTACCAACCTTGCATTTTTGATATATGAGCTTGCTCTATGTGTTTGCCCTGTGTATGTGTCCTCTTAACTTCTTTCCCCACTTTTGCCTGTGCTAGATTGTTGTGATGTGTGTATCGAAACAAAATAAGTAATAAAATTTGTTCCTCCCGGCTTTTCAGCGCTACCGGTGGGGCCGATTCGGGGCCCGCTTCGGCGGCTCTGACTCCTACAGAAGAAGGCAAAGATGGCCAGTTTGGAAATGGTTAGTTATTAAATAAAACGCGTTCATACTTATTAAAATTATTTTATTTTTATAGTACAAAGTAAAGCTCTAGCTGGGGCTAAGTCATTCGGAAGTTTCTTATATTCCGCCGTTAATAAGGCAGGAAAAACAGTAAGCGAAGCTAGTGCTAAAATTAAAGAAACCGTTGAGAAAAATGTAAGTAGTCCCACAAAACATTGTATACAGGTTTGAACCGTTAAGTGATAGTAAGAATAAAATTAGTTTTTTCATGTAAGAATGACGGTTTCCGTTTGTTTTAACTTTATTTGTTAAGACCTTAACTGTTGAGTTAGCGCGGCGAAGACGTTGATATTTTAATGAAATACGAAACAATGTAGGTTTTGTATTCCATGAAAATATTTTAAGAATTTTTCTCACTTTTGAGCATTATTTCTTAGTCCACACCTGAAAGATTTCTTTTCGATGCTCATTTCCGCTAATTCTCCTTTTATGGGAATCGGATTCTGAAGTACCATCACTCTTACTACATCTATAGCAGTTGAATTTTCATACAATCACTAATTTGTTTTCTCTGTGCAAATTTTGTTATGGTAGATCGTCGGATTCTATTATATAGGGAGGCTTTTGAACCACCTAGTCTATATAGTCTTAAAGATACTATGGGTTGCTCGGGACCATAGACATGTGTTGTATACAACCCACAAATCTAGATAATTTTTTCTACACATTCTAATCAATTCAGCTGGACAGTACCTATGCAACCAAATATCCGAAGTAATAATGATATTGCGGGGCGCTGAGGCCTTGGATTATTTGGGCACAATACATCGAGTAACAGACTAACGTGGGACATAGTATATGTATATTCTTGCACTGCTTGTACGTTGCTCGTAAGTTTGGTGTTAAAACGGTGCAATAGCGTTGATCTGCAACTCTCGAGCGCAGTAGTAAGTAATTCGTGATATTGGCGTATTTCGTCATATTCCGGAAGTATTAAATACTCACGATCAGATGGCGTTCATGCTTACATGTAACGTTAGGTTTCCAATGGTAATATGAGTTAGAAGGAATAATATGAAATACATTTTATGGGTTGAAGTCAAGTACTTTTATCTGATCTGCAACTCTCGTGCTCAGTATTACTTTGTAATGATACTGGTCTAATAGTGGCATTTTGTCATATCCCAGAATTAAGCCACGAAGTTTAGGTTATTTGTTGCTTTTCTTCATTTTGTATTTGCCATGATACTACTTTTCGTCGAAATAGCCCTATACTACTATGCCTGATGTCAACCTGTTGACTCAACATATTGCGCTAAGTTTTATGTTTATTCATGTTTGCACGAAGATGAATAGCGGAATACCTGGTAATGTAGTTAATGACATACAATACTTAGTCTTTAGCTAAACTACAAGAAGAGCTAATGTCTGGACTACATAACATAATAACACTTCAAACCAGAACGGAACTTATTTACTTTTTTTTAGATATCGAAGCACCTTAGTGCACCACCACCGGGGTCCTTTTTGACCTCAATGTGTGATTCATCTAATTTTCTTTCTTGTTATTCCTTCAATCTTTCATGTTTTGTTGCTTTCTACTTTTCTAGAGATTACGTCATTTAAGCATAATTTAACAATAATAGAAACTGGCATTCTTACTTGAGAAAAAAAAATCTTTTAAGCCAAAAGACTACAGTCTTTTCAAGGAAGAATTTTGTTCTGTAAAGTATGTTGATTATTAAAGATATGTGTATATATGTTTAGACCATCCTTGGCGATTTCAACAAGGAACAAGAAGCTTTTTCTAAACACCAAGCCGCCAATGCCGCAAATGCTTTACCTCCATGGAGTGGATGTACTAATGAGGAGGCCCTCAAAGACGAGTGCCTTAGTTTATCCACAGACAAACGGAACTTTGTTAGAAGCCCACCAGCCGGCGTTGATTTCCACTTCGACTACGACATCTCTTATCCAGTCGCTATGTTTATAATGGAACAAGATCCTAACTTAGAAAAAATGCGTTACGAACTTGTGCCTAAAGTGTAAGTCTATAATCCAATTAATAGTTAATCAGTGTATAGGGGTCGTTTAAAGAAAACATTTAATAATTTGCCAATATTTATTTGTAAAATGACTTAATGAAATGAATTTATAAAAAGGATTTTTAAATTTAGCTTTATTTTATATAGTTCAGTGTAGTGTGGTGTCAATAACAATTATTTAAAAATTGTAGAATCACTGAAGAGAATTTCTGGAGGAATTACTTTTACCGTGTGAGTCTAATCTGTCAAGCCAATGAATTATCATTTATGTCACGTGAAGGTGATAGTCAATCTGCGGAAATAGGTTCTGATCAGCCATTAGGTGAGTGAACACAGCATACAAATAACCCGCCAAAATATAGCAAAACTATTATTTATAATCCCGCATTTATTCTTAATTATTATTTGTTATAAATTAGACACAAAAACAAATGAATTTATATCGGATACTATGCAAGTATCTACACAGGATTTGGCTGAAGTTAAAGAGGGCATGAAAAAGCTTGCTTTGGGCCCCAAAAATACAGGTAAGATTTTTTTTATGTAGTGGTATTAGTACTAACTTATAATCCCCTGCTTATGCTTTATATGTTGTTTATACTAATTATGAATTTTATAACAAATTACAATTATCGAATAAATTACATCATTTTATTATTGCGTATTGATAAAATTAGCAACGTGCATGAAAGCAATGATTGGACGAGATAAACAGGTAAAGTTAAAGAATGGTGTAAGTTAATGGTGATCATTATTTAAATGATCTATTAAGTGCGCATGCGCCATCGAAACTGGTTTAATCATATTTAGCGTGCATTTTGTATTGAAGCACTGATGCTTGAATCTAGCACACGTACATGTAATGGTATTACACAAAATGTAGATGATGTAATGGGAGCTTTTGAGACACTTTCTATATATTTTTATTATATTTGGAAAACTGAATTTGGTCTGAGTTCAGTTTGTCAAGCAGCTTAGATTTAAATTGAGTGACGGATTTAACGGTTGCTAAACCAGGTCATATTCAAAACTTCCAACTGGCTCTGAATTGAAAAGCTTTTTGACATTACGTCTGTGGCTTGAGATTGATAGTTAAAAAAAAATATTTTTTTTAATTAGTCAACTCTAGGTTTTCATATTAAAGAATGATAAACCAGTTTTTGTGACGCATGCAATAATGGTTCTCTTCTAAACATGGACTACAGCAGAATATAAAAAACAGGTAATAAACAAATAATTTTAGTAGATAAGCAATTAATAAATATGATGCAATTATAAATCTTAAAAATTCAACAATACTAAAATTATTAATGAAATAAAATTTGAAAGTTGTAATTTGTTAAAGGTTGATGTGAACTGTTTACTAAAGTTAGTTTCCTGTATGGTTTTTGACAGCTTAAAGAAGATGGAGCAAGATTAGCTTCCATAAACCAATCTTCCTTATTCCTTGTTAATTTTCTATATTTTTGTTTGAATTTAAAAAAATATCATTCTTTTAATCTACCGACATAGTAGGGAAGAATAACAATTATTTTAAATGTTTAGCAAAAAAACAAAATGCTTAGTCATTTCACATGTTAATTAGTCTTCGACACCTCTAACATTAAAATGAGAATTGAAAAGAAATAAATTTTTGCTCGTGTATCTGTAAAAAAATGAAATTCATAGTATATTATAGAACAGTATTAAATTGATAAAGAAGTATATATTTGTGATCTGCCGGATCATATTATTAATGGTACTAAAAATAAAATAGTTTAATACGCCACTAGTATTAAACTATTGCCACAAATATATGTAAGTGGAATTTGAATCGGTTTCGTGTTTTGTTTAAAGGAATTATTTTTCGACATTAGTCTTTGAAAAAATCCCAATAGTTCAAACAAAATTTAATTAAAACACGAAGCCAATTGTGTTGTTTACTATAATTTTGATTTCTATTTAAAAAAATCTTGTCAATAGTTTTCCTAGTACATACTCTATTCATGTGACTTTGTTTTTAATGCGTATTAATAAAAAGTATACTAAACAACATAATCTTCATGAAAATACAGGGAGTTTATAAATGAATGGGATTATGTAATCACTTTAAATATGCCGCCTTTTTAAAATAGTTTACTATACTACATATGTTTTCATATGTTTGCTTGACAGCTGTCAAAGTTGATCTGTCAAAACAAATAATATAGTGGACAATTTAAAAAAAGCGGCACATTTAAAGTGATTACATAATCCCATTCATTTATAAACTTCCTGTATATAAATATATATATAAAAAAACTTGACAATATCAGTTTTTGGTATGTAAAAAACGGATTGAATAAAATTGTAAATATTATTTAATGAAACAATTACATATGTATATATACGTAACATATATATATACCTATATAATGGTGTAGAATCCCTTAAAACAACCAGATGCTCTCTTTTGTTTGCAACACTTATTATTTTGGGATTATAAGAAAACCCTGTCACCTACCACTAACAGGAAACTAACGAAACGGAGCATCTGGATAATACTTAAACTAAATCAGTTGTTGCTTGTTAACATTTTATTTCAATGCACTATTTAAAAAAATGAAATAACTGGTGGTGTAAACTTATAGTTTCGATTTCCTCATCCACTTTTGATCCCTCGATATTTTTATTTGGTTTTTTTAATTAGAAGAAGAATGGGAGAAAGAATTAGAGGCAGAATTACAGGATTACGAGGTCGTTAGTGATCAGAAGGCATCTAATTCGAAGAATGATAATTGGGAACAGGAGATTGAAGAGATCCTGGATGATGACGAAGAAGATTTAAAATAAAATTGTAACTCCATTAAGGGCCTAAAATTCTTTAAATTCCATTCGGGCCCTATTTATTTAGTAATTTAAGTACAAAACAGACTGATCCAAATATTATTAATGTGCTTAATATAACAAGTCTTATTTCTTCTATTGCATTTTGTTTTTCTCGAATCTAGTCATTATATAAGAATCGACGATAGAATAAGACTTGTAATGGCTGTTTTTATATTATTATAAATTAAATTATTTTATTATTAAACCACCAGGTATAATTGTAAAATACTTACACTGTTTTTTATTTTTGAATATAAAAGACTGTTACGTTTTTTTTATTAACATTCCTTTTAATATAGTCAATTGTTTTTGTACATATTGGATATTTATAATAGATATTTCTAATGATAAGTTGTAGATTGTTTAAATATGAATCTGTACCATTTGTTTCTGTGTAAAGAAATTTCTATATATCCATTGTTTTTTATTGTCAACGTTAAGTTCTTAGAAGGTTTATTGTTTATTGCAAGTATTTACATAAATTTTGTCTAATAAAATGTCACATTATAGCAACTTAGTATAGCCTATGTGTGTTGAGCATGTATTTAACCTGTATTCATAATTGTTATTTAAGCATAACAATTGTTAAATAAATGTAGCATATATGCCCTAATTTTGTTTTCTCATATTTGTATACCCATTTTTAATCAAGAATTTCAAAATATCTGAAATTAATAATTGAAAATTCAAACATTTTAATTAATTTTATAACTAAAACATTTATTTAAAAAAATTAAAAAATGAAGTGATCAAAAGGTAAGCCAGTCAAATTTATTTATACAATTTTCATCTTGTTTGGAGTTGTTCCTATCATATCTTTTTGACAATACATGTACTCTTTTTGGGTCATTACAAAATATACTCTTTTTAAAAAGTTTAGAATAATAATAATAAATCGTGTATTAAAAATATTATTCTTTAAAATAATCAGAAATAATTTTGTATGGCTTTATATCAATTAGCAACAATCTAATTTTCAATTTAAATGAAATGATATTTAAATACTTGTACATCATAGGAATACATTTTCATACAAGGATATTTTGGTCTTTTTCCAGAGCCATTAGGTTATGATACAAATATAAATCAACATTTCTTGTTTCATAGGAATCTTTTGCAGTATTTTTTACAAATAGGTTTTTATGGTTATGAATATGTATATACTAAACAATCATAAACATATATTTATACATATCCTTTTACCAAATTATAGTGTAGGGTTTAATAATTTGTTACTCCTTTCATTCTTATCTATTGCTGCAAGATCATTTACTTCATTCCATCCTTTTCATTTCTTTCTCAATATTTCCGCTATTACTAACGTCTGATTTTTGTTTTGGTCTTCTCTCTTTTCTTGTTCTTGATTCTCGCCTTCTATCCCTCTTGACTGATCTTGTTTTTGCCATCCTAATCATGTGCCTTCACCATCCCATTTGCCTTTCTTCTAAGTATTAGAATATTTGTATCATCCGCATAATTATCAAATATATGTTTTCGCCACTCATTGCTGTAGGCAGGTCATTCATATAGATATATTACAAAAATAGGGTAAATAAAACTTTCCTGAGGAACGACCATGCTAATTTTTAACTTATCAGATGCTACAAACTTTGTATCCGAATATAACTTTTTCTTGTCGGTTTGTAAGATACGAACGTATCAGTTGGAACCCGGTACTGCTAATGCCATTTCTTGGTAATTGATCCAGTAATATATGGTAGTCTATAGTATCAAAAGCCTTAGATAGATCTAAGAATACCCCAAGTGGGATCTCTTTAGAACAGCCACTAAGAAACCTATGTTGGTTATTTGAGAAAAAATTGCATCGTTTGAAAAAAACCATAATTATTGTACTAAATGCAAGCAAAAAAGTATTCAGAAATAGAGCTCATTTTTTATTTTCTTCAAACTCTTGCATTCTATATACATTAGCCCAGTCGTTAGCTACCAAGTTTGAAATCATCATTGAAGTAGATCTAACATACAATATAATTATAACTGTTTAGTTAAAGCTCTGTTTCAACCTGTAATAATCTGAGATGTGAACACTTATTTTACAACTGTAATTATCAGGCCAATTTGTAAAAACGTTGTCAATGCACGACATATAAGAGGAGGGAGATTTTAGCTACATTAAAAAAAAGAAATCATGTTTGGCTTTTGTTGAACTTCTTAAATCAATAAACACTTCAATGTCACTGAATGGTCGCCTGTATGTTGCAACTACAACTAAAGTTTTCTGTTAAGTAGTAAATTTTGCGCCGACACATTCAATTGTTAACATATTTGTATCATTCCGGCATTGTGTTTGATGTTAGCTTGACTGTAGATTGCCACTCCGCCATGCTCTGCAGAAGTATAACTGTTTGTTGTGGCCAATAAGTTATTGATAGCAGTTTTTTGCCGTTGCCTATAGATTGAACATTGTGTGGTTTTTTTAAAGTATTTTTGCATTTCTTAATTTTTGCAACTCGTTGATAGCTCTCACAGACTGTTGTTTCTCAAACCGCATAATCTGTTTTTAATTTTATGTTTGCGGCATCACAATTCAAGCATTTTTTTATTATTGATGTGCATTTAGATTGTAGATACGAACCAGCGCATATTAAACATGTTTTTTTCTGTTTGCAATGAAAAAAATATGTAACTAAATGTATTCTGAAATAAAATTAATTTATCAAATAAGCGGGCGTACAATTAATGAAATAACATCAACATATACAGACCTTCAAACAGATTGGAATCTTCGACCGTATCGAAGATAAAGAGATCGCGGATATCAGACTACCTCGATATATTTTTTAAAATAATATTATAAGTAATGTAGTTTCAGAACTTCGATTTGGATAGATCTATCAAAAAATATCTAGGTGGATAGATAAATATTTGCAGTATCTCAGATGAGTTTTGGAGTGCCAACCCATTTCAAGTTTAAGAAACTGTTATTTTTAAGTAACCTCATACAAAATACTTCTATGAAAACCTGGTACTAGTCTATGTTTTTATTATTAAGATTTTTGTATTTGTGATTATCAGGATATCAATAAGGTGTAACCAGTAACTTTTAGTACAAGGTTCAGCACGGAAAATTTTCTTTTTTCAAATAAATAATCTTGACTAGAAAACTTTTTTTTCTTAGAATTAACACTTCAGAACAATTAACAAAATACTAAAAAGGTGCCGGCAGAAATTCATTTATTGAATAAAGCTATTTTTGCATTAAAATATGTTTTGTTTTTATTTTTAATTGTTTTGCAGGTAGCGTTTTAATTTCTGTTGGTAACTTAATAAAACTATATTATAATATTTAGGACTATGTTCAAATTTTGAAGTTTTGTACATTGAAACCCATGTCTTGTGTTGTAATCGTGAGTCTCATTTAGACATTTGAATTTCTTTTCATTTATTTTTGCATATACAATAAGATTGGTGTATAAAAAGACAAGGTAATGTTAAGATATCTAGTTTTCTGAATAAATCTGCACAATGTGTTCTGGCTGGTAAATTTAACATTTGCCTAATAGACCTTTTTTGCAATTTTAACAATATTTTTCAATTTGATGCAGCTCCCCAAGCTAGAATTCCATAAGACAATATACTATACGTCCAAAGCACAGTAATTTTAAAGATGATGTAGTTATAATGGGCTGTAATTGTTTAATCATATAGATATAATAATAATTATATAATAATGTTTACAACATACATATATACAATAGACTGATTCTTAATTTTTTGTGTGCACCCTCAGAAAGTGATGTTTATGCAAAAAAACTATTTTTTTTTATTGTTTAGTTATTTATTATCCAAATATTAAATCTTATAATGCTGGTGTATTAACAGCTTTAACTAAGCGAATTGGAGATGTTGCTTTTTAAATATAAAAGATATTGAATATTAAATTATGGAAGATGAAATTCTGTTTTATATATTGATTGTTTACTGAATTACAAAAAAAAATTCTAGTCATTTCTAAAATAATTAACCAGTTTAATTTTTTGGTGGTAAAATATGTTTTTAAAAAACAAATATGATCCAGTATATTGAAACTAGTTTGGATTTTATTTTAGTGCTGATCTGAAAAGCAGCTGAAAATGCTCATCTCACCCCAACTACTGTTGGGAATTCTCCAAAATAAACTTGCCAATGCCAACCCATCAATAAAAAAATAATACCGAAAAACCGGTATTTTTAAGTTTAATAACAGTATTGTATACCGGCTAAATTATACCATACACAATTTAGCCGGTATACCCGGTATTGCATTCTCTATTAACAAGTACCCAATTGCTTTCTTGGGGACCTAGGGTATGCATCTGACTAAAATCTGGAAGCTATGATACTTATTAAGTATATTAATTTTGAAAATTCAAATGTATTGCGACACGTGTTCTTTTGAATTTAAGGGCTGAAATTTGGTATGGCTTACTTTTTTTGTATAAAGCCCACTTTCTGGGAGTGCACACACACAAAAATTTTAAGAACCAGTCTAATATACATATATTATTATAAATTTAACAGCTATAGGCTAAAACTCTTAAAAACAATAGTTTAAAATGTACTTTCCTCATTCTAAATTATACGTACAAGGTTACATTAAAAAAATTCAATATTTTACTCATGATACATCTAAGTAACGAAAGATGAAAATAAACACTTGATATAAAAAGTATAAATAAATATAGTCATAATGATGAATGATTTTGAAGCTGAGAATCCATCATGTTTATTTTTTTTTTGGGGGGCTTTATTATTTTTATTAAAGAGTTATTAAAAAAATAAGTAAAGTAGTGTACACTTAGTTTTAACGCTTCGCATTATATACGTAATTATATATATATAATACCTCACTGTATTAAGTTTTATGCAATACAAATAGCATTATAAATAAAATAATATACTCTTCAAGCATTACCATTTTAAACTTTCTAAACCTTTGTATGAGACATCATCACTTTCTGAATTTTTGATTCTCGCTTTTAAATGATCTAATGTATTGCTTTAGCCACGTGGAAATAATTGAATTTACGTCCTTACGCGGTCTAAGTAGATTGGGTAGGTTTTTATAATAAACGCTGTCTTCTTACTCTATGTATTTATTGCTGCTCGATTGCAAGTTCAATAATAACTAACTCTATTTTACATAAAATACAATATATATACAATTTATTAATGGGTAAAAGTGTACAGGGGGAAAAAAAGGGTGCAATGATTAGTTTTTAACAACGAGTAATAAAATTCATATTTCTGGGAATTTAAGGGTTAATCAGGTATAAAGGCTTAAAAATAAATACATCTGTACAAATAAAACAAATAATTACAAACGGATGTCACAATAACCATAAATATAAAATAATTAGATATAATAAAACGTATTAAATAATAATACAATTTGGCGGCGCCAACATGCTCCCACCTTAAAAGGATTAATTTCTTTTAAAATAATTGTTTAATTGTCACCTTGATTTGGTAACAAACATATTTTTGAGACCGCACGTTTAAAAACACCACTTGCAGTTTTCAGTGATACTACACGCACATGTCCATCGCTTCCTCTAAATAGTTCTAAAATTCTGCCCATTTTCCACGTTGCAGGAGGATCATTTCGTTCGATAAGTAGAACCATCAGACCTTCTTTCAGCTGGTGTGGATTTTCTTTACGCCACTTAGTACGTG
Source organism: Tachinus rufipes (assembly GCA_963932245.1). Taxonomy (NCBI): domain Eukaryota; kingdom Metazoa; phylum Arthropoda; class Insecta; order Coleoptera; family Staphylinidae; genus Tachinus; species Tachinus rufipes. The sequence continues at coordinate 47,291,164 of OZ010750.1, read as the reverse complement.
TTTGCAAGTGATTTACGTATTCTCGTTTCCATTTTTGCCAAAACTGCTGCGTTAATTGCTGCATACGTTGAAATGTCACTAAACGATTGGTTGGTACATCGCTGAGGTCTTCATCAAATGTAGTTGTTAGTGGTCTTCCAATTAGAAAATGTGCCGTAAGAGGGTTCAAATCATGTGGATCGCTACTAAGAGGATATAAATGACGCGAGTTAAGTATAGCTTCGATCTGTGTTAGAACCGTTTCAAATTCTTCATGAGTTAAAATTAATTCCCCTACTACGCTAGTGAGATGCCGTTTCATCATTTTTATATTAGCTTCCCAAATTCCACCAAAGTGTGGAGATTTAGGCGGTATAAATTCCCAAGTTATATCAATACCTTCATTTGACATGGCGCTATCAAGTTCCAAATTCCAAGTAATAAATTCTTTTTTGAGGCGCTTTAATTCTGAATTAGTTCCAACAAAATTGGTTCCATTGTCCAATAATATTTTGTTAGGTTTACCTCGTCGCGCTATAAATCTGGGAAATGCTGCTAAGAACGCTTGAGCTGATAGATCCGATACTACTTCTAAGTGAATTGCTTTAGTGCATAAGCAGATAAACAAACAGGCATATATTTTAAACGTTTTACTTCCATGAGAACGTCGTTCGTGTCCTTTAAATGGGCCAGCAAAATCCACGCCTGTGGTTAAAAATGGAGGTGATGGATTGACTCGATGTTCGGGCAAATTTCCCATCATTTGGATGTATGGTTTAGGGTTAGATTTAAAACAAGTTACACATGTTCTTACAATTTGCCTAGTTAAATTTCACCCCCTAACAGGCCAATAGTTTTGTCTCAACATAAAAAGAAGCTGTTGGGGACCACAAAGCAAGTTTATTCTATGATAGAATAAAGCCAACAACGTCGTTAAATGATGATGTGGCAATATAATTTGATGCCTTTGATCAAAATTTTGATTACAATTTTTTAATCTTCCTCCTACTCTTAACAAACCGTCATTGTCAATAAATGGAGAAAGTGAAAGAATTGCGGAATTTGAATGTAAATTTTTTCCATTTTTTTAATTGTTCAAGTTCAATTCTATAAGATTGTATTTGAATTAGTTTTATTAACAATTTTAATGTTTCGCGGCGTTCTTCTGCTCCAATGTTGTCTGAATAATTTTGTTTCTGTCTAATTTTATTAATAAACCGTAAACAATAAGAGAAAACATGAATTAATTTTGGCAAATTTGAAAATTGTGATATAATATTTAGATTAGTTGTTACAGTATATGAAACTAATAATCTTTCATCAGGTGTTTCAACATTAAGATGGCTTTCTACAGGATAATCGTTTCCTTGGAGCCATGAGGGCCCCTGCCACCATAAATTATGAGCATCGGTCACTTCTAGAAATGAACCTCGATGAACATGAACATCGTATATCAAGATATGGAGCTGAAGCCGTTCCGTATGTGACGGTATTTAACTCATAAAAATTAAGTTTTAAATCTGGATGATCAAGCCACACTATTTTTTCTAAACATCTTTGATCAGGATTGATTAATACCTGCCTATACATTTTCTCTATATACGCTATAGCTACGAAACAGTATTTCCTAAATTGTATTAAGAGAGTAAAAAGATCTGACTGAATGGTTGGACCTACATGTTGAATTTCATTTAAAGATATATTTGTCGAGGTTTTTGCGGAACCGTCGAAAACTTCTTAATTTGGTTGTAATGCTATCTTCGCGAATAACGCAATGATGCGGAAGAAAATATTCGTGTTTTTCGTTTTTAGAAGAAATGGGAGACATATGTTTCAGATCTATATATTCAGTTATAAAATCTGAATACATTTGTTTTTGAGTAAGATTTTTATTTAAACGATTTTCCAAACTGTAAAATCTTCGCAGGGCTTGTGCGCGTGAATCACCAATTCATCTGAACTTGTTTTAATGGAATTGAGACTATAAATCGACCCGATTGGTCACGACGAGTGGTGGTTTTAAAATGTGATTCGCAGAACTCTTCATCTGGTGTTAAAAAATTTGAATTTTTCTCGTAATTATCAAGTTGCCAGAATTTTTCTAATTGTGAATTCAGTGACAAACAAGAAACAACTTTGTTTTGATAATAATTAACTGGTATGATGCCTGAAATGGTCCAACCGAGTTGTGTATTTTGCATCTTTAAATCAGAATTTTCAATGATAATTTGACCATCGATCGGTTTTGACTAATGAAATTCTTCATCAGCAAGTGAAACATTGAATAGGATATTAAAATTAAATCTTTCAAACGATATTTGAGGTATGTTATCTGTGAGTTTGTCAAGAATCAAACACGACATTTCAGTTGCAAATGATGAAGTTTTAGATGTTACCTTCAATGTAACACAATGATTAATATGTGACATTTTTTGATTTATTCCCGATACTGTATGATTAAGTGAGTGTTTGTTTAATTTTAATTTATTTACTAATGAATTTGTTATGAAATTGGATTGTGACCCGGAATCTAATAAAACACGAGCTTGGTGTGCCTTTCCAGATTGATCAAACACATTGACTTGAGCAGTACACAATAAAGATACATTATTTTTAATCGTCGAACAATTGACTACTGCGGAAGGTTCAGTTGATTTTTCGGTTGATTGATTGTTTACAAATTTTTCAAAATGAAGTAAAGTATTATGTGATAAATTACATTTGCAACATGCAGACGACTTGCATTCTTTTACATTGAGACCATTTCGAAGGCAATTTAAACATAATTTCAACATTTTAGCTAAATTTAAACGATTTTGAATAGATTTTTCAAGAAATTCGGAACATTGATTTATATAATGTGTATTGTTACACACTGGACAATAATGTGAGCTCTTCGATGTTATTGTGAATGAGTTTATGTGTGATTTATTTTTTGATACATTTTGAGGCTGATATCTACCTGTTTCAAAAATATACGATTTTTCTAAGAGAAATTTGATTAAATGTTGACAATTAGGCAATTCATCGGATTTAAAATTATTAATAAGGAGGAATAAGGAACACTTCAAAATTTTCAGGAGATATTTTTAATGATTCGATACTACGAATATATTGCTCAAGCGAATTAGCGGCAGATTTTAGTGAAGTAAAATCGAAGTTTAAAATATTTTTTGAATGAGCGTAAATAATTCTTCGACGTTGATTGAATCGATCTTTTAAAATATTGTACGCGACCATATAATTTGATGCAGTAGTTTCTAATGATTTAATAGTGTTTAATGCTTCACCGCTTAATGCAGATCGCAAATAGCACAATTTCTGAACTTCCGGTATGGAACCATTTTCATGAATAACCGCGTTAAATGCGTCCTCAAATGAACGCCACTTAGTAAAATCACCATCGAATGAAGGTAATTGTATTGTGGGTAATTTAATGTTTTTAGATGAGTCCGTATTAATAGATTCTACTTTTCTAATGTCTTTTGGTTTAATAAGAGCTGACGCGGCACCCAAAAACATATCAATTAATGATTCTAATTCAATTCGAATTTTGAATTCAGTTTCAATATCTTTAGGCACTGACTCAATTGAAGATTGAGTTGTCTCAAACTGATTTGCATTTTCTTGCAACCTTTTGAGTCGGCGCAATATTGTTTCGACGTCAACATCACTTAAGGGTTTATTGACAAAACTATTTATAAATTGTTCGAATGACGTTAGCTGCATTAAAAACGCGTTTCGTTTTTCAATTAGTTGCGGTTCTGTTAAACGAGGCATTGTTTTAAGATCGAAGCTTTACTAACACGAGAAACGAGGAAATGGGAACACAAAGGAAAGCACTTACTTGTTTGTAAATATATTTGTGTTGTTTCGACAAATGATGAAGTTGAGGTGCTGCGAATGACCTGGTGCAAACTTCTTAAAGACGGTTTTTCTTTATTATAAAAATCCGGAACGAAGGACCATTGCTTTAGCTACGTGGAAATAATTAGGTTTTTATAATAAACGCTGTCTTCTTACTCTATGCATTTATTGCTGCTCGATTGCAAGTTCAATAATAACTAACTCTATTTTACATAAAATACAATATATATACAATTTATTAATGGGTAAAAGTGTACAGGGAGAAAAAAAGGGTGCAATGATTAGTTTTTAACAACGAGTAATAAAATTCATATTTCTGGGAATTTAAGGGTTAATCAGGTATAAAGGCTTAAAAATAAATACATCTGTACAAATAAAACAAATAATTACAAACGGATGTCACAATAACCATAAATATAAAATAATTAGATATAATAAAACGTATTAAATAATAATACAATTTGGCGGCGCCAACATGTATTACTGAAATGCTTTGTAATTTGTTCAGTTTCCTCTAAACCATCTAAGTTGGGACATTCCTCTTTTATTTTGCTTATAACTTGATTTAATATTTGTACCAGATCGTTTTCATTTTCATAGAAATAAATATAATGATTTAATAATTCAACAAATAATTGTACTTGTACGCTAATATCCACGCACTGGTTGGCCATACGAACACTTTTTTTAAAGCATGCAACTACTCTTTTACCATTACGCATTTCTTCTTTGTTACTTGCTAAACTCTTACCACTCCAGAATAAATGCGAGCAGGTAGCAACACCTCTGCATTGATCAGGCTTTTTAAGCAATTTACTTGCAGCTAAAGCCCACTGTGTTATTAATGGATCTAGGTTCTATTCTGAGAAACAACTTTTTTTTTCTAATGTTCCTACAACTAATGATATTGCTGCTAATTGTGCTTTTGAATCAAATATTTCATTCTCATACAAACTAAATGCTTGAGATGAGAATTCTACTGTTTCGTAAATGTCGAAGGCAATTTGATCTATTGCTAGAGCACCCTGTAAAAATAATTGTAGTGGTAATTTGGCCAGTTCAGCTTTTACCAAATCCGTAATTGTTGAATGGAATTGATCACTATCACTAACTAATGTAGACACCAAATTCAATGCTTGTTCAACTTTAGAGCTAACTTTACATAAAATATCTACATGAGTAATTCAGTTGCATTTTTTATCTATATGAATTCCTAGAAATTTTATTGTAGATTGTTTTTTAATTCTATTATTATTACATCTTATCAATAATGTGTACAGGTAATTGTGAAAAATTTAAATACAAATAAGCAGACTTTTTTTACATTAATTTTTAGTCCATTATTTTGAAACCATTCGTTTATTTCAATAACATTGTCATTTGCTTGATTTATTGCATAGTTTAAGTTACTTTCACCAATAAGAAGGGACGTATCATCTGCAAAAAAGTAAATTAAGAAGTGTTAATTATAGAAATCTAAACTAAAAACCTTTACATGTAGAATTTTTTCTATGCCGAATTGTGGATAGTAGTGGTAATGGCGGTGAGATGTTCCGCAAAGCAGTGAGCTTGCGACTATGCTTTTAAATAGTATTAAGTATTAAGAGTGTTCTGGTAAAAAAAACATTTTTTTTAATTACCCCAAAAATTTTTATTCGGTTATTAGGTAATTGTGGTGGTTAATAAAAAAACTAACTTTGTTGTCTGTCACAGTGCATTTTTAAAACCATACTTTTTACTTCGTTTTCTGTAGCAATAGTTATGTGGTTATACATTTTTTAATTGTAATTGTAATTGAAAAATAGTCATTTCTTCAAAATTTATGTTTTTTAAACCCTCAAATATTACTATCTGGTTATGCCACTGGTAATAACACTGCTAAACTCATACAGCTGAGTATTGTTGGTTGCATATATCAAGAATAGACGATGAATTTGAAGTTATAGAACGGAGACTAGCTAGACTAGACTTGAAAGCCTCAGACATTTGCTAATTTGTGGGAATTTTCACCTGAACAACAATATTATATATTATTTTGAATTGTTATTACATCGACTATTATTATGTGATTTAGTTTTAATATTATTTTTACAAAAATTATTTCATCACGAATAACACACCAGCCTATTTATTTATATTTTAAATTTTTGTTATAGTTTTTGTCGTTTTTGGTATTCACCTTGAAGGACAGTGTTCTCTAATATTATTACGCCGTTCTTTTAACAGCACAAGTTCTCGAGGTATAGATAACCTTTCAAGGTTCAAACTGTCCAAAGTCAATAACAATAATCAGGGGCGTAGAAATTGTATTTTGAATGCGTAAACTATAGGCGTAAACTCTACAATGGCCACATGGTTGCTAATATTGCAGAGTTACGTCAATTGTTTTTTTTATACTGGATTTTATGAACAAAAAAAATTTTTTTTATCGAATTAATACATTAGCACAGAAGGACACATTTTTTTTTCCATCTGTTAAAAATTCCTAGCTTTCTATGAACTTGAAACAACATCTACAACATAGAAGGGAGATTTTAACAATTTGAAGACGAATTATATAGATTCGTTATTAGCTTAATAAAATGTTAATGTGATTTTATATAAATTGTCTCTAACCAGTTAGATGAACGCTAATGTATGTGTATCACACTGGGTGGAAAAGCAATTTACATAAAAAATAAAAATGAATCATTTATTAAATGTATAGTATATTCCGTATATCAACTAGAGTAACCAGAGGCTAGGTTACAGGTATGATGCGTTGTTGAATTCTTAGTTGATGGTTGATTTATGGAACGCTATCTATCAGTTATAAAATGCCCAATGTCAAGCAAGTCATACATAACCAGTGCCGTAACTAGCTTCTGATGCACCCGGTGCAAACTGCAAACGTCTTTTGCGCCCCTCCCCGCTGTTAATTTTTTTTGTTTTTTGTTGCCTGATGCCGACGACACTGTACACTGAACATCGTTCGTCGCCTCAGAGAAACCCATAATAATAACAAAACAGAATAACTTGTTTACATAATCATTTTAATTTTATAATAAATATAATTAAAAAATATACAAACTAATAAAAGTTATGATAAATATATGAAAGTATAACAAATAAATTAATATTAAAACTTATACACTACACATTATAATAAATTTCTTTTTATATTTATTTTGAAAAAAATTTAAAGCTTGATAACTTATATGTGGTTTTTACAATTTTATGTAATTTATTTTAATTGCTTTATTAATTATATTATTGTTTGTCTGCAATAGTGATATTGTAGTGAGAGTTAATTATCTTTATTTGATTGTAATATATGAATAGATATATGAAAATATTTGCTATCATAAATTGAATTTTACCGACAGAGGTAACTTGTAACCAATTTCACTATTTAAATGAAATGAAAAATACATAACTTTATAGGCGAGGTTTTTATCATTATAAAATCGCGGCATGTGTGTGGTGCCGCGCCGTTTTGACTCAATCCAAACATTTGTATGACAATTTTAATCATTTTTAAGTTTTATACAATCAATTAATGTTCAAATCTATTTCTCGTTTTTTTTTATGTGGCAAACGGTATTTGCCATTTTTTGTTGTTTAAAATGGGGCTTCTGCATAACTTCAAACAATAAATTAGTGTTTTGAACTATTTTTAACAAATTTGTCATTCGTCATATAGGTTTCCTTAGCGATTTTTAGTTTTGATAATTTGAATTCTTACTAAAAAAATACTACTCAATAATCCGATGATACGTGACAGCGTACCACAGATTAACTTTTTGAAAATATTGTCTTTGCTTAGAAATTTTAAAATGAGGATTCTCTCAGCCTAATATTTGCAATATTGAGATGCAACTACTCTGTTGGTAGAAAATGTATATTAATCGAAGAATATAATTCTCTTATGAAAATTAAATGGTTTAATTTTGTTCTTTTGTTCTTTTGAATTTTTTTTTTTTTTTTGAACTGAATGAAGAACTAAAACTGCTACTGCGTTGTTTTCGTCTGTTATTTCTTGTTTTCTTTTTACATTTAGAACTGAACCAGTTTCCACAAATTTTTCACTAATTTTTGTGCTGCCACAAGGGAATTTTTGTTACTGGATATTTTTGCGAACATATATGCAAACAAAAATTTGTCTTTACAAGAACAACATTCTGTTAGAAATAGCAGAATGTCACCATATAAATAAACCATGTCAGACTTGATTGACAAAGATGTAATACAAGGGTAAACAGTGCCGCTTACTTTCTCAATAAAAAAATGTTGCATAACTTTTTTGCCAACCTATATTGATCATATCAGGTTCGAGTCAGTATACAAACCAAAACACTTAATTGATTTTTTGACAATTTACATTAAAAAAATTACTACAAAACTATCTTTTTGTCACAGCCAGTGCCGTAGCTAAAATTTTTGCTCCACCGCAAAATATTGAAAAAAGACGGTTTTTGAAAAAGGCGTAGTTACCGCCACTGTTGCTTGTGATGTACTTTGGTTTTGATTTGATGTAAGTACTTTTCAAAAGTTACCAGTTGCTTCTGAACCGTTTCAGATTGTAAGTAGTCTAAGCATTTCATGTACTGAGGTTGTTAATGTTTCAATAAGATATTAATTGCATTCAATGTTTCCAAGTGCATCTGAACTGTTGAGAGCTCGTAAACTGTTCCGATTAACACTGATTTGTTTTAAATAGAATTTGAGTTACACTCTAGTCTTCTCAGTTGCACTTGAATTGTATCCAAGTATATTGAGCTATCTTTTGTGAAAGATGTACCAAAGCTTTCCCCAACTGAAACTAAACTGTTCTTAACTGACCAAATTGTTCAATGCTGTCCCTGTATGTATTTAGTCATTTCCAATTAATATTGATTAATGTTTTTTAAATTAATTTCATCAATTTGACTTGTTTTTAAGATGTACAGTGTTAAAGCTCTTCCTGTATTAAGTAAAAATTAATCTGTGTCAACATTTTCAAATTAAGTGAGCTATTTTTAATTAATTTTAAACTCTTCCAATCTATTAGGCATTGTTTTGAAGTGTTCTCATTTGCACCCAATGTGTTCGAAGTTGTTTCTGAGTGTACTGAGCTATTAATATTTTTGAATGTAATTTAAGTTTCTCTCAAGTGTTCCTAGTTGCACCTGAACTGTTCTCAACTGTGTCTAAAGTGTTCTACACTGAAAGGCCTAGTCATTTCTAAAATAGACCCTGCTGTGTTTGTTGAGCCATACATTGTCCAAGTCTATTTATTTTTTTGCATGCCCACTCTGAAAAACAGTTTTTCCGCCCGTATTTTAAAGAGGGAAGCTCACTTCCTCCTTAGGGAGGTAAAATCCTTTGTCTCCCGCTAAGGGTTTCGCTTATTGAATATAATTCTTAATTTTAATTATACTAAATTAACAGTAAGTATTAATAATTAAAAATCAAAATTAAATTAATTTATTACATGATTTAGTAATAATATTTTTTAATATTTGCTTGATTTGATAATATTATATACAAAAGACAGAACTATTGACATCTAGTGAAGAGTGATTGTATTACAAGACTTCTTGGTTACGTCATAACAATATTTAACAATTTAAACATTAACCTTTAAAAAAAACATTGACACTTCAAGTATTAAACAAATTATTTTTTTTTAATAATATTAATGAAGTTGTAACATGTTATTGTTTTATTACAGGGTCGGGCAAAAAACAGTCGTAAGCACCACGGGCAAGAAAGCGTTTGCAGCACTTCGCTGCCTGTCGCCCTCGCTTACTCGGGCGGACAAACAACGGCGTGCTGCAAACAGTGCTTTCCTGCCCTTGGTACTTAATGTACCATTAATACCAATGATAATTTTGTATAAATAAAAATGTGTGAAGTTGCAGCGGTGTAACGGAACACACGTGCCCGCTCAACAGCGTGAGATAAGTAGTAATAAAGTGCAGTTAAAGTGTTAAAGAAAGTTAACAAACCGCGTGAATACCAAGATAAAGGAAAGGAAAAGATATCCAAACAAAGTGAAGGAAGAAAGTAATACACGAGCAAGCCAACAGCTGATAGCCGCCATTACAGCGAGTGAAAAGAGTGAGGTATATTCAAATCAAACTCGGCCGGACATAATTCATGTATAAAGGAAAGAAAGAGGAAAGACAGAGAACAAATACCGTAACAAGTTTAAAGGACTACATTAAAAAGAAAAGAGCTGAAGAAGAACCTAAAGATTTTAAAAAGTGGGAGAAAGAACAAATAGAAATACAAAATAGGGAAAAAAGAAAGCGTAAAGAGAAACTAAGATCAGAAAAGCAGACGAAGGAAAACACGGAACAAACAGAACAAATAATGAAAATAGATGTGATACTGAGAAAACTAGACGAAATTAAATTAGAACAAAAAGAAGAGTTCAAAAAAAATAAGAGCTACAGAACACCAAGCTAGAATGGGAGAAAGAGAAGAATGGATTAATGTCTAGAATAAGAAGTATGGAGGAAAAAATAGAGAGACAGGAGAAAGAAGAGATAGTAAAAAAAGGTGCGGAACAATTGATTAAAAAAGAACTCGGTCTAGTGGTAGAAGCAATAGAAGCATACAGAATAAGAAATAAAGAAGGGAAAAACATAATTAAAATAGAACTAAAAAACTGGGAAACCAAAATGAAAATAATGGAGATGAAAAGTCAACTGAAGGGAAAGAAAATATTCATAGACGATGATCTAACCTACGAAGAGAGAAAGATACAAAAAACTATCAGAGATCTAGCAAGAGAACAGAAAGAAAAAAGAAAGAAAGTCAAGATGGGGTACCAACAAATAGCAATAGAAGGGATAAAATACGTCTGGGACCACGAAGAGCAAGGTATCAAAGCAAAAAACTAATTAAAGAAAGGCAAGAAACGATGACGACACAAGCGAGAAAATAGAAACTGAAAACTGGAGAAAGGAAGAACACAATAAAAATGGGAATATGGAATGTAAGAAGCTAAAAAGGAAAGATAGAAGAAATAGTAGAAGAAATGAAAATACAATAGATAGACTACCTAGGACTAACTGAAACAAAAACGAAGGGAAGTGGAATAAAATAAATAAAGGACGGATACAGATTATACTGGGAAGGAGTAGAGGAAAGAGGAGCAGAAAGACTAGGACTAATAGTAAGCCCAGATAAAATTAACAATATAGAAACGAAAATTACGGAAGAACCTTAAGAGTAGAAGTGTTAACGGAAGAGAAAAACATATAGAATTTAATAGTGGCATATGTTCCAAATGAAAACGACAAAAAAGAAGAAAAAGATCAATTCTATGAAGAGTGACAGAAAAAAATAGATGAAGGAAAAGGCAACACAATAGTGATGGGTGACATGAACGGAAGAGTTGGAGACGACAATAGAGGTAAGGAGAAATATATGGGAACATATGGAGAGAAAACAATGAACGAAAACGGAAAAAGAATAATAGAACTCTGCATTGCAAATGACCTAGTAACAGCAAATATAAAATTCAAACACAAGTACATTCACAAATACACTAAAGAAGTTGTGGGGTTACAATTTACAGTAATACACTTAAGCAACCTTTATTGTTGACCGGTCACCTAACTTACTATGAAAATTATCAATTGCTAACCCTTCAGCCCTAGTGGAGATGGGAGTAGATTCGTATGGGTAAACTGGTTTACCCTTTTAGGCTCCTCGTGATTTTGTTAGTAGCAATTGAACAGTAAGTTCACTAAAATCACGAAAATTCTTAGGTATTCTAAACAAGACACAAGTTATACCAAAAATAAACATTTAATTGAGAAATGGCAAGATTATATGTATAATAATATTCATTACACATTTGATTTCAAACTTATTAATTTAATAACTAACTAAAATAATAATACCGCAAAAAAAAGGCATAATATCATCCGTAGCGCAAACAAAAAAAATTACCTGGTAGCTACCATCTACTAAACTAAACTAAATATACCGTTGAGATTGAGAAAATATTAAGGTACAAGTAAGTTAATATTTGTATGATCTGCGATCATATTTTATACTTTACAACGAAAGAAGATATCTTGCATATAGATAAATATCCATATGTATACATACAAAAATAGAAAAAGTAATTAATAAAAATAAAGAGAAAAGCTTAGCTGTTGGTGTTACTGTCGTTAGCATCAAGGTCCACGTGGTTTCCTATCCCAACACGTGCATTTGTCCAAGTCAGGGATCAAGTTAATTTTCTACGTCCAGAACGGTACTACGTCCTAGAACGGTAGTACAGTCAGCGATATGGAATAACAGTTTGCACGGCTTGATGAAATTGTTTAAGATGTTCGGGTACTTAATATAAACCGCCAAAACGGGTAGAAAATCCACACGTGTAAAACGTGCCTAAAAAAAGACGTGCGCGTATCAATAAAAATTGTATCTTGATAAAAAAAAGATATGATCTGTAAAATGAATAATATATTGAAATACATACCAAGGATAGAGAAAGTAATTGATTTATGCGAAGTATTAATTAATTCACGGACCATGTGAATTTGTAGAACGGCCTCTAGATCCACCATTATCGGGTTAATATGGACGGTACTAATACTCCTTACCGTATCCACAATTTTTAATATAATGCCAACGAAATCCCCATACAGCGGGTGATAATTTTCCGAGGTATCTTTCGCACTTAGCACAACTTCGAAAAATATCGCAATGGCAAATTAATTAAATTTGAGGACCGTCTACACGTCTTCACTCGGGACTCGTTGCAAAAGGAAAAGAAAGAGCCCGCGGATGGAAAAGGTCGCGATCGTTTTTGCGTCGCAATTTATTCTAGTATGCGAATCATTTTTTTTTTAAATAAAAATATTCCAACATTTCTTAATATTTATATATTATTGAAAATAATATACAGGGTGATTGTTTCAAATTATTTAATTAAACAATTAATAACTTAATGTTATTTTGAATTGTTACAAATTCCCCCCTTACTTAAAAAAAAAAAAAAAAAAATGTATATATATATATTTTTTTAACTAAACTCAATCGGCAGTTAGCATGTATGGCAGCCCAGGTCAACGCAACAATTTTCAAAAAAAAAAAACAAAAAAAAAACACAAAAAAAAACAAAAAAAACCGTGTCCGATAATTATATTCTGCCCCTCGGAACCAGGGCAAGATTACGGTTGCTTATCGGGGTGTAACTTCAAATCTTTAACGTGCCATCTTCCACGTATTGCACCATCTTCGTCTTCTAACTCGTAAACACCATAAGACATTTTTTTCTTTATCGTAAAAGGGCCAATAAATTTTGGTGCTAGCTTTGCACTAAAACTTTTACTCGCATCGGACAACACATAGTTACGTTTCCAGACCCTTCTTCTTGAAACTCGATATTTCGCTTTCTCAAGTTGTAGGAGTGTGAATTTCGTTTATAGGCGTCGCTTATTCTACTTTTTATAACGTCAAATATCTTCTTTAGTGTTTCACTCTTAATTTCAGGGTTTCTTTTAGCAAAGTTCAGACTTTTAGTGTCAATGTCTCCAATTCTTTCGGGATTTAGAATGATTTCTTTTCCAAAGTTTACAAAATAGGGTGAAAAACTAATTACCTCATGGTAACACGTACGAATAGCGCATGCTAATTTTGGTATTTGGACGTCCCATTTCTTTTGATCTTTATCATTACTAATGTAAGAGATCATCATTGTTTTTATGACCTTGTTTACCCTTTCGCAAGGGTTAGCCTGGGGATGGAAAAAACAATTAAAAATTATTTTTGTTCCAAAAGAAGCGCACATATTCTGAAATTTGTGAGACTTATATTGTACTCCATTATCGCATAGGACGTATTTTGGAACACCATATACGAGGAACACTTCCTCTTCGATCAGTTTGGTTACTTTATCGGCGGTTGCCGTCCGAATTGGGTACATTACCGTATATTTACTAAAATAATCGGAGATTACTAAAACAAACTTGTTTCCTTGAGTAGACCTAGGGAAAGGACCTATAAGATCTGTAGATATCATCTCCCAAGGTTGACTGACTACTGGGTGTCTGTTCATAAAACCCTTAGCCTTCTGCTGTTCTGGTTTACATGCTAAACATGTTTTACAAGATCTTACATAATTTGTTATATCCGCCTTCATTTTGGGCCAATAATATAACAATGCAATTCTTTTGAAAGTTTTCAGAACACCTAAGTGACCGGATGTTGGATTATCGTGACATTCCAACAAAACTTTTTTTCTGTCTTCTTTAGGCACTACTTTCTTCCAATAGTCGGAAACGATTCTCAGTTCGGGATAACTACACTCAACGTATTTAAAAATTTCGTTACCTGTCACTCGGTAAGCTGGATACTTAATAGGATCTTCCACAATGCGTCTTCTTAAGGTTTCATACCATTTATCGTTGATTACCTCATTTGCATTTAACACTAATATCTCCGGTACACCTCTAGATAAAGCATCAGGTATCACATGATCTTTTCCCCTCCTATGAATCACATTAAATTGGAATTGCTGTAGCCGGACGGCCCATCTTGCTAATCGACCGTGTGGGTCTTTTAAGTGGTTTAACCATACCAATGAGTGATGATCTGTGATTACCGAGAACTGTGCTCCTTCTAGGTAAGGTCTAAGTTTTTCAATTGCCCAGATTACTGCTAGGCATTCTCTTTCGGTAGTGGTATATTTCTTTTCTTCCTTACTTAGAGATCGGCTTAAGTAACATATGACGTATTCGTTCTGCTCGTCAGTTTGAGTCAAAGCGGCACCAATACCATATGCACTAGCATCTGTTTGCAAGGTAAATGGCTTATTAAAATTGGGGCATTTTAAAACTGGGGCAGTGGCTAAAGCTGTTTTGACTTTTTGAAAAGCAGACTCACACGCAGTAGTCCAAATAAACTTTGATGATTTCTTCAAAAGGTTATTCAAGGGGGCCACTATAAAGGAATAATCCGCAATAAATTTCCTGTACCAGGAAGCCATTTCTAGTACACGTCTAACCTCAGTCACATTTTTTGGTGTTGGTATGTTCAAAATAGCCGTCACCTTATCTGGATCAACATTAAGGCCTCTACTATCTACTACATAACCTAAATATTTTAGATTTTCTCGGAAAAATTTACATTTTTCCCGAGACAAGGTAAGTTTGGCCGCATTCAACCGGTTAAAAATTTCTTTCAAAATTTCACAATGCTTTTCGAAGGTTTGAGTAATTACGATTATGTCATCCAAATAGACAAAGGCATATGGCTCTAGTTCTGGCCCAAGTACTCGGTCAATTAACCTTTGCCATGTAGCCGGGGCATTATGTAAGCCAAAAGGCATCCTTCGAAATCTAAATAATCCTCTTCCAGGCGCAGTGAAACTAAGATAATCACGAGATTTTTCTGCAATAGGGACTTGCCAATACGCTGATTTAATGTCGAGAGACGATAAGTAGTTAGCATTTCTTAATTTATCTAATATTCCTGATATATAAGGCAGTGGGTAGGCATCCCGCTTTGTAACATTATTTAATTTTCTAAAATCAACACAAAAACGAAAACTACCATCCTTTTTTGGTACAAGCAAAACGGGTGATGACCATCCAGAGTTTGATCGTTCGACAACGCCTAATTCCAACATATCATCTAACTCTTTATCGATACATTTTTGAACATAGGGTGATACACGATAATAACGTTGTTTGATCGGGGGTGAATCAGTTTCAATCACATGTTCGACCAGACTCGTGCACCCCAAATTGGTTCCCATTTTCTTAAATTGAATTTCCAAGAGTTGATTAACCATTTCTTCTTGTTTTGCTGTTAACGCTCTGCCTGATTCGAGTGTTGCTATTTCCGGTTGTGAGAAGTGCCAATTGTTTTTCCGGAGATCCGGTACTATCCCCATTTGTTTCCAAAAATCAATTCCTAGGATTAAAACACGTGGAACGTCAGGTACCACAATCATGTCTATCACACAGAATTTATCTAAAACTTTTACTGGTACACTAACAGTTCCTAAACAAACACACCTGTTGCCATTGGCAACTAACACAAATAAGGGTTCTCTTTTATTTATCTTTACTCCTAAACGTTGCAATATTGTCCATCCATCTTGACCTATAACTGTCTGGGTAGCTACTGAGTCGAGCAACCCCATCATCTTACTTCCTAATACATCAATTTCTAGGTATGGTCTTTGATCTTCTTCATAATGAGAAAGGATGTAATCTAAGATCGTTTTTGTTTTGTATGTTGCCGTCGATTTCTTGGTAGGAGGCATTGATCGACTGCTAGTCAATGGCCTCCTTCCCCGTTTCCCGCGGCCTTACATCTTGGGCAATTAATAACTTTGACGCCTTCTTTGCCACATTTGTAGCATTTTAGTTTGGGTTTTAGGTAATCACAATTTCGGGCAATATGTCCGGGTTTTCTACAATTATAGCATAACCTTTCCTGCAATTTTAATTCTTTTTGTGGTTGAAATACAGTACTGGTGCTGGCTTCAATATAAGCCAAGTCAGGCTCTAAACTTTTGTTCTTTGGTAGGGGTGGTGCATAGGCATCAGAAGACGCCTTGCGCTTTTCTAACTTCTTACACATGTTTTTCAATTCTTCCACTGATTTTATGTCCGCATAGCCCAGCCTATCTTGATAATATGGAGCTAAATTCCTAACCATTATTTGAAGTTGAGTAGCCTCCGACACTGAAATATTTAACCTCGAGAATAAATTACTCATTTTAGCAAAGTACATTCCAGTTGTTTCTTCTCTTCCTTGGGTACGGTGTTTGATTTCTTCAAATAGTTTGTCGCTATAGAAAGGCGGTTGGAATTCTTCTTTTAAGGCATTTTTAACTTCTGACCAATTTCGGAGGGATGGTTTATTAGCTCTATACCACGTAAGAGCGTCTTTTCTAAATAAATCGCTAGCAGACAGAAATAATTGTTCATAAGACACACCACGACTTACTCGTAATTCCTCTACGTTTTCTAGAAAGGAATTCACAGAATGACCCGATTTTTCTCCGTCAAACACTAAGTTCCATTTGCTTACTGGTATAGATGTAGTATTAGCTTGAGATATCGATGTCACAGTAGAGTTTAAGTTATCAGTTTCATCTTCTGAGCTGCAATCTGTTTCGTTCCCGACTTCCGGAGCAATTGTAGACAAGTCTAATAGTACGGTATCGTGTACAAACGATTTATTAGCCGCTTTAATTTTTTTTTCACAAGATGGATGTACCATCATTAACTCTAGTAGCAGATGAGATTTTTTTGTATTATCATCTGCTGTCTTGGCAACCGATCGATTGCATCGACCTATACTATAGTTTAGTTAAGATTTTCTTATAAGGGCTAGAATCAACTCCTGTTTCTAACGCTGCAACCAAATCTTTTAATTCCGATAACTTCTCTTCTACTATCTTTGCATCTTCATCAAACTTAATTTTATAGGTAGGATAATTAATTTTTCCACCAGCTTTCTCTAATTTACGAATAGACCTAAGGGCTGCACGCATCTCACCAACTGTACCGACGTTTTCAAACCCTCTAAATGCCAACTCATAAGACAACTCGTCTTGACTTAGACGATTAATTTCATAATTAGACCCATCCATTGTATTTTTTTTCTTTTAAAATAATCTGAATAACTACTAAATTGCACGCAAGAACGACTATAATACGGATTGGACACTATGACACAACTCTTATTTTACTACCCGTTTTATTAAGCCATTATATTGTTACTGACCATTAATTTAAAAACCTTTAACTAAATTCTGACCAACCAACTAACTTCACTCAAAATTTTATTTCTCTTTACAGACCAAAAAAAATAAAATAAAAATTACTACCAACAGTTACCGAAATTACTTACTTTTAAATTCGATATTTTCTCTTACAATTTTTGTTTTACATTAATCGGGCCCCACGTTGGGCTCCAAATTTGTGACGTTACAATTTACAGTAATACACTTAAGCAACCTTTATTGTTGACCGGTCACCTAACTTACTATGAAAATTATCAATTGCTAACCCTTCAGCCCTATGGGAGTAGATTCGTATGGGTAAACTGGTTTACCCTTTTAGGCTCCACGTGATTTTGTTAGTAGCAATTGAACAGTAAGTTCACTAAAATCACGAAAATTCTTAGGTATTCTAAACAAGACACAAGTTATACCAAAAATAAACATTTAATTGAGAAATGGCAAGATTATATGTATAATAATATTCATTACACATTTGATTTCAAACTTATTAATTTAATAACTAACTAAAATAATAATACCGCAAAAAAAAGGCATAATATCATCCGTAGCGCAAACAAAAAAAATTACCTGGTAGCTACTATCTACTAAACTAAACTAAATATACCGTTGAGATTGAGAAAATATTAAGGTACAAGTAAGTTAATATTTGTATGATCTGCGATCATATTTTATACTTTACAACGAAAGAAGATATCTTGCATATAGATAAATATCCATATGTATACATACAAAAATAGAAAAAGTAATTAATAAAAATAAAGAGAAAAGCTTAGCTGTTGGTGTTACTGTCGTTAGCATCAAGGTCCACGTGGTTTCCTATCCCAACACGTGCATTTGTCCAAGTCAGGGATCAAGTTAATTTTCTACGTCCAGAAATATCTCCTAGAACGGTAGTACAGTCAGCGATATGGAATAACAGTTTGCACGGGGCTTGATGAAATTGTTTAAGATGTTCGGGTACTTAATATAAACCGCCAAAACGGGTAGAAAATCCACACGTGCAAAACGTGCCTAAAAAAAGACGTGCGCGTATCAATAAAAATTGTATCTTGATAAAAAAAAGATATGATCTGTAAAATGAATAATATATTGAAATACATACCAAGGATAGAGAAAGTAATTGATTTATGCGAAGTATTAATTAATTCACGGCCCATGTGAATTTGTAGAACGGCCTCTAGATCCACCATTATCGGGTTAATATGGACGGTACTAATACTCCTTACCGTATCCACAATTTTTAATATAATGCCAACGAAATCCCCATACAGCGGGTGATAATTTTCCGAGGTATCTTTCGCACTTAGCACAACTTCGAAAAATATCGCAATGGCAAATTAATTAAATTTGAGGACCGTCTACACGTCTTCACTCGGGACTCGTTGCAAAAGGAAAAGAAAGAGCCCGCGAATGGAAAAGGTCGCGATCGTTTTTGCGTCGAAATTTATTCTAGTATGCGAATCATTTTTTTTTAAATAAAAATATTCCAACATTTCTTAATATTTATATATTATTGAAAATAATATACAGGGTGATTGTTTCAAATTATTTAATTAAACAATTAATAACTTAATGTTATTTTGAATTGTTACAAAGTCAGATCAAGAAAAGAGAAATCTACAACAGATTATTTCCTAGTAAACACGGAAAAATGGAGGAAAGTAAAAGATGTTAAGGTATTAAGACAAGCAGAAGTAGGAAGTGATCATTATTTAGTGAAAATGGAAATCAACACAGAAGCAGAAGTCAAGAAAAACGGAAAAAAAGAAGATAACAGAAAAGATAAAGAGCTATAAATTAAGTGAAAAAACAACCAAACGATTATACCAGAAAAATATTGAGAGAAGATATAGGAAAGAAAACAAAGGAGGTGTAGAAGAGAAATGGAGAGAATTCAAAGAAATCTTAAAGGAAGCGGCAAGGGATAGCTGCGGAATAAGTAAAATAACAAACAAAACCACAAAGAAAAGTAGATGGTGGAACAAAGAGATAAAAATAGAAGTAAAATGCAAGAAAGATAAATGGAAAAAATACATCAAAACAGGGAAAGAAGATTACAAAGAGTACAGTGAAGCAAGAAGAAAAGTAAAGAAACAATTAAAAAAGCAAAACAGAAAACATTGACAGAATTCGGTAATAAAACTTCTACGAGAACCAAAACATGTTCTACAGTACAATAAAACAATGAGGAACAAGAAGAACATAAAGCAAACAAATGCAAAAGACAAGAACGGAAATAATGGAGAGATGGAAAGAATACTTCAGCAAAATTGCAGAAACAAGACAAGAAGAGAAAGACGAACAACAGGACGAAAATAAAACCAGAGAAGAAAACAGAGAAATAACCATGGAGAAAATTAAAGGAATAACAAGAAAAGATAAAATAAAGAACTCGGAAGTATGAAGTGAACTAAAAATAAAACCTATAGAAACAGTAATAGAGAAGAGACAGCTAGGACACATACACAGACTGGATGGAAACAGAATAACAAAAAAATACATGAATTGAGAGTACAGGGGAAAAACAAAGTAGGACAACCTAAAAAGAGCTGGTCTGAACAGGCCCACAAAGCAGCAGAGAGAAGAGGAATAGAGTGGAGTGAGATAGCCAAAATGGCCCAAGATAGACAAGCTTGGAAAAAAAGAAAAATGGAGAAATAAAATAATACAGTCCGACACCCGAAAAGGGTATAAAGGACTAAGGATAAATAATAATAGTAAAAATGTTTTTACGTTCTCTGTTTTGTTATCAAATAAAGAAACTTTTTTACTCTCCACTTATTAAGACACCCTGCATATATTACTGATTTTAATATTAGACATACAAAAAAATCGCATTATTTAGAAACCCAAAAAAAAAATATGAAAATATATTTTGTTATGAAATAACTGCCATTTCATAACTAAAAATATATTTGCTCTGTTACTCTTATTCGTAAACACGCTGTATATAAAAAAACTTATTTTTAATGAACATTAAAAGTTAGATGCTTAATAGATGATAAACCACATTGATAACATGTACTCAGCACCATCACAAGCAAGAAACTAAATTGACATGGTCTATAGTTTAGTCACAGATTGTATTTATAATAACATCATTAAACAATATTATATAAGCAAGAAACTACTTCGAGCAAAATGAAGAAGTTTGTTTTAAAATAAAGTGCACATATCCTACAAAAAGATATGATTTACTTAAGCTGCAAATAATATTTTCAAGTAAAATCCGTATACAAGTAATGTTTATGTTAATAATTCTTTTGTGTCAAACCTTTTCTCTATTTTTACAATTAAGTGTCTGAATGTGGTAGAGTATGATACAATATCCATACAATTTCATACCCGTCTACAAAGCATGTTTAAATTATATCACAAAATTCAATACCGAGTTGGCATATTCATTAACTCTCTCCACACTTTCAAAACGCTTATCAAAGATCACTACAATAATACTGCTTAGTTCTTAATTATTTTTACATATTTACTATTATTATTAACATTATTATTTTAATTAATTTAGTTTACTATGTCATTATTATCTTTATATTATTTTTTAGGTTTAGTTATAATTATTGTATATTATATTATGATTGTTATTTATAATTTTACAATAGTTTATTCTTTTCTCAACTTAACGCATTTGCTCTAATTTATTTACGTAACAATTTATTATTTTTTTCGTGTTATTGGACTATACTTTTTGTTTTGTCTGCTGGAAAACAAATATATTATTATTACGTATGGTTTTATGCAAGTACACTTAGTCAAATGAAATAATGTAATAACCATAATCACAAGATAAATACAAAATAACTTCACTCCTCCTTTTTATTTCATTAATTTAATAATACAAATATAATCTGAATATACTCTGAATATATAAATATATATATAATAGGTGGCTCGAACTAAATAATACGCAATACTAAAAAATGAAGAACCACACATAACAAATTTTGTTTTCTACAAAAAAAAACATTTATGTCGGTTTCCAGGATGCACTTCTCAATTTCCTGTTCAACTCCTCCAATACGAGCATCAACTCCTTTTGCTTTTCGGGACTTAACTTTGAAATTAAGTCATCATCGTCATCCTCATCATCATCCTCCTCATCTTCTTGCTCTGTTTTTGATTTTTTTTGTTTTGATTGATCTTCCAGATTTGGATTATCAGATTCTCTATGCCTCTTCTAAAAGAAATATTATTTTAACCTAACATATATAAAAGATATTAAAATTACCATTTTCTTGGAGGTGCTTTTAGCTTCTGACATACTGTGAAGACTACTGAGATGACAATTAATAAATGAGGAATCAACTTGTTATTGAAAATAATATAACTGCACTTATTTATAGTAAGACATAAATGATAAGATTATTACTATGAGTGTTGTGTTGTGGTTTGTGTATCAGTGGTTCTTAACCTTTTTTAAGTCGCAGAACACTTTTGTTTGCTAACAAAACTTGAGAAACTGAATTCTCCGAGATCATAAAACTAACAATAAAAAAATGCTTCAATACCTTTTATTGAAATATTGGAGTTTCTTCAAATGTAATTTCCAAGATAATACACGGCTTCCAATTTGATGGCACACCAATGTTCCGAAGAACACCGATTAAGAACCACTGGTTCATATTATATTCTAAATAAATAATGGAAGTTATTTCAATCGTAATTTTCGTGTTTTTCTTTGAACCCTTTGCTTACACCATCTTAATCTCGAAATGCAATTGACAATTACTTCACGTTTTAATCATTGAAGAACAAATGTTCATATAAGTAAGCTAGCGATACCTATAATATAGCTATTGTATTTAACTTTCGATTAAATATAAATAGTAATTAAGTGACATTACCTGTTTCTCACATTTAGGAAATCCGTTAGCAATCATTGTACTTAGCTATGTAACAGAATTGTTTTTATTTGCTAAATAAACCACTTTTGATTTCTTTGAAATTTAAGTAGGATAAATAATACATATATATAAAAAAGATCTGCCCTAATTAATTTTAGTATCAATCAATTTGCTCATCATCAAAAATATTATAATTATATTTTTGGAAATTGAAATAAGTTGTACTAAAATTAAATAATAGATTTGTTTTATATTAGTAAGTTTAAACTTTATCTATGATACATATATATGTATACATATATAGTAATATTCCGTTATGTAAAGGTTATGTAAAGTAATTTTATTTATATAGTAAAGAGTCAAAAGCACAGGTCAAAAGAATGTAGTAGTGACAGAGACAAGAAACATCTAATCTATTCATTATACAATTTTTGTGTGTGAATATAGTGAATCTCTCTAAAATTATGCAAGTCCGATAGATGACGCTACAGTACACCGGAGAATGCTTATTACTCCGGCGCAAATGTTGCAAAATATCTAATAAGAAGACCGACATTATTACGAAATCTGCCTGCGAATTCTAAATTCAACTAAAAGTTAGCCCTTAACATTGCTCTCTTAGAAAAATAATATATTGATGAATAGACACATAACTGAAATACTTAAATGTCACAAATGTTTACAAATTACTAAATTAACTGAAATAGTTTAATTATTGGCAAATTGAAGTAATAAATTCAATTAAACTTACCTAACTTCACGTCAGTGAAACCTCACTTCACTGACGAGATTCCGTAAAAATGGCAACCTCAATTGCTTCTGTGCAACAACATTATGCCATCTTTATAATTAGTTATGTAAATGATAATGAAAGTAATTTTATTCAGACATCTAATTTATGCATTACAATATTTTGTATAACTAGTCAATCTCTCTAAAACCTTTCAAGTTCAGCAGATAGTTTCTATAATGACTGCAGCTACATGAACATTCATTACAACAAAAAAAAAAAAACAATATAAATAAAACACATTTACTATGTACTATATCACGAATATATTTAAGAAAACCGTAACATGTCTCAACTTTAAATATATTCGTGATTACTACTTAGTAAATGTATTTTATTTATGTTAAAATGAACTATCACATAGTAACAACCACCACCATTCAATTAAAAAAAAATCAGATTACTTTACGTCCCAGCATGATGTGGATGTGTCCTCTACATTTTTCAATTTCAAAATGTGATAACAAGAACGAATAAACGAAATTTAAGTAGTCTGTGCGTGAACATTGACTTTGAATAGTTGCAGCTTTAAGACTCGGAAAATAACTAATTTGAAAGCTTATTCTATTTGTCAATAGTTCGCTTAAAAACATCCTTCTTAAAAGTTTCGGTTCTATATCTCTGATCTGTCATTTTATAAGGGTGCACACAAACAAAATTTAGTCATCAGAAAAGATTATATAAGATATAACCCTAAGAAGAAGATTTAAATATAGATTCGTTGTTTAATTTTTTTCAGTTAAAATTGACTAATTGGAAGTACCTCAGTCAAATATTGTTCAAGATATTTTTTAATAAAAGCTACAGAACTTAGAAATTTCAAGAAGCTCTGCCATATTTGTCGATGTATGTCGTTTTCGGTGCACTGGGTTCTCGGTGCACACTTTTGTGTTCCACTCCACCACGCTTTTTTTTGCGTGTTCGGCAAAGCATATTAATCAGACACGGAGCGCTCTATTGTTTATGAGTTGGCGTCACTTCAAATTATATTTATAAACTTGTGCAAATTAAAATTGGTATGTAATTAAACTAATTTATTATTAAATGTCAAACAAATAGTTAATAAGAAATATTAATTAATTATATAATTAAAATTAAGTTAAGTTTTTTAGGTTAACACTCGGGGCGCTGTAAAATGTCTCAGCCGAAAGCGCTAAAACAAACATGTATTTAAGCGCCACATTGTCGGATATGCACCGGCAAAGTTCCTATTGCTTTTACGTCAAAACTCGGGACGCCCTCAAATATCATAACCGAAAACGTCAATAGTCTTGCAAAACTATAAATAAGACTTTTGGTTATTTGAAAAAGTTCATTAATGAAAATTAAAATAGAGTAGATAAAAGAGCAAAACCTAGAAGAACACTATACAATGTAGAGTTACTGCAACATTTTCTTATGTTTTCTAAACTCTAAAGTAAAATTTCATTTGTGTTTAATGTAAGTCAGAAGATCAGTTGACGCAATTTTGATATTGAAGCAGGAATGTTTAATCCGTTTTGTAATAGTTGTCATGTGCAGAAACAAAAATAATTAACGGCATTCGAGTAGTCGACTGAGCAAATTTCAGCACTCAAGTTTTTCTCCATTTTAGAATTTAATACAAAAAGTACCGTGTACCCATGGCACCTAAACAGCTAAGAAAAGTAGTTAAAACAAGTTTTTTTTTAAACAACGAGTGATTTTATGAGTTTTATTGCATCTCGAAAAGTGGCAAACTTTAGCTCAACAAGCAATTTTCTATTGAATAAAGCAAAAAGAAAAATTTGAAGACCTTGTTATGGAACAATTTTAATGGAAAGGTGCATTTGTTGTGCGTAATTAATTTGATAATTAGAAACTCGGTTGTACATTGGTAACAACTAATATATTGTAAGAATCAAAAATATACTATAATATTTTCATAAAATTAATAAAATTTCTTTTCAAAGAACGCTTTACTGAAAAACATTTAAAAATATTATCAATTATGACCAAATTATATACATAATGTACTTGTTGTCGTATCATCAACATTCAATGTTTTTTTATAATTAATTTAAATTTAAGAAGCTCAAATTAAATATTTAATACTACATATATTTATTATAACCTTTGTTTACTAAACTTAAACTTTCGTTGTCTTACGAGCAGCGACCCACAGCATCTGTAATCGGTAATTTGACCCAAGCAATTGATAATTTTATAGAAACCAAACATGGCGACGTATCGCAAAACAAATTTCGGCTTAACGGGTAGCTGTACGACAGAAAACACAAATTTACCTGTCTAAGGTTTGCTCAGTCAAAGATATTTTAGTTTTAAATGTTAATGCAAGTCTGCCGCAACCACATCGTGGTCAGCGAATTGGCCAAGCAAGATTGATTTTAGGGCAAACAAAAATTTCAGTTTTCGCCATGTGATGAATCAATACTGTCTTTTTTAATAAGTTTGCAACCATTTGCAAAAAATTTACATAAAAAAACATGAATTTAACGACAGATCTTCATTCATTGTTTGTTTCCCGCGCTCTACCGTGGAATTGAATAATGTATAGTTAAATTTTTGGCAAATCAAGCATGAATAAATTCATTTACTAACCCTGTATAATGAAAAGTAATCTTTATTGACTATGTAAGAGAAACAATTGCAATAAAACAGTATTTTTCAACATTTTTTTGAAGTCATTGTATTTAGTTTTTATATCCTTTCACAAAAATGTGAGTTCCAAACGGTACTTAGCAAATAAGCAAACATTTAATTAAGTTGAGAATTTACTTTTCATATTTTATAACTGTTTTCTGCGAATCTTACAACTGGAAAAATGTTAGATTGAACATAATGACATTTACATTTAAATATGCAGTCTTTTTAAAATTGTGCACCAAACTATTTACTTTGTTTTGTCAGTTCAACTTCAACTTTATTTACGCACACCAAATTTGAATTCACTATTTCACTGGAGTGGCACAAACGTACATTAGATGGTTACATAATCCCAAACTTTTATAATGACCCTGTATATTTTATAAAGGTTTTTTTCTAGACATTTCTTAAATTCAAATAAAACAAAATAATGTAAAACAATTGCTATTATTTTATTTAGTCACAAACGGTGAACATATTACATTAAATTAAACAAACTAAAATACAATACATGCAAATATAAACTAAAAATTTCGTACAATTTCTCTCAAATATAACAAAGCACATCATACTAAAGTAAAAATTAAGAAATGATAGAACCTGTGCACTGTATATTAATGAACATAGTATAATATCAAAGCTTTACAATAAATTATATCACATAATAATAACTACGGTAGTATATTATTAAAAACTCTTTAGAAATAGTTTTGGAAATAAATTTGTTTATTAATACCTAACTTTCATTCAAATACATCTTATAAAGTCGTTTAGATTCACCTGTAATATCAATTGAAAAAAATTTAATACGATGAATTTTAGAAAAACCTTCATCCATTGTAGGTTCTTCAAATGATTTATAGTAAGAATGTATAATAATATCAGATACAATAGCATGTGACTTATCTGTCAATTCTCTGTACCGATTATTATGCCTAGCTAATTCCTTATCAATATCCATATAGAAACATCGACATGGAATATTATATTTTTTAGCAATCTCAATATATCTACGACGACTTTCTTTATCTTTATTAACATTATCAACAACAACAGATTGCTTTGCAATAATAACCTGCTCTAATTTTTTTACACATACTTGCCAACTTCCCAATATATCTCGATTAATATAAGTATAACCTGCAGCAACAAGATATTTTTTACAAAGTGTAGATTTACCTGATCCAGGACTACCAACCATAACTACAATTTCTAAATCATCACTGATAGAAAAATCAGGGTCTACTCCTTTCATCTCAAGAGGATTCAGTGTTGGCAATTCAAACTTACCAGGGACTTCATTTAAAAAATATTCCTCAGGTGTTGAAAATGAAAGTTTTATATTTAAGGCAAATAATCGATCCGAATTGGAAAAATCTTTTTTTTTACCTGAAGCCCAATTTTTTATTCTACCAGCAGCATCACCAACATAAAAACAATCATTTATTTCTATCTCTATACCACCATTATAATCTTTAACTAATGCATCCCACATACCTGGAGCAGGTTTACGATAAATAGATCGCTTTATTGATGCAAAAACTTGTATTGGAATATCCAATTGCTTCATAATATCTGCAATTTTTTGTTTGAATCCAGGAATTTTATTTTCATGTTTGCCTAATAATAATTGATTTGTAAATATAACACATTTAAAATTGTTATCAATTAACTTTTTCAATTCATTTATTATGTTTCGATTATGCAACACCCAATCGTTTTCATTAGCTGGAAAACGATTACCACTTTTTGTTTTTATAAGAGTTCCATCCAAATCAAAAGCGGCAATTTTTGGTTGATGTGTTATGTTGCTTGGTGTAAATACTAGCAGGTCCTGAACTTTCCTATCCCACTTACCATCACCATTAATAGTCTTTGTCGAACCTTTCGTAAACATATTAAATACTGGGGCCATTTTAGTTAAATTTGTATGGTTGTTACTCGATTCTTCAGAAGTTTTCAATTTCTTAGGTGAGATAGAAGAGTCAACGCATTTTCGCTTCATATTTGAACCACAATAACTATCTACGATTTCATAAAGATCATCACCAATCATTAAACAATCATTTAATTGTAAGTTTTTCTTTCCAATTGGCACACTAAGTCCATTTAAGCTAGCGAAACTTTTGGATTCAACCAACAAATACAATTCTCTATTATCTAAGCATACCTTTACAGAGTCATCCGATTTAAATATCACTTTATGATTAGCGATAAGTTTGATGCTTCTTTCAAAATCGTTAAGACATTTCAAAACAAAGTTGGTATTGCTAGAACTCATTTTTTTTATAAACGTTTTTAACATGATATTAACATTTTTCTATTTTGAAAAGTTGAGGTTATCATCCAAATCCAATTCTATACAGCATTGTAACTTGGACAGTTTGATGATTGGCCACGCCTACTCAACTATGCAACTAACAAGTATTTCGTGCATAGTGGGTAATCTAATAACCTGTGAATTGGATATTTATGAAATAAATTACAAACTGATTTATTACAAAACTCTTGTCAAGAAAAGATAAAGGTAAAAGTAAATGAAAAAAATAATTACACAACTCTTAAAATTAATATACTTTTAGAGGCAAATCAGATCCAACTTTTATTCGTACGGCCCTGGCCCAGATATAATAATAATAATAATATGTTTAATCGCAACTAATGACTATTAAATGCTGCATTTTTGGTTTATAAATGTAAAAAAATGGTTTAAAGTTTTTTGCCTGTCCACTTGTATTCTACATCAAAATTGATAAATGATCAATGACAATAATGTACAAGTTCAACGGAGAAATCAATACTTGGTCTCAAGTCGTACCGCCCGTTCTTTTGATTGCTCTTATTAACTGTTCACCATAAGAGGTGCCGTCTAGAATGGTGCAAAAAGACTAAAATGAGTCGATCAATAGAAGCAACATATCTTTAACAATAAATTGAGATTTTGTATATATGCCCACAATGGTCGTAAGATGGTTAGACGTCGCCAGGAAAAACAAAGAAATTAACTGTTTGCTGTGGACGACATTCAGTTCTTACACGTGGGTTGATAGTATGGGGAGCAATCGCTTATGAATTTTTATTCTAGAAACATTGACCGCAAATCGCTACATTAACACAATTCTAAAACCAACATGAATGCCCTATGTGAGAAGGTTGGAAAATCCCATTTTCCAACAAAATAATGCAAAGCCGCATTCAGCTCAGGTTACTATGAAATTCCTGGAACTTGCTGATGTTGTAACTCACTTATATGGCCTTATCGTTATCCAGACCTACAACCTAAATTTGTAGGCTTGCATATTGATGCAAATTTGAGGTGGGAAAAGCACGGGACAGTAGTTTAATTATCATAGAACGTATACTGAAATCTTTGATGATCCGTCTCTAGCACTATTCTGAAAGCTGCTTATTTTGCACTTATACATTGTCTGTCTATATTGAGATACAGGATTTGTTGTATTAGTGAAATGAAAGTAAAACAGATGTTATTTAAAAAATTCGGAACGCTTAGTGCAAAATGTGAAAGAGCACCGTCGTGCTTTCTAGATTTCATCTTATAAAAAATAAAAGTTCAATACCGTTCAATCACAGACGAACGAAAAATGATCGTATTAAATAAT
The DNA here is from genome assembly GCA_963932245.1 of Tachinus rufipes. Taxonomy (NCBI): domain Eukaryota; kingdom Metazoa; phylum Arthropoda; class Insecta; order Coleoptera; family Staphylinidae; genus Tachinus; species Tachinus rufipes. The sequence continues at coordinate 47,261,674 of OZ010750.1, read as the reverse complement.
CGCCAATAACACCACCCCAAACATTGGCAGAAAAGGTATGTTTAAATCGTGATGCAATTGTGGCATGTGGATTAACATCAGACTATATGTAGTTATTATGAAAATTCATTCCGAATCGCGGTTCTGAATGTCTGCTATACGAACTCAGAATCTCGCATTTAGTATCCGGATGGCTGAATCTGCATGTAAAGGAGTCCTTAAATTAAAGAACGTCTCACACACACACTTTTGTTTTGTTGTTAAAAATTGTTTTTATTTTGCTTTAAAAATAAGGCACACCACTGTTGTAAAGTATTTTTTATCTTATTTTTATAAAAAAGCGTGTCTTCAAACGATAAAGCAATATGTAACGCCAATGGATTGAACAACTAATAAAAACAGATTTCTATAAGACTTGTTTTAAAGTATAGTTTCCTATATATACAAATTTATTTATCATTATCTCAATGCCGCAATTTAAATCTTATTTGAAAGTCATGCATATACCTGTTTTTTGTATCTATTCAAAGCAAACATTTTACATATTATTTATATTAGCCATCAGTCTCAGAAATTGAGAAATTGTATTTAAAAAGAAACGTCGAAATTCAATTGAATCGTTCTTTTTTCTGTACGCAGTTCGTTGTCAGTGTAAATTAAAAAAAAACATGGAAAAGAAAATTAAGAAGTTTGAGATAAAGCAGACAAAAACTAGCCTTTTGAGAAAGGGAACAATAAAACCATCTGTAAGTAATAACAAGACAGCAGATTGTAAACGTTTAGCAACTGACGTACACAGAAGAAGTTTGCATGAAAAACCAAAACCTAAACCTCTTAAAACAGAGTTTGATCATATTTTTAAAATGCCAGTTGTACAAGTCTTTTCCAACAAAACACAACCTAGACGTTCATTATCAGCTGAAAATTTTCAACGAACACGTCATTTAAATAAACATTTACCTGAACGGATATTAGAAAAATCTGAAGTTACGCAGTCTTCTATAGAATTAAATGATGACAACTTCAACAAAATACAAACTAGATGTTCATTATCAGCTGAACATTTGGAACGAAAACCTCTTTTACCAATCGTACTGTCCACGCCATCACCGTTTGGTGATGATTTACAGAAAAGATTAAATAATTGGTTAAAAAAACGAGGAAAATCGGTAGCTTCTTTTAATAATTTGAAATGTCTTGCCAGACAAACACCGGTTATTATTGTTAATGATGAAAATAAAGAGAATAATGAAACAGAGATAGTATCAGTATTAGTACAATATGAAAAGATTGTAAAAGCTGCACTTCATGATTTAGAAAAATTAATTATAGATGTAAGTAATATTAATGAATTGTATATGTGCATATTATAATTAATGATTGTACTACATTCAGGGATTACCGTTAGATCAATGTGAAGCATGGTTGAGGAGTATACGTCAGAAATACAAAAAAGTAGATGATGAATCGAAGTATTGGGAATGCAGAGCAGCTGTTGAGCAAGCTAAGGGTAATCTAAGTTCCGCTGTAGACTGTTATAAAACCGCAATAGTCAAAGGAGCTGAGGTAACGTTATCAAATGCATTATTTTGTATTTTTGTGTAAAATTAAGGAATGGGAATATTTTATGTAATGATTGATTTTTTTAGGTTGATAAAATTGATGAATCATTATATCATTTAATGAATAAATTTAGCCTCTTAGATATTAAACCTGCAACTGAAATTATTGGTAAGAAGGATCGATTAATAAAAGAAGCACGTAACATCTTTATATCATCTATCATACAACTTGCAGTTCAAGAACGCAACATGAAAAAGTAAACCGTTTATTAAGTTTTTTAATACACTATTTTAATTACCCTTTTTGCAGATTTAATGCTAACGAAAAAAATTGTGTAGTCTGCCCTGTTTGACTCGCGAATCTCGCAGTAAATTAACTACACCACTTCGATGAATCTCACAGAGTTTTAAAAATTTATTTTATTGTTTTAAACTTATTTGATTTTAAACTGTAATATATGTAATATACTATTATATTATATTATTATTTTTATATTAGCCATTATTCAATCCTGGCAACTTACATTACGAGGGACCTACAGTTTTAAGTGGATTCCGAACCACTGGAGATTTCATCACTCCATCAGAGAGGGTTATTAGCCGTAAAACCCCACGCTGGCAAGGCGGGTTGGGGAGTGGGAGAGCGAATAAGCATGTGAAAAGTATTTCACGGTGTGTGGGGATCGAACCCACGATCTTCAGTACAGCGATGCCTAGACCACTGCGCCACGCTCTCTCTCATGTAATATATACCGCTATTTAAATTTTGTTATTTCTTTCTTTATATAAATTTATAACACATTTAGTTACAAAGTAATTTGTTGAATAATTAATTTGAAACCAAATTCATTCAATCGACATAATTATTATGAATATTATTTATTTGATCATTTTCATTTCATCATAAAAGTTCTCATAAACTTATATTAAAAATAGTTTATTTTTTGGCATTAAGAAACTAACATGCAATTTACAGTTTTAAACCTTCAACATAATCAACATAAAATTTATTTTGAAACATACTATTTACAAAGTCTGTCTTTGTTTTCTTTTCTGTCAATGCTATTATTCCTCATTGATCCTTTTTAGCTATTTATCTTCTTCTTCACAAAAGTTGTACTCTCACACATCTAACATCTTGACATCTTTTTTACCCTTTTACAGAATTGTTGCCGCAGGTTTCTTTATTATGTAATATCAAAAAACGGCATTATATAGATAACCAACTTTTCAAATAGCGTTAGTCTAAAACACTGTACTTGGGCACTTCTACAAAATATTTTTTTTTTTTTTTTAAAAACACTTCCTCATATGTTGTCGCTTTACGATTTATGGTGAATTGATTTAATTAAACTTTGTGTACTATGTCGTTTTGCGATTAATTGTGAACTAATTCAATTAAATATAAAGATAATTAATTTTGTATAAAACAACATATACTCAATATATTTTTTATTAGTTAAAACATTCTAAATAGATACGTATCCGTTTCGACAACTTCTGTTGTCTTCTTCAGCACTACAATACAAGATAATTAATTTTAATGGACAGAACATAAAATAAAATAACATTAAGCTAGTCGAATAAAAAACCATATACAAAATTTTACATATTAAAAAACAATTTTATCTAAATGATAAAGTATTTTATAATTAGAAGGAAGAAATGAATTATATTCATAAAAGCAGATACCATCCATATATGTCAAAATAGTTCTTAAGAATTATGGCATTTCAGGTGGTACATATAATAATTAAATTCAGATTAATTACTAAAAGAAATATGGTGAGTAAATATTGCTAATTTACATAAGTTATATGTTTTTTAATATGTTGTATATGTATCCTATTTTATCATTTAGATAAAATTGTTTTTTAATATGTAAAATTCCTTATTTATTTTAATATTTTTTTTATATAGTTTTTTATTCGACTAGCTTAATGTTAATACTTTCTGACTATTTTATATTCTGTCCATTAAAATTAATTATGTTGGGAAGGTAATAATATAATTTATATACTTGTATGCTTGAGATCTTTATTATTTTTTTCGACTAGTTTCGACTTTTTTTTAGTCATCAATTTTTATTATTTAATAATAACATATGAGAATATTACTTACAAATTTTTGTTTTAATGTAGATGTGTGGTGGTGACATCTGTGGTGTGTTTGTTGAGGTTGGTATTTGATCTTTTTTATGGTAGATGGAGATTTGTAAAGGTGGTGAATGTGATACTGGTGCCATCTGTAGTGTGTTGTTGAGGTAACTGGTTAGGTTGTTTTATGGTAGATGGTGTTGTGGTTGTATGAAAAATTATAAGAGTGGATATATGTATATTTTATATATAAGTAAATTTTGTTTTAGATGTTTTAGCGTTAAAACAAAATTTATTTTCAATATTTTTCATAAGCGGTTAAAATTATTTTATTATTTTTTAATAAACAAAGCAATAAGTCTTTTTAAATAAATAAACAAAAACATACATATTATGTATTTACGTAAGGCTTTACCAAAATCTAAGCTCGAGAACGTGATTAACATAAATTTTCTATATAGTTCAGTTTTTATTAGATTTAGAGCAAAATAAAAACAAAACATTTTACATCCATTTTATTCAAATGTTGGATCTCTTCGCGTTTCTGAGATCCTGGTACAAAAACTAACATTTCAAAATCCAACCAAATATTATTTTTGCAATCAGACGACCAGAAAAGAAAAAAAATCGGTTGAGGTGCCGGGTAAGAAAATTTAATTCAACCAGTTTATTTTGTCAGCTAAACCATTAAGATTCCTTATTAATTTGTTAGCGTCATGGAAATGTCGACTGCTCCATGTTGACCAACTATACATTTATCATATGATTGATATGTTTATATGCATTACAGTTTACATTAAACTAAACTGATATGTGAAATAAGTAAATTTTTACATTAATTATAACAATTAAATAGATGACACTTAATATAAAGCTTATAAATTTACTTATTAACAGTTTCAGTTAATCTAATTGATGATTTGCACATGGGTTGTGTACATAGGAGGCATCTTCTTTATCTTTAAAAGCAATTTTCAGATTATATTAAATGGCATGTAAGCAAAACATATGACAATAAAGTTGTAATCAGTATTTTGATGCTACCTTTTATTCTAAATGTGGATCACAATTTCAAGAAATTGAAGATTGAAAAATACAGTTTTTCCATAACTTAAAACTAAAAAGAAAACGATTTCTGTTATTTTATTAATTTATTCACAAAATTTTCAATTGTAGGTTTTGTACAAAAACCACAGAAACGCAAAAAGGTCTTTAACGTGCAGTTTAATAAATTAAATGTTTTGTTTTATTCTGATTTTGCCCTATATCTTAAATGTTAAAAAAAAAAAACTACATAGAAAACTTGTTGGTCATATTCGAGAGCATCGACTTAGTCAAATAATAATTCTTTTAAATTTTTACTTATTGCTTCATATTGTAAAACTACATTTTTTTAATTTATGTTACCAAAAAATAACGGAAATATTTTTTTTCTTTTCGGTTACAAAGGCCGATATTTTAAAGCTTGCGCTTGTGTAGCTGCTTTTGAATATGTAATTGCAACACACAAATATACACTATCGAACCCGTTAATTATAAGAATGGAAGCGCTGTAGATGGTACTGACAAGATTCTTGTATCTGGTCCACATTTTTATATTAAATGTAATTATGGTTACATAAAAACTAATGTCCTAAATTAATAAATACCATAATATCTTACAATGTTCTGTCGGAAGTGGGGTTCAAACCTGCGATAAATTATCTTTGTCATTATTTTACTACAAAGCAAACTTCAAAAGCATTTTTTTTTCATTGTAAAATTTTCATTTGGCAAAAGTTTAAAAAATCAAAACTTTCAAGTGCCCAAAATGATTTGTTTTTAAATGTCCCATCAAAAATTTGTTGTGTTAAAAAATATAATCAAAATGACAATATCAGTTGACAAATAATAATAATGTGCATATTTTTGTATACAAAATATTACCTTAAAATATTTGTGCAAGAAATAGTATCCTGTACCATGAATCATTATGAATAGATAAGATAAAAATGGTTATCTATACGCATGACATTTATCGATAATAATCATAGCTAAATATTGTTGTAAAAGGATTGAGTCCTGTAATTTAATTCATACAATAAAGATGTTCCAGGCACCATTAGACGATTCTCTAAATTCATTAGAGACATTACCTATTGACAATTCAGAACCCGAATATGCCAATACTATCATCCAACAACCTACTAGAAATGGTATACGCATTATCATTCTAATATTTAATTTATTAATTTTGTTTAACGCAGATGACTATCCAGGAACAAGGAGGCCTATACCGATATCGACAATTGAATGGCAGAGTACTAGTGACATGCACTTTATACCATCTGAAGGGATCGATTTTTTAAGAGGAGTTGAGCAATTAAATATACAACAAACTGTAGAATTGACAACCTGTAAAAACCTTGTGTTTAGTAATATGCTATAATTAATAATAATATTTTTAGTATCAACTTCATCATTTTTGCAATCTGTAAATAGATATAAAGTTGTTGTCCCGCAAGGAGAAACTCTGTATTATGCAATGGAAAATTCTACAGATTCACAGAGAATGTTTTGTGGTTCAAATAGAGAATTTATGATGCGCCTCTATGATCATTCGCAACAAGAAGCATTGATATTGAAAAGACGACTGGGATGTGGAATCTGTGCATTACCATGTTACTTACATGTGAGTACGCTACTAATAATGTCTAATTTATAGAGTAAATAAATCGCATACAGTAACAAACTTGACTAGTATCTTAAATATGATTTCAATGCCATAAATCAATGAATGTATGGTTATTTAAATATCTACAAATAATTTTTTCTATGTAACAACAATGCTGAATAACAATAATTTGCTATCTTAATATTGTGTTTGCACAAATACTTACATATCTAAATATCCAGATCAGATAAGATAACATTTAGACTACAATTAATATATTATAATAGTCAATTACTTAAATATTTGTTTATAAATAAATAACTCTAGAGTAGCAACAGCATGAAATTCTGCAATATTAAGATTCCCAACCAAATATCCAAACTTTATACAATTTGATCTATTTGATTCTCCAATATTATGTTAAACATTAAAAAAAGCTGGTTCACGTAGACCAAATGTCTTTCCGAGTATGAAGCGCAAAAGTTTTATCGCTGAAACCATAAATGCCACCAGACGGTTACCACAAATAATTTACAGCAGCGTAGAAAATTCGATGTCGAGATCTTCCGTATAGACCCAAATATGCTAGACCATTCCGCCGTTTTATGTAAACATTTAGTTTTAAGAAATTGATAATTTACTAATTCTAGTTGATGGAAGTTTGGATGTCTGATACTGAATATTTGGGAAAGATCAAACAAAATTTTGCAATTGGGGTACCATCGTTTTCGGTTATTAATGATCATGATAACACTGTATATAGAATTGAAGGTCCAGGAAGTTGGGGTTGCGGTACAATTAAAGAAGCTCATTTTAAGGTATTTTTTAAATTTATTTATATAGGTATGTATCTTTTGCAAGTAACAAATGTTAAATAATACATACAAAATAAGGTTTTATACCAAAATAATGCATAACATATAGTAAATTGTGAGTAATTAATCTTTAAATTTCTACGTTGCATCTGTCAAAATAAAAACCTCTACGTATCTTTGATGTTGTACTATACCAGAGATATAGATATAGGAGAGCTCGCTTGGACGACTACGCATCAGGGTTGAGAGGTGACGGCACTGAAGCTGCCATTTTTTCCGTGAATACGCTATGAAGTGAATATTTCATAAATGATAAGCATTTGCGATGTTTATTTTTGTTTTGAATTGATCTATTGTATTATTATTCCAGAATTATAATCAATATAATAACTATTGATATATTGATTGTGTTTATTTAAAATACTAGTTTTTTGGTTTCTTTTGGTTATAGATTCTTTGAAGATACAAAGCGTACGTGACGTCAGCCGTCGGGTAAAATGCTAGCTTTCATTATTAGAAAGTTCGCGCAGATCCAAGCTTGCTCTCCTATATTTATATCTCTGAACTATACACCTATACACCAGCCGTTTCCAGTTTATTATTTATTTGTAGATATATTCTCCTGATGGATTAACACAGCTGGGTAGTATAAATCATCATTGGGATCCAATTAAAAGTGATTATAATTTGGGATTGCATTTTCCAAACAGAAGAGATCATCCAAAAAATAAAGCCTTGCTCATTGGTGCTTCTTTTTTGCTGGTATGTCATTACACATTTAGTTGATTTTTTTATTATTTTTATTATTTTTTTAGGAATATATGTATTTTGTAAATGCAAAAAGATCAGGAGGTTGTGCATTTTGTTAATAAAATATGTAAAATTTATCTCTTAATTAAAGTATCGTGTTTTACATTAAAAACTAAAAATATTAGAAAATGTATAATAGTGTTTATTAATTCCTTAATAGTTAAATTCACTTTGTTATCTAAATGAACAGATATTAACTAATTATAGAATAAAACATATTATAATTCCCAGATATAAGCTGGCTAAGATAAGATAAGGCTAAAAAATAAAAATGAAGAAACCTGACAAATGCAATTGATGTATTTTATTTTATTTTTGTAAACAACTATATCACTACAACGTACCTCAGTTATTTATTAAAGTTATAATTTTAATTTAACTAGAATTTTATTTAACCTCAAATAGCATTTGTTTAGATCTAGATACCTCAGTTTTTTTAAATTGTGACCGATAACATATTCTTTTTTTAATAAAAGCTTAGACCATCGGTAAACTGGTAATACATTTCTATAATATGTTAAAATAAAATAGAAATGAATCTTACCGATCAAAAAAATAACTGACAATAGTGATTATAACAAATGAGTGAAAGTAAAATAAATAATAATGATGTACTAATACAAGATATTGTGATAAGGACTTCCTACCGTAACCGTAAAAGCAGCAACGGTACGAGCCGGCTGAGGGAATATTGATATCGTCATTGGAATCAGTGCATTCGGAATTCAAACAACGTAGAAACCATCTCATTTACGACAGAAAATAACCCACGCAATATTTTCCAAAGCATATCGAATGCTTTGGAAAATATGGTATGGTATAGCATCCTAATCTTACCAACACGCTCCATTTGTATAGGTATTGATTCAAATCTGTAAATCTTAGCTTTCTTAACAACAGAAAAGTTATAATTCTAACCCCAAAATCATAAATGCTGGTGTTCATCGTACAATGTTTTTATTTTTCTACAATTTATAGAATATATCATCTAATTTATTCATGTCCAAATGCCAGTTTATTGGTTCTTTCAGTACTCCGAGAATTTTATTCCGTACTATGATGTTTTTTAAATTATTATTCTGCAATTTATATTTAAAATATATTATCCAATTTCTAAGTCCAAGTTCACTTCTAATTTATAGAATCTAGTTCTAAATATTGAACGCGAGATAAAAAGTTTTTGTTTTGTTATTAATCTATTTCCCAAAATATACGCTGCAGCATAGACAACATATAAAGTAATTATGTATAGTATATAGTGTATCAAGGGTAAAATAGCCTCTAGCAACACGAAGGAGCGAAGCGAGGGCTGCTTAAGCATTTTAGCACGAGTTACACTCTGCTCAATACTTTTTCGCCTGCCCGAAATAAAAACATTGTTTTAGAAAACTTTATTATAATCTGTCAGATTTTAGGATTATCTGAAATGGTGACGTATAGCCAATCAAACACGCCAAATTTTTAGAGGCCCGAGAGTTTCCTTTATGCAAATATACCATTTTAGTAAGGTAAACTTTTTGTCATGATATGCTGTTAATCAAAAAACGTTTAGTTTATTAGCATAGTAAAATAAGCAAATTACAATACAATATTGTATTAGCAAATACAATTACATCATCTTCTTTTAATTAAAATATACTTAATTCTTTTTGTTTAAACATTAAATAAATAGTTATACGGTAATTTTGTGTCTAATAATACGTCAACCAGTCAATCATCACAAAATTGTACTCTCTAATCTTGACGTTAAATTATATAATTATAAACAGTTACTTTACTAAAAAAAAAATTATTTGAAATATTAATGAATCAATCATTAAAAATTCAGACTCAACTTTATGTATTTTGTGAACGGATTTGGTAAGTAATATTTATTTAAACAAACATTACTCGTCAAACCTGTCACCCCATTATAAAAGTTTAATCGAAATACTAAATGGTAAATAAACGATACAATATACATCCATTATTTAAAAAATCCAACTCACAAAAACAAAAAGATTTTTAATTTTAAGTTTTCACAGAAGAATGTGTCAATTTTATTATATTCCGATGCAAAATCAATAGATTTTGCAAAAAATGATTGATGATTGCAAATCGGTTGTACAATTTATGACATAACATTTTTGTGTATATAATGTTACAATACTATTAATTATAATATTCATATTATTAATAACCATACAAAGCCTAACATGTATTCGATTCTAACAGTTCCTTATAAGATATAATAATAATAATAATAATAATATTAGCCATTATTCAATCTTGCTAGGATGTAGGCCTCCAACTCTGCACGTAATGCTGGCAACTTACATTACGAGGGACCTACAGTTTTAAGTGGATTCCGCACCACTGGAGAGATTTCATCACTCCATCAGAGAGGGTTATTAGCCGTAAAACCACACGCTGGCAAGGCGGGTTGGGGAGTGGGAGAGCGTATAAGCATGTGAAAAGTATTTCACGGTGTGTGGGGATCGAACCCGCGATCTTCGGGTACAGCGATCGTATGCCTAGACCACTGCGCCACGCTCTCACTTTTATAAGATATATGTATATGTAATCAACGCATACGCAAAGGAGCGATATTCGCAGGAAAGCTGGATCTGGCATTAAAAGCCAGAATCCTGACTTCGAGTAGATACATAGATTCAGTTTTGGAGTGTCCTCGCGTATCCGAACTCCCGTCCCACTTACCTTATGCCTACTTATTCTAAAAGTTAAGAAGCTAAATCTAGCTTTCGAGGCCTGGTGTCCTCGAGTACCAGAACTCCCTGTCCCAAGGCCATAATACTTTGTCCTGTATAAAACTTTCTCCCTACTTTCTTTCCTACGCATGCTGTCATTTCTCTGCCCTACCTCATCTTTTGATAAACCCGATGACTACAACCTGCCAGAATAGATATAAAATAAAAAGAACTAAGCCAATTAAATAACATGGACAACAAATAAAAAACAAGAGAGGGATACCCTAGTTCCGTTCGAAAGCGGTGGCAACATGGTAGGACCCGCGCAAAAGTCATCAAGCGACTGCCATAAAATTACATTAGATGCCGAGTCTAATGAGTACGAAGTTCAATCTACCGTAAATTGTGGAGCAAGTGGCACGGGGCAAACCACACTCATAGTCAAACATGGCTTATGATACGAATAAATTGTCGGAACAAGGCCTAGTCTATTCCACAAACCATTTTTTGTAATTTAAAATTTGTTCATCAGCATCTTGAATATCAAAAACTAATATAGGTATATGCCGTTCTCCAAATAAGGCAACTCCAATCTTTTTTGATGACCTTCCTGAAAGTTCTGATAAGCTTCTTTAAAGTAACTATAAAAAAGCTGAAACTATTTTGGTATAAGATTGCTTTAGGAAATTCCGATCATTCACATTCAAAAAAGACCAAACAATCTAAATAAGAGAGATGATGCTTTACGTTTATCATCTACTTGGAAAACAGCATTGGCAACAACTAAATTAAAATCTAAAAATCCACTAACAGCTTCTTTACCAACAACAACTAATTTAAATACAGCACCCAAATCACAACCAGTTCCTTTAAAGTTTTGACTGTAGAAAAATCAACTACCAGAAGTCAGACAAAGAAACTTTACACTCAATAAAGTTTCTGTAAGTTAGCTTTGACGACAAAATTAGTTTTATATATCAATGTCATATTGATATATATTATATTATATCAAAAATAGATATAATAAATCTCTCCAGTCAAACGCGAAAAAAACCGAATATGTATATATAAATATATATTTACATCAACCTAACTATAGAGCGTCCATACATTGTCCTTTTACGAACCTTGAAGCGTCCGAGTAGAATAGAGCGTCCGTATACGGACGCCAAAAGGAAACCTTTATAAATAGATTCTGCGCATCAAGGCGAGTCGAAAAATACATATAAAAAAAATTTAGTCCTAGGCGCTCTATATGGCGATTTGTGTAAAAATGAATATTTTCGTGCATATTTTTAGTTCACACCATTTGCCGCAAGGAGGCGGTAAAGAGCTTGGCGTATATTTACAAGTATATTTTTCTGTACAAAAAATGCATTACTAAGCGTCCGCGTAATATGGCAACACAGCATTTAAAATATTGATCGCAAGTCAAAATTAGAATTACTTTTTCTATTTATAGGCACGTCGGCATATATTATCTAACGGACGCCAAATTGTATATTTACAGATAAAAAAGCTTTGGCCGTTGGGATAATCATTACAATAATTTATTTATATAATAATTACTAAAGAATTGAAAACAGCCGGTTACAATAATGATATAAGATTTTGAATATTTAAAGTGGCGTTGTAAAAATTTTAATAATTAAAACACATGTGGTTTTGGATTTTAAAGATTTATTTGAAAATGAAAATGATTTGTTTGTTGATTGCCCGGTGCTGTGTTGGGCTGGGTTTTGAGTAATCTCCCGGACGGAGTTTCCCGGTGAGAAGCTACCCTGGGGCGTCTGTGTGAGTGACGCCGGGAAGGCCCCGGTTTAGTCTACCGTGGCGTGGATCGTTGGTCGAAAACTTCCAGATGTGGGTGCAAACACAGCTGCTGGGGCTGAGTTTGCAATATAATTGGTTTTTAACCTTGATAGGTGATTAGTTCTTATGTAAAATCGGCGGGCGGAAGCCTGTGCTGCTCATATGTCGTATAACTTTGGATTTAAATAAAATTCACTAAACTAAGTTTGCCAATTGTAATGGTATTATCAAAATTTATTAATAAAGTTCCAAACTCAACGGTGTTTTATAATTTTAACATTTATGACAAATATTTGGGTTTTCGGTTGCAGCTAGAAAGTTTGTTCTAATCAGAACCGTCGGAGTTTTGGCTATGTCTTCTCGCCTCAATGCCCAGTCAAACCCAATCGGGTCTGAGTGAGGGTCTAATATTTTACCGCCTTGTGCGTATAGGCATAATTTTTTTGTTTGAAGTCGCAGAGCAAACCCGAGAGCACCGTTGGATTTGAAAGGCAAGTTAGCCAAAATATTTCTGACACTAAAAATTGGAAGTGATCCGACCAAGCTGTGACGGTCAAAGCGTCCCCGTGCAATTCAAATGCGTCCCGCTCAAAGTAACCCCAAAAAGTGACCTGCCCGACTTGGATCAACGTAGTTCGGTAAGGGTTTCAGATAGAAAGTTGTATTTGTTAAATAGCCAATAAACGCAGCATCTTTATGATTTTTTTTTAAATAAGTTGCCCAAATTTTGTTTTAAATGTTGCTCCAAACTTAACCCAAAAAAGTCTCTTTTTGCACTTTAGACCAAAAATCTGGGCCCAAAATTAAATTTCAAAATAATTCTTTAACAGAATGGTTTTCAAAGAATTAAAATACTTCAGAAAAAAAAATGTTTTGATTGGAGCCGTCGGATTTTTGGTCTTGGCCACTACCGTATAGACTTTCTTGTTCAACGTCGCAGAGCATATCAGAGTACAAGTGTCCTAAATTGAAAAAAAAAAAAAAACCTGGAACTCATCGTTTCTGGTCAGGGTAGCTTCGGTAGATTACAAAATGTAAAATAATAAAATCGTATTTGCTCCTTCTTAGAAACAGTACCGCTCAAAAAAATAGGAAATCAGACTTTGATTCCATTATAAAAATTAATTTCCTAAATTTGATGTTGGTAATGGAAATTCAACCAAAACAATTAAAAGACCAATAGTGTGGAGTAACGTTTCTGAAATATTTGAAATGGTAATTAATAAACGTGGAGAAAAGGGTAATGTTTTTTTAAATATCTCTTAGCATATTACCTGAGCTTAGAAGATAACACAAATGAAAGATTGTTGAGATCTACGTATAAGAATGGAGCGGACTTGAAAAATTTGGTAAAGCTACAAATGTAAAAAAGATAGTAAAGATAAACGTCAATATAAAATATAACAACATTGACATACATAAAACATCTAAGACTAAATATCTTGGTCTATGGATAAGTGATAATCTAAGCTGGGATACACATGTAGATGCTACTACAAAGAAAAATAGTGCTACCATTGGAGCATTGTATAGAGCAAAAAATTACTTACAACAAGCATCCAAACAGCAAATTTATAATACTTTATTTACTTCAAAAATAAATTATTTGATAAATATTTGGGGAGACAACCCAAAAAAAATATAAACCAAATTCAAAGACAACAAAATAAAATATTAAAACTTCTGCATAACTTAGAAAGAAAATCACCTACAATTTAGTTATACAGGAAGGTAGAAGAACTAAACATTAAAAATAAAATTTAAAAAGATAAATGGATTCTTATATATAAAATACTAAACGGCAAGATAAAAACAAATATAATATTGCAAAAAAACAAAAACATACATGAATATGACTGTGATGTATTAACGGTAATACACACTCTAATTGTAAGGGTTAATCAAGGGATTAACACTACACATATAAATTTAAGGTCGTTTATTGAAGATGGAAATAAAACTGAATCTCTTCATACATTTTACAATATATATACAAATAAAACCATATAAAAACTAAACATATAAAATCTAAAGAAATACGTTTTTACCCAACTATAAAATATATATTCTTTCTATATATTACACCTCCACCCTTATTATAAACATTACTACTAAAATTAATTTGAACCAAAACTATTATACATAAATCGAATTGGTTTCTTCCTAATTCGTTTTGGTCTTGGTGAAATCCCTTTTTCACATTTACGTTTACTTCTCTTACTTTCTTCAAGTATAGGAATAGCATCAAAATTAATAATTGATTTTAAGATTTGGTTTACATGTTTCTTCCATATTATATTACCATCAATTTCAATTAAATATAAACATGTGCCTATTCTTTTAATGATTTTACCTTTCACCCACGATGCATTTCTTATATTCCTAACAAATACATTCTCCCCTACTTCAAATTTTACATTTCTATTGCCTTTGAAATTTCTTCTCATACGACTCTGTTCATTGATAACATTATCATTAATATTTTTTAAACGTTCTACATTTTCTTGTTTATCATTAGGCTTAAACAATGTAAACCTAGTTTTTAATTCTCTACCAAACATTAAGGAAGCTGGAGAAACTTTCGTTGTTGAATGTGGTGTTATTCGATAATCAAATAAGAAATTATTAAGAACTAAATTTACATCTGTTTTTACATTAGAGCTCAATGATTTCTTCAAGGCTAATTTAACAGTTTTTACTGAATATTCGGCAGCCCCATTTGAGGATGGGTTATAAGTGGGTGATGTAATATGTTCTATTCCTTGCTTGGTTAAAAATAATTTAAATTCAGTACTCACAAATGCAGTTGCATTGTCTGATACTAGCGTTTTACATATTCCAAATCTTGAAAAAATTGACCTTAATATGTCAATCGTAGTAGCAGACGTAATAGATTTTGTTTTAAATACCTCAATCCATTTTGAGTGTGCATCTACTAACACAAAAAAATAACTATTCAGAAACGGTCCCATATAATCAATATGTACCCGTTCAAACGGTGACATTGGCCATTCCCAAACATTTAGTGCTGTCTTTTCTGGACTTGGTTGGTGCACTTTACAATTTTCACATAGATTGCACACATTTTCGATGTCTTGCCCTAATTTTGGCCACCAAAAATATGAGCGTGCTAGACTCTTCATCTTCACAATACCTTGATGGGATTTGTGTAATTCGTTCAAAACTCTTTCCCTCAAACTTTTAGGAATTAGAATGCGGTTATTCCACATAATTGAATTTTTAATTACACATAATTCCATCTTATATTTTCCATATTCTTTTATATCATTATTAATTATTATGTCTGGCCAACCATTTAAACAAAATTTCCGGACCATGCGAATTAGCCTATCATTTTTGGCCTCTTTATCTATTTCATTAAAATTGATAAATTTCATATCACTAAAATGATTTAAAAAATTTAATTGATCGGTATCTTGTACGTTTTCTATTTTACCTAAGGGCAACCTTGAAAAACAATCAGCCGGATTATCACTTGATTTTACATACCCTATTTTGTAGTCAAAACCACTTAAAAAAATTGCCCATCGGCGCAAACGATTTGCTGCATACTGCGGTATGCCTTTACTTGGTCCAAAAATGGTCACCAATGGCTTATGATCCGTCAATAATGTAAATGGTTTACCATATAAATATTGAGCAAACTTTTTTACTCCAAATACTATACTTAATGCCTCTTTTTCTATTTGAGCATATTTGCACTCGGCGGTACTCAATGTTCTGGAACTACACGCAATAATTCTCTCACTGTTATCTTGCATAACGTGAGATAAAATTGCGCTAATTCCATATTGACTAGCATCTGTTGTCAGACGCAATTCTAAATTTGGGTTATAATGTGCCAAAACTGGAGCATTTTTTAATATCTCCTTTGCTTTATTAAATGCTACGTCGCATTCCTTTGTCCATTGCCAAACCGTATCTTTTTTTAAAAGGTTATATAATGGTGATAAATTTGTAGCTAATTTGTCTAAAAATTTACCATAATAATTGATCATACCTAAAAATGATTTTAACTAAGTTATGTTTTGTGGAATTTGACATTTATTAATTGCTTCAATTTTGTCATCACATGTATGCAATCCTTGTGCATCAATTATCAGATTCTGTAGAGTGTATCTCAGTTTATATATAAGATGGCAGAAGAGAAAGATGTGTCCTGTAGCGAGTGTAAAAATATCATTGAAAATACAACTAGTAAAACAAAATGTAGTGGTTATTGTGATAGAATGTTTCATAGTGCGTGTGTGAATATTAAAGATTACGAGCAACGCCTTATGAGCTCAAAAAACTGTAATGTTATATGGCTGTGTAATATGTGCACTCCTCAAGCATTAGCCAATAAACAACTCTTTGATATGATTATTGAACTAAAAGAAATGATTCAAAAGCAAGCGAAGGTAATTAATGAACAGAATTTAAAATTAGATACTTATCTAAAAACTTCTAATAATAATATAACACCAGCACAAAAAATGACAAATATTAAACAAAGCATTAAATTTGACAACGCCATCTCTAAATTAAAATCTAAACCAGAAGAAAACACACGAAAACAAATTACTCCAGCTTCAAACCATATTATACTGGAAAAAATCCCAACAGAAAAACAAACAATATCCAATAAGGCAAAAAATGCACAAAATAATTCAAGCGACCTAGAATTACTTCTTGGGGACATCAGCACTGATACGAAAAACCAGAGTTCAAGTACGGAATATAACTACGATAGCGAAGACAGCGCAGATACAATTGTTGACATAGGAACACAGCCGCCAAAGAAAAATCAAATAATAATTGGAACTTCAGGAAATGTGACGGGTCTAACTGCAGTTGTGAAGCAGCAGCGTATATGGATCCACGCCTCAAGATTCCACTTAGACACGACTGTTGATGATGTCGTTCAATTTCTTAATAATCAATTTAAAACTGATAACGTAATGTGTACAAAAATGACATCCACAAATAGATTTGCAACATATAGCTCTTTTAAAATTGGAATTAACAAAATTCTAGAAACAGACGCATTAAACCCAGATTATTGGCCTACCGGCATTGCTATAAGTAAATTTCAGTTTTTTCGACAATCCACCTTCAAACCTAACTTTAGAAAACAAGTTAGAACAACTCAGTTCTTCAACACAAACAAATAATATCAAAATTTTACATTTTAATACTCAATCATTACCTAATAAAATTAACATGTTAGACATTTTAGTAAACGATAATGAATATAACATTATCTGTCTATCGGAACACTGGGTGACAAATGAAGATCAAATTAAACAACTGACTCCTTCAAATTATTCTTTGTGTACTTTCTACTGTCGTAATACAACAATACACGGTGGTGTTGCTATTTATTCAAAATCATTATCAAAACATATAATTAAGGAAGTAACTGCTTTAAAAAAATTATCAATTGATCTCGACTTTGAGTGTTGTGCAATATCAGTTAATAATCAAATGTGTATAATAACACTATATAGATCTACATTAGGTAATACTGATACATTTTTTAAATTATTAACAAAATGCTTGGACATTGCTACTGCTACATATATGCACGTTATAGTGTGTGGTGATATTAATATAAACTCGTTAAATAAGGAACATATGCAGTTTAAATCATTGACAGATATTTTTGAAGCATTTAACATACAAAACTTAATAAAAGTTCCGACAAGGATATTTATGCATAAAAATGGCAACAAAAGCGAAACATCAATTGATTATATATCGGTCAGCAGAGGATTAAATATGACCAACCTAAAAGTTTTTGAAGCTGGTTTCTCTGACCATACCGCACAATCAGTCACATGTGTTGTCCCTAATATAAATATAATACAAACTAAACATTCAGAACCGAAAAGAATGATAAATAATGTGTCTTTGCATGAACTTGTCACACGCCTACATAATGAGCTACCAGACTTAAATATCTTAGATAGTCAAAATATTGATGATTTCTTTAACACATTCTGGGATTCGTTTAATTACTGTTTCAATTTAGCTTGCCCTGTAAAAAGCGTAAATAAAAATATCAATAGGCAAAACTATAATAATAATAATAAATGGATGACTCAGGATTTAAGAAAACAAAAAAAAGATCTTATAAATTTAAACTGGCTTCGAAAAAACTGTACCGACCTAGAAATAAATAATAAATATAAAATAGAAAAATTCAACTACAACAAAAATATTATAACCACAAAAAAAAATTATTTTTCTGAAATCATCGCAAATGCTGAAAACAAAAATAAAAAATTGTGGAATATTGTAAATAATTCTTTAAATCGTAAAAGTAAATGTAACGCATTAGTATCACTATACGATGAAAATAATTTATTAATTACTGATAATAACCAAATAGCAGATATGTTTGCTTATAATTTTGCAAACTCCGCAAAATTAGACATACTTAAAATGTATAATAATGAAGTGTATAACTGTACAACTCAAGCGTTATCAACTCATTCATTTTATTTTAACGAAATCAGTAATGTTGAAGTTAAAAAAATAATACTAACACTCAAAAATAAAAAATCAACGGGTATAGACAATATTCCTACTAGTGTTATAAAACACTGCGTAGATCTAATATCTGAACCGCTTAGTATTATTATAAATAAGTGCATAACATTGGGACAATTTCCTAGTCGTCTAAAAGAATCATTAGTAATTCCAATACATAAAAAGGACAATGTACATTACACAAACAACTATCGTCCTATATCATTATTAAGTATTTTTTCTAAAATAATAGAAAAAATAATATCTGAAAAACTTATTTTATATCTGGACAAATATAATTTACTTAGCAATAAACAATATGGTTTCAGATCAGGAAAGTCAACAGAATTAGCCACTATTGACTTAATACAATATATTCATGACAATTTAAGCGCAAAAAAATATGTAGTGGGTATTTTTTTCGATATGACTAAAGCATTTGATTGCCTGAACAATGAGTTTATTCTAAGTAAATTATATAATATAGGAATTCGTGGCAACGTTTTAAATTTTATAAAAAACTATCTCAGCGTGCGTTGCTTGACAGTAGACATAAATAAAACAAGATCTAGACAATTTGAAACATGTTTAGGGGTACCCCAGGGAAGTGTTCTGGGTCCGTTAATATTTCTTTTGTTTATTAACGATTTGCCATTATTTGTGTCTGGTGGCCAAGTTTATATGTATGCTGATGATACATCTATAATAATTACGGCTGAAAATTCTATGGAATTGCAAACTAAAGTAAAACTAGTTCTTCATGAGTTTCAGGTATGGTGCACAAAAAATCATTTAATTGTTAACCCGACAAAAACAAATTATATAAATTTTTACAACTTACATGGTACAGAATTAAGTCATCAAAACTATATAATTAATAACGCATTGATTGCAAAAGTAGATGAAGTAAAATTTTTAGGTTGTATGTTAGATAAACAACTAACTTGGTTACAACAAATTAATCAGATATGCAAAAATGTGAACAAATCTTTTTTTGCTCTAAAAACATTAAAACATAATTTAAAAGTGCATTCATTATTAAACATCTATTATGCAATGACATATTCTGCATTAAATTATAATATCATATGCTGGGGACAATCTACCGAAATAATTAGGGTATTTAGATGCCAAAAGCGAGTAGTCAGATTAATTTTTAGTTTGAACTATCACGAGTCATGTAAGGACACTTTTATTAACAACAACTTGCTTACTGTAAGTGGTATCTATTTATATAAATTATTAAATTATATTTTTATAAATAAAATAACTTTTTCCAAAAATGAAGATACTCATGAATACAACACAAGGAAAAAACAAGAATTTAGACCCTGCAAAATTAAAACTTTTTTTTACAAAAAATCGCCATCATATGCAGGTACTTATTATTATAATATGCTTCCAAATGAAATAAAAAATTCAAAATCCGTATGTGTTTTTAAAAATAAATTAAAAACTTTTTTAATAAAATTATGCCCATACAATTTAAATGACTTTATAGATATTTGTTTATTATAGTTTTAATATAACTTTTATAATTATATGTTTTTAAGAAATTGTTTATGTTAATTACTATTTTGTAAAAATTTTAAATTTTATTGTAATTTTAAATATGTGTATATATATAATTATTATTATTTGTAAACTGACTTGTCTTATCCATGTATATTATGGCCAACAAGATAAAATAAACTATTCTATTCTATTCTATTCTAATTGTATAACCTAAATATTTAACTTGAGATTGAAAAAAATTACACTTATCCGGTGTTAATTTTAAACCCGACTCTTGTAATCTTGATAATAATTTATCCAAACATTGATTATGTTCTTCAACATTCCGACCCGCAATAAGAATATCATCTAAAAACACAACACATCTTTCAATATCTTGTAAGAGTGTTTCAATCATTCTTTGAAAAATACCCGGAGCGGATGATATTCCAAAAGGTAGTCGATTATAAAGAAATAATCCTTTATGAGTCGATATGGTTGTTAATTTTTTTGAAACATCATCTAATACTACTTGTTGATAAGCTCTTTGCAAATCAATAGTAGAAAAAATAACTCCTCCATGCAATTTTGTTAGTAAATCTTCAATGCGCGGTATTGGATATTTATCTATTTTTAAATAAGGATTTAAAGTAATTTTGAAATCACCACAAATTCGAATATCACCATTTGATTTTAGTATGGGTACAATAGGTGTTCCCCATTTACTATATTCGATTGGTGAAATTATATCCAATTCCTGCAATCTAATTAATTCTTTTTCTACTTTATTTTTAACTGCAAACGGTAGCGGTCGCGGACGAAAATATTTGGGAATGGCATTGTCAGCAATATTTAATTTAATTGTACCCTTGTTAAATGTACCCAATTCATTTGTGAATAATTTATTATATTTTTGTGTTATCGCATCAATGCTATTTACAAAATTTAATTCTGCTATACCTAAATTAAATAAATTTAAAAAATTTCGACCAAGCAAAGGAACTGATCCATTTTCGATAACATAAAATTTTACATTTTGTGAAATATTATTATAAATAATATCTGCATAAATAAATCCAACAGCTTGAACTTTTTGTCCGTTGTAGAAATAAAATATTTTATCATTTTTATTTAACGTAATATGAGAAAAATATTGAACATAAATATTATCGGGCAGGACGGATACACTAGATCCCGTATCAATTTGGAATGTTAATAAAAAATTCTCAATTTTAACTTTTGCCGTTATTGGATTATCTATATTATCTATTTTATGATCATTTAAAGAAAATAAATATTCATCATTATTTTCATTTTCGGTAATAAAATTAACATTTTTATTAAATGATTTTTTATTTAGCTTACCACCAGGGTGTTTCTTTTGATAACATGTAGTCGCAATGTGTCCTTTTTTATTGCAAATGTTGCAATTTCTGTCTTTATAAAAACAATCGCCGCTGGAATGGTTTTCCCGACCACAAACACTACACTTCACTTTTTGTAGCTGGTACGTTGATCCATTGCTGGGCCTTCCACTTGATGACGTTTGTCTAGATGATTTTGAAAAATTAGTCGAACTTCCGGACTTGCGCATCCAATACATCTCCTGGTTGGGTTCTTGCTTCACTTCGACGGAAACTTGATGTGCCGTCATTTTGGTTCTTGCAATTTCCACTGCTTTTGCAAATGTTAATTTTTCATTTTCTTCAAACAGCCTGTCTTGAGTATTTCCCTTGCTGAATCCTACGATAAATTGATCTCGAAGTCTGTTGTCAATTTCGTTGGCATTAAATTTACAATGCACTGCCGCGCTTCTTACTCTTGCAGCCCATGCTGGAGCATTTTCTGCATGTTCCATTTTACAATTGTAAAATTTGAAACGTGCTGCAAATACAGATTGTTCACATTTAAAATGCACATTAAATATATTAATTAGTTCCGCAAATTCTATTGCTTCAGGAACGTTCGGCAAACATAAACTGTATATGAGTTTGTAAGCTTCTTCATTTAACATATTTAAGAAGATCGCTCGTTTTTTTGTAGCATCCTCAATATTATTTGCCACATAATAATTTTCTAAGCGAGGTTTAAATACGCTCCACTCACTAGTTCTTAAATTAAACTCACGTAATTGTCCTATTTGTTCAGCCATTTTACACGTGGTCGCGAATATAATGTTTAATTCGCAAATTTAATAAAAGTTTACTTTATGTTTTCAGTTAAAGCAATCCTCGTCGCCACTGTGATGTATTAACGGTAATACACACTCTAATTGTAAGGGTTAATCAAGGGATTAACACTACACATATAAATTTAAGGTCGTTTATTGAAGATGGAAATAAAACTGAATCTCTTCATACATTTTACAATATATATACAAATAAAACCATATAAAAACTAAACATATAAAATCTAAAGAAATACGTTTTTACCCAACTATAAAATATATATTCTTTCTATATATTACAATGACACTAGACGAAAAAGCAATATATTTACTAAAAAAAACAGAAGAACTATACTTAAGAAAGGCTTACTAGTAGAAGACAGCAATGAATTTAACAAACTACCAAATAAAATTACAAAAATTGAAAATCTTAAAAAAATCAAAAAAGAAATCGGTAAATACTACAAAAATAAACAAAATATCTGAAACTACGACATAAATGTATCATTCATACTCATATACAAACTTATTATACTAAAATTCACGTAAAAAAAACTAACCCCCTTTAATACTAACACTAATTTTAATAAACTGTATATTATGTAAAAAACTGTATATGTATGTATGTAAAAAAAATGTATGTTAAAAATAAAATATTAGGTCTTGAATACCAAGGCAACAACATCTTGTTGTTTTATTAATTTGAGGCCATTAAAAAAAATATTTTGTTATGTATTGTTCCCGATGTGAAGGGAACTTATAAGAATCTAAATTTAATATTCAACAAAATTGTTTTAAATGATTTCTCATTCAAGTTCATCGGCGATTTAAAAATAAATGTCATAGTAAACGGTCAACAAATTGCTTCTGCAAAGTATCCTAGCCTATACTGCTATGTATATTTGCAAGAAAAGTTAAGCGACTGTTCTGAACATGATGATGATTTATTAGTTGATACTGAAAATGGCGACGAGAAAGAAAACAATAACAGTGATAAGTTTTTATTGCAGTTTAATTGAATTTAATTTTACATTTCTTAAATTATTTGTTAGAAATTGCAAATTTAAAAATAGAAAACAAATGCTTCAGGCTGAAGACGTTTGGAAATTTAAGAAATTTCTTCAAAATATTTCAATCTAATGGAAGTAATAAGAAATTTGCTATGTTAAGCAAATCAGTAGTGAATCTTCTACTCTTTTATAGAGACGATGATGTAACTCTTATTCAAAAATTCTTAGTTCCAGAACTTCATTTATTACAAGGTTTCGTAAATCATTTGTTTTGGAACAAATTAGTAAAAATTTTAGATCGTAAAAAAGCTTTTCTTTGACCAAAACAGTTAAAAGTAATATCAAAAAATTACTATGGCTAAGTTTTTGAGGGGAATGCTTGCCGAACAATGTTGAAAAACTCTGATATTAGTGACAATATACTAGAAAATATCAGCTCATTGATAATTATTCCATACGTATTATGTTTCAAATCAATGGATAAAATTGTAAATCTATGTTTTTCTACATCAAAACCGGATGAAAAAATCTTAAATTTAGAAATTGCTAACTTCATATTATTTTATACCATTTACCTCATGCGTTATAATACTTGGGTCGATGGTCGAAACATGCTGGTGAAACTATTCATAATGAATTTAAAACTGTATGGTCTTGTTATAATAACAATATAATTAATGATCAAAGTTATGCGGAAAGATTAAAAAACGCGATTGTCGACTTTAAAACATACCACATTTAATTTTGCAAACTTAATAACATTCTATTGTATTTCAAATACATAATAAATTGAATACATACTTTGTTTTGAGTAATACACTTAGACATAAACTGTAATTATTTAAAAACTTTTAATTTTTTTTTTAATTTTTAGTGTTTACAAACTTTTGGGCACTACTGTTTTCAAGAAGGAACAAATACAATATTTGTATTCAATATTTTTTTATCTTCGCATGTTACTCTAAACATTAGCAAAAAGATTTAGTGTCGTCATTTTAATTTTTGCATTATTTTGATTCAAGATCAAATTTTCTATAAATTTTAATATTTCTAAATTGTTGGACGGTATTGTTTCCAAGAAAAAGCAGATACAATTTTAATTTCGTAATTTACGAAAACTACCCTGATCAGAAACAATGAGTTCCAGCGTCTTAATTTTTATCAAACTTTTTTTCAGTTCAGGACACCTCACACCACATCGTTAGATTCGCAAGGCCCGAGTTAGCCAAAATATTTCCGACACTAAAATGCAGTGAATTTTATATTATCTTCTACCTAAATCAAAAAACCAAAAGAGTTACTCAATCAGTACTAAGTGGGTATATTTTTGTTTATTTTATATTGGACGCTGTATAGTTAATTTACTACAATTTGTACCGGTCAATCTGTTTTTGGGTTACTATAATAATTATTCCAATTCACTTTAAGCAACGGGTTGTCAAAAGATACCTTATGTATTTATCAGAAAAGCATCAGGTAAAGATAAAATTCAACCTGTTATTCTTAAAATATTTGAAAAAAATATTTGCATTATAATTCAAAAAAGGAACATTACCGAATTGTTAGAAAATTCCAATAAATACAAATGGAGACAACTAATTCTACAAATTATAGACCAATTGCATTACTGCCAACAATTTTGAAAAATATATTAATTCCCATATTGTCAAGTTCTTAGAACAAAATAACTTAATCTCAAATACACAATTTGAATTTCGATCAAAAAGTTCAACAACAGATCTTCTGTCATGTTAGCCACAAATGGAATTTTCTTCAGACAAACATGAAGAAAATCTTGCAGTACCTCTAGACATTTGATAGGGTATGGCATCCTAATCTTATTAACGAGCTTCTTGATCACAAATCTGTAAGTCTTAGAAAAATTATAGTTTGAATTAATAGTTTTAACTTTGGCCCCAAAATTATAAATGTTGGTGTTTCTCAAGGTTCTGCTCTTTCGCCGACTCTACTTTTGATTTAAATTAATGAACTTCTTCAAATAAATAAAAGTCCTATTGATAGTTTAGCAAATGTTAGTACCTTCATACTTAAAATTTGTAAGTTAGGAACAAAATCTGATTGGGTACTGCCAACTTGGTCAATTTTACCTTTAAAACTAAACTTCTTACTGTTTTAAAATCAAAACTCAAAGTATCATCAGAACCAAATATTAACACGTTAAGCCCCGCCATTACTTAATTTTTTGGTGCCTACAGGACCGGGTGATTTCACGCTTACCTAAAGTTATACATCCTGCTAGGAGTTGCGGTAATGCCTCACGGTGCTAATACCACGTGGTAGTGAGGCATTAGATTGATGCCAGGCGGGGCTTAACATGTTATGGATGAAAAAGATTAAATTTCCAAAGTTTTGAACCTTAGAATATTACCTGTTCAAAATGACACACATTTGAAGGTCAGAAATTTCACAATAAAACGTCTTTTTTAGCTTATTTTGTATCTCAATTTTTGGGCTTCTGGAAAAAGATAAAAAGGTCCACGATGGCTCAAATTATTCCTACATGCACTAGATACATTTGAGTTTTTTTACATTATTTTTAAATGTACAATACACACCTGAAGTTTGGTCCGTTCCTCCCGAAGGAAGTGTAGCTGCACCGTTGCTTTTTGTTTTTATCAACGACTTACCTAATTTCATAAAAACACGCATAGACTTTTTTGCTGACAACAAGAGTATTGTTGCAAGTGGTAAAAATATTATTGACTTAAATAACAACATAGGCTGTGTAAGAAACAATCTTCTTATGAATGCCCCAAAAACGAAAAAAAGAACTATCTCAACTGGGTATAAACTAAATAGTGTTCTTGAAACTATAGTAGATGAAAATCTTAAATAGAAAAATCAATTTGCTACCGACTGAAACAATTAAAAAATAGCTTATTTCAAATATCACTTATACTATTCTTTAGCCTATTTCGCAATTAGTTAAAATATCTTGTCCTGGGGATGATCTAATGACATAAAGAGTTTTTCTAATACAAAAAAGACTTATTTTTAATCTAAATTACATAGAAACATGCAATAATTCATTTAAATCAAAAACATATTAACCTCACATCTATTTATTTCTATCAATTACTATTCTGTGTTTAAAAATAAAAGCAAGTATCAATTAATAAACAATATAATACAAGAAATCAAAATAATATACAACCACAATTTAAGCATATATCTTATAAATAACCACCAATATATGAAAATCAAATCGCCGAAATTCTTTAAAAACTGTTAAAAAAATACTTAATTGATGGATGCTTTTATTCAATAAATGAATTTACTGTATAGATTAATATGAAAATCTTTTTTTAAATTTTATAGTTTTAAATTTATTTTAATCTGTTCTGTACATACATTGCAGTGACTTGTAACCTTTTAATGTGTATTTATTTATTGTACTTATCATATCCTTTCCATGATTTTGGCCTAAAAGATGAATAAAAATTATTACTATTGTTATTAATAAAAAGCTATAAGACAAAAAAACAAATAAGGTGATAAGAGGATTGGAATGAATAAAGGCGGTAACAAACAGATGAATCAAAACAGAAAGTGTATTTAATTAATTTAAAAACTTGAAAGCATTTAATGTAATTAAAGTTATAATATTATCTTAGAATGAAACTTAAATTATACTGTAAAATTATGTTGATTTATTTTGAAGGCCAAAATGCATGAAATAAATGTAACCTAAAAATGTTGACACTTAAATTTTGATTGTTTTTAGTATTGGCATTAAGTTCAGCTAAAAATTCTGCTCAACTTTGCTATCATAAATAACTTTGTAACTTTAGAATACAAATAATTATTGTCAGCCTGTATATAATTGATTAAAACTTGGTAAACTGTATCAACAGGAGAAAGCTTATAATGTTTAAGCAGTAATGTGCACATTTTAAACATACCATATATTGATCAGCTATAAAATTATAACTAATAAATCAAAAAATATGCTGCAATTCAAACTTACATTTTGTGGGTGGAGTTTCAAAATCTTCAGGGGCCTGAAATACATGATCTGGCACTAAAAATATGAAATTCATGTTGTAAGACACAAAATAATATTCATAATGTATATTTAAAATTGCTTGTAGTTACACAGCTACAAATAAAAATAATAGAAACTAATCTACAATTGGTGATCTTTCATTAAAATATTAAGTTATCAACAAAATGTACACAAAAATAATTCCCTACAACATACTTACAAATGCATTATAATTATACTAAATTATTCATTATAAATACAAAAGTCTTCAAGCAATCTATATGATATGAAATAATTACTTGAAAATATGACCAATATTTACATTAAAAATTTACAAGTGTTTATATTAAATACGTAATCCGTTTCATAATCGAATGTGTTTAATACAAACTGAATAAAAATTATTATTGGAACTGATAAAAAGCAATTCTTTCAAAAAAATGTAAATAAACTTTAAAAACCACTGTTAATTATGTATGATTGATTAAAAGAATTGCCTTAATTAAATAAAGATTAATTATTGACTACATAACTACATTAGAGACACATATCTTTGTAGCCAGTATTTATACAATAATTTGAATGTCCGAAAAAACGTATGCGATACATACTTATTGAAATCTGGACAGAAACTGTTTATTAAATTGGACATTTAGAAATGTTTAAATTTTACATTTTCCAATTTGGTGCTAAGAAGAAATAAGTGAGCTAAAATTAACTATCAATTACTGAGCAACGAACGGAGTGTGGACTAGACAATATTGCATTAAAATCTAAAACGATTGTTTTGT
This sequence comes from Tachinus rufipes, assembly GCA_963932245.1. Taxonomy (NCBI): domain Eukaryota; kingdom Metazoa; phylum Arthropoda; class Insecta; order Coleoptera; family Staphylinidae; genus Tachinus; species Tachinus rufipes. The sequence goes on along the minus strand of OZ010750.1, from coordinate 47,233,258 downwards.
TTTTTCATTTTAAAAATTACGCTAGAGCACCAATAATAAAATAATCTATTAAATAAGATAACAAATATAACGTAAAAAATTGATTAACAAAGAAATTAAGACAAAGCAAGCGACAGCAACATAGGAAACTAGCATCTAATTCCTCTACAATTCTAGACACACAGAAATATTAAATATATTTATCACCTTAAGTTATATGATATTACATATTTATAATTTATTTAGCTAGATGTCTAGTCTATAAAAAAATATGACCCATTTTTAGACAGAAGATAGTACATAGCAATATTGTTTTTTTATTTTATATATTTATAAATATATATGTATAATGTTAACTAACATTTAAAATTAATTTAAAATGAAAACAATGTACAAAAAACTCCAAAAGTAAATTATCACAGAAAATATATCTATATATTTCTTCAAAATTAACTTCTCGTTTTAAACCAGCCATGTAAATTCGGATTGTAACAATTATTGGTAACTACCATATCCGGTGAGGAAGTATTTTAATCACAGGGTTGGTTTAAAACAAGGAAAGCTATTTGTATTTTTTAAGGTACAGTAAGCATCTCACATTGAATTATTGCATGTAATAACTTGGAGAGCTTTTATTATTATTATTATTTAATATTATTATTATTATTATAATACTTTGACAGTTATCAGGTATGTATCTTTGACTAAAATATATAAAATCAAACATGTATAAAATGTCAGCTGGAATGTGCTAGACAGACAGAGAATTATATCGCTACATCTAAAATAGGCTTATTTAAGATTGATTAATTCTTTATTCAAATGCGCAATGGGGGAGGGCGAGTGATTCAATAAATCTTAAAACAATTATTCTATTTCCCATTAAAAAAATTGTATAGAACAAAATAATAAATAAAATTCATAAAAATAGTAGATTAGACATTAAATATACATAAGTAAAGGGAATGATTTTTTTGTTGTTAAAATGTAAGTTTCTATGCCACATATAGCAAATATATGGACGGCACAACTAATATATATATATATTTATACACACGAGACACACTATGTATATGTGCGTGTGTATACATTGTATTAACATATTATAACAGTAACAGGGTGGCTCAGTGGAGGGGACTAGTGTTTTCAATGGTCATTTAAATGCTACTTATCTTGGCAGCCATCAGTTTAAAGACCATTTTTATTTGGCTTTCGGGCTTCCTCGTGCGCCCACATTATTCAATCCATCACCACGTGATCTAGAGCGAGGCAATGTATCACCTGTATAATAAAAAACACCTTGTACACTCAAATAAACGCTCCAAATTTTGAACTACTACTACTACTACTACTACTACATCTATTTATAAAGAAGTATAAAAATATACTATAAAACATTTGTAAAAAAACTAATGTAATTTCATACCAACTACACCTGTAGAAGTATATGTAATGTATTTCCAAATCAACAATAATTTGGAAATTGAATTGATTATTAATTGTCAATATCACATTTTATTGTGTGAACCATTTATATTAATATATATAAAATCGTAAGTCAGTCGATAGACAATGAATTATGGCTACCAGTAATATAACATGACATTTGTGCAGTAGCCTAAGAGAAGATATTTACTATTTTGTTTCTTTCTGTCCCATCCTCATTTCACATTAGACACTGTTAATGTAGCACAACTTTTAAAAATTATACCAATACCATAAAAGCATGTGCCTAAGTGGCAACATCTTGTTTAAAAATGAAATTTTAAAAAACCTGTACGCAGAATATAACATGTGTGATTCCTAAACGCAGCTCACTTCACAACACACTATTTGGAGAATGCACTTCTTACAATTTCCCATACCACATACAAATTGCTTGAGTCCATACAATCGAGTCAAGCAAGATTTGTTAAAATGACAGTTCATATTGTTAGCTAGCAATATATATTTCCTTACTTCTAGCAATGTGCATAGAGAATAGCCCCGAATGTCATTTTTTATATGTATCTAAACTATAAGAAAGAGCCCTTTAGCTGTGCAAGCAAACACCTCTTGTATGATTCTGGTGTGCGATGATAGTTCTACAAAAACATGCGGCCTTAGTACGTAAAATCAATGCCGTTTTACTGGGCATTCCCTAACTCACCCCTACTACATGAATATGTTCAGTTCTAGAATATAAAGTTATTGTAGTGTAAAACAAAACTGGACTAATGATGATTCCTGATTTTAGATTTAGACAATACTGACACCAAATAAACCACAAGTGGAGTTTCATTTATCAGGGAATATTAAAATTTTCACCCAACTTCAAACAACACGTGACAAAAACTTTCTTATCTTAAATACATCAAAAACAAAGATTGTTCAAAGTTGCATGCGTACAGACCATCCACTAGGTACTAACTTAGACGTGAAAATTAAAATATATATTATGAAAGGAGACAACATTGAACAAAAAATAAACATATAAAACAGAGTCGGCAAGAATTAATTAACCCATTATTATAAAAAATCAACATAAATATTATTCAAATAATGTATGAAAAAAATAACCAAAATACAAAACTGCCATATATATTAGAATAAGGAAAGCAACCATTTTTTTTAACAATCGTACAACAATCTGTTTATCATTTTCAACTGAAATATTCAAAATCAGTCATGTCACAATGAATACATATTCACTTACAATTCATTACAATAAATAAATAGTTTCTAAAAATGTTTTAATGGTTTTTAAATAACCAGTCACAATCATGCAGATATAATATTTCCAACAGCTCTCATTCCAATTGACCTACTACTACAGAATATAAATTTGTATTAGGAAATGAGTAAAACTAACAGAATAATAAGTTACAATTTTTTTTGTTATAATTAAAAATCATTACCTCTATTAGAAGCACATTTACTATGATTTAAACTTGCTTGCATTTGTGCTTCAGCAGCCTTGTATGATCTCATTGCACGACCACGTCGGTCCAATATGAGCTTATCAGCCCGCACAAACATTCCGTGTTTGGAGCGACATGAAAAATATTTCACTCCTTGGACAGTGCCATCGTTTTTGCCTAAACAAAACAAATTATTTTTAATAATATTGTTGTTATTAAAACGTTATAACCTAAATGAAAATAGTTCTAATGTTTACCTTTAGGGGCATCCAATTCAACGCCCACCCAAGTTCCAGGGGAAAACTCAGTTGCTCCAATAAATGCAACAACACCGGATGAATTATAAGGACGAATGAGGACACTTTCTCCTAACACAACCCATTCAGGTGTAGGTACATCAGTTAATTTATTGAGATCAGGACGGGAACCATAATTATTATCACTATCATCTGAAAACAAATTGACTAAATGTGAACAAAATTTTTTTATTAAATTTAAAAAAATATAATATAATAAATAAATCACTTTTTAAAGAATTGAATTTTTTAATATATATTAATAAATGTATAAATGAATCATACCTTCTACTCTGTCTGTGGAACTATCCATGCCATCGTCTTGTGTCAATGCTTTTAGTTCTAAATTATTATGAGCATTTTTACAATCTGAAAATTGTGGACGGCCTTGTGGGAATGAAGCACTATGATTGGGAGTTTGAGCCTTTGTACTGCTCAATTTCTTTCTATGAACAATAGTTCCAGGCAACAAGTTTGTTCTCACTATACCATCGGATGACGAATCTGATTCTAGTTTATCATACTTTTGATCGCATTCCATATCATTCAAATCATTATCTGAACTTTCCTCAAGAATTTTACATTCTTCTGCTGTAAGTTTCAGATGATTTGGAGATTTCTAAAAATTAAATTAAAGAAAAATGATAGTTTCATGTTATAAAATAGTTCTTGTATAATTATCATTTGACATTTGACAAATCCCTCCCAATACCACAGATGTATTGAAATATCAAACCTAAATACAATCTTATCAACACATTTAAACACTCATAATTCAAGGTTTATATTTAGGTGCCTAAAATTTTACGTGTTTTTGTTGGTTTTGTGAAGGTGTAAAGATAAAACTTCTGCAAATAAATTTGAAAAACTAGTTTTTCAGTTCATTAAATTTTGATATTTGTATAATAATTGTATTAAAACAGCAATTTATTTAAACTGTAAGGCCATATGGATATTTAAAGTCAGATTTTGACTTCAATAGTGGAATTTATTGTTTTAACATTTCAAAGTTAGTTTTTTTACATATTAAGTACATTTGATATAACATCAAAGCCCAATTTTGACATTATTAAATCAAAACCCAATTTTTACTAGGTCAGATTTTGAACTCATTTTCACACTTTCACGGCAGGTTTTGTTATTTTAAAGACATTTTAACATAACCAATTGATACTTGAGACATAACAATTTAAAATGGGACATTCACATACAACATCTTATTATGAAAAACACAAAGACAATTGGCGCACTTTATAAACTTTCAAATATGATTAATATAAATACAAGAAAAGTCATTTATAATGCAATATTTAATTCATAAACAAATTACCTAATGAAAATATGGGCAAACACTAAACAAGAAAACAAACATAGAAAAACTACTGCTGTCTTTGTAGCTTTTCTATGTTTTCAAATATGCATTTGCATATAATCCACTAATTATGAGTTAAGATTCTCTAGAAGAAAATCAATTAACATAAAATTACCTTTCATAATTATACCAGAACTAGATAATGCTCAACAATTAATTGATACCAGTGCTATCAAAAGTACTATTGACCTTGACCTAGCAAATTTATAAATCATTCTTTGATTAATGACATGTGTACGGTTAGAGATAGATCCAGATATGCTGTTCAAAAAAGATGGACAATAAAAGGAATCAAAGTTAACAGATATAGAGCAGCAATAGACCTACTAGAATAGAATTGTTAAAAACAAGAGCAGACTTTGCCCTATAGAGAGTACAGATGCCACACGGAATTACCACAATATGCGGACGATCTTGCCATGGTGGTCAAGAGCAATAGCATAAAAGAAATAGAAGAGAGCGCAAAATGAGCGTCCTATGTAATTAAAAAGTGGATCAAGAAGAAGCTTACAGCTGGCAATACAGAAAACGGAAACCGTAGTCCTAGTAGGCAGAAGAAAGAACATCATAGTCGAGATCAATCTAGGGAACACTACAATCAAATCCTAAGAGCATTAAATACATAGGGATGAGAATAGAAAAAAACTAAAACATGGGTAAACATAGTAAAGCTCTTGCACAAATAATGCCGACGGTGGATTCGATACTGTCAAGCTAGGAAAGAAAACTGTAATATTAAAAAATACAGAGTAATTCTAGAAAAGGCCAGAAGAAAAACAGCAATCAGAACAGTCTCGACTAAGGCTATACAGGCAACAACAGGAACAATCAACATATACTTCAAAAAAAGCCAATAAAATAAAGGCAATAAAAAAATTGGAAGAAGAATATCATTTAAAGGGAGATGTCTCCAAATAGATACAGACTATTATACTCTTGGTGCCACCGTGGGTAAACAGGGAACATGGAAATCTAAACTACCATCTTACACAGATCCTTACAGAACATGGATGCTTTGGATCATACCTAAAGAAAAAGTGTCTTGCGGAGTGTGAAGGCTGCCCCTAATTCATTCCAACATTAGTTTTTATGTTATAATTTATATAATAGGTTTAGTTATTATAACATATTATTATAAAAAAAGATGCGATAAAAGAAAATTAGAAACACCTATCACTGCTTTCTAAATTGTTAATTAACAATCTTAAAAAGGGAGTTGTTATGTAATGATACTATTTCCTTGTATAGCGCTTCGTAATCTTAATAAATAAGAATACGATACAGATACCGTACTCTATGTTAAAGCTGCAATAGACATTGCCAAGAGAAGAATTTGTTATCAATGAATTTCTGAAAACTGATAACCTCCCGTGCAAAAATTAACGAATCGATTCTTGTTTTAAAACCATCTGTCAATAATTGTGCTTCTCTATGAACACTCTTTAATTTCTTTCATTAATAGAATAAATCAAATTCAAAAGTTTATTGAAAATTACAAGTAACAATTATTAAAATCAGCCCTCAACATAATTTTAATACATATAAGAGGTTTTACACTCAATAAAATTTTAAGAGATAGCTTTGAGAAGTCAATTTCATAGACATTAAAAAATGTTATATATATATAATTTTTAGTCCTCAAGAAGATAGCAAGTGAGATTTTGCAAAAATGTCGGAAAGAAAAAATTTATCCAATGCGGAATCAACCCAAAAGTATATCAAATATATATATATATGAATATGTATATCCATATATATAACTAAATAAATAATAAACTTACCTCTGTATAAGATAAATCGTAATTTTTATCATTGTCATTATCATTGACGGAATCACTGGTAAGTTTCATTTCAATATCAGGTGTCTCATCAACACTGATACTTTTCAATGATATCGAATCTTCACTTGATAAATTTGTTGATGATACCGCCTGCGAACCATAACCACTTGAATTTGCAGACGGTGTACTAGTTTTGGGTGCTAATTCGACTAGCGAATCTAATGTCCGAGATGTTGGTATTGTTTTCTTAACTTGCTGAGAAGATTTATTGCGTTGCTAGAACAAAACACATATTAACATAAATTAATTTTGAATCATGTGTATTACATACATAAAAATTTGTTTTGCCATCTGAGCCTTCTGATTTTTCTTCTTCAAGCGATTCATCAACAATCAAATCTAAAGAGTGTTTACGAGCAAGTGGCATCTGTTCTTCATGTAATGTGGTCATTCGCAAACCTAATTTTGGGTTAGCTGGTGAAACTACAAATAAACATATTAATTAAAATATTGTTATTGATATAATCAGATTTCTACACAATCAATGTTAATTACAAAAACGAAATAATAATAACTAATCTAGGAAATAAAGAAATAACATAATAATAACTGAAAACCCAAACTGTATAATTATTAACATACATTTGGATACTCCAGACGGTTGTTGCAACCGCAGCGAATTCAAATTCAGGTTCAGATTTAAGAATGTTGGTCGAGCTGTAATATTAAGAAAAACCTTGAATATCAAAAGAACATTATTAATGGGTGCTAATAATATATGTAACAGCAAAAAGGGAATTTCCTGACATATTGCACCTGTCATGGCAATGTGAATATAATGAAATGTATGTAATTTGAACCTAACCGCATACGTTTTGCATGGTAATAAAATGTATGTGGAGGCACAAAACACAATTCATATGAACTTTATAATTTAAGAAATGATTCTTAATTAAAGTCAAAGAGACTAAGATTACTAGAAACATTTAACGGAACATGCAAAATGCCAATTATACAATGTGTTTCTATAGAATTATAGAAGTATTTGGTTTAGTTGTAGTTTTTGTAAGCTACCTTATTCATGCCACAATACTCACGCAACGAATAATTTTCATCCCTTTTGCATTAAACTAAGTACGTACATCAAGTATTCACTTTGTCTACAAATCAAAATCAAAATTTCAAGGCATGTACTATTCTAACAGTCTCTGTGACTTTATTACAATTACAATTGTGAATTATCTTACCAATCGCTCATCACATGAATCTGTAACCACGATCAAAACATTGCATGTTATGTAGACTATATTTATTGAAGCGATATGCCAGGCAATATGCGGTTGTCTTATTTCTGACAATATAAGTATTGGCATCATTGGCATCGTGAAGCTGAATGATGTGGGTGGCAAATCAAATACAAACATGCTTTGATATTCCTCTACATGAAACTAACATCTACTGATAACCATAGAATAAAAATACAAACTTATTTCTTACAAAAATACAATCAACAAATTTTTATTATTTTTATTCTGTGGTAAGTACATACTTTTGAGATTAGATGAGTTATGACAAAATAAATGATTCTGTTATAATCTCAAAACATATGCCTTAACTAAGCATTCGTTAATCATTTGATCTTTGTATACAAATATCAACCATGAACAATATAGGTTTCCACCTAGAGCAGTCTTAATATGCAAGCCTCCATTTTTACCTGACAGAATGGAGCCTTGAGGTTGCAGAAAAAAATTTAAAACGGAAAATTAGTCAAGCAAATTTTAGTTGATTTTAAAAGATAAAGATTTAAACAAAATATAATAGATTAAATTAATAAACTATGCAGAGCTCACAAAAGTTACAGTAATCTTTCACTAATTCATGTAATTATTATTTTTTTACAATCCACAAATTAATCAAACATTTTTGAATAAAGAGTAACAACAAATCCTTTAGGTATTGGTTAGTTTAACCTAGCCCAAAATGTAATTATGCTTACATAGATGCTAATTAGATATTGTAGCTATATTTATTATTAGTGTATGTAACTAAAATATTTAATATTCTGTCTCAGTCTACAATAATTCCTAAATCGTACTGAGATGAAATCCAAAACATACTTTAGTAACAACATATGTTCATATAATTATTTGTAAAATAAACTATAAGTTTATTAAAACTGACAAGGAACAATTTTCAAATACACAAAAAAACTGGACACGTCGATCAAATAAAGTTTGTGATCATTCCTAAATAACAAGAAAGTCCTGTAGATAGATAAAACTTATCTATCTACAGGACTTTCTCTTTTGTTAACTATTTTGCATATAAAAATTAAATTCAACATTCCTATCAATGCTGCAGATATTAAACAGCAAATCATCATTTGAAAAGTATTCCACATTTAATTACAATACAAACAAAAAAATACACAGATTAATGATTAAAATAACTAAATTTTACAAAAATGTGTATTAGCGACAGGCTCTCCACTACCTTTGTGATGTAAGATTTTATTTTGGATATAAAAAAAGAATAAAATTATTGTGTAAGTGTATATGCATTTATTTTGAAAAGGTTAGTTGCATAATTAAGTGAATTGATATATTCATATTTACAAATGCAGTGAAGAACATTTTAGTTGTAAGAAGTATTGTATATATGTCCTCATTTGGGTAGATTCAGTGTTGCTGGCACAATTTTTTTATGTCGCTTTGTGTAAGTAACAGATCAGGTGTTACATTACCAAAAGACAGAGCCTTTCAAACACCATAAAGTGCTCGCGTAATTTTCCAGGAATTATTTAATGTTGATCATATTTGAGGTTCAAACAAAAGATCATCAATATACGAGTCAACTAGTTTATCACTAGACAGTGACAGCTATACAAGAAATATGTGTATAAAAATACACAATGTAAACTAAATTTAAAAAAATTATTAATACCAGTAAGTTTCTTTAAAATAATACCAATAACAAAATTCAACTGTATGAATTAGAGAAGGATTATTGTATATATTAAAAAATGATTTAAAAATGCTATTAATTTGATTTGAATATGGCCAGCAAATATCAATTGATTCATAAAAAATACACCAAAGAAGAAAATAAAGAATAAAAATTGCTGCCGGAGTTGTGCAATTTATTTGCAAATAAAAATAAGAAATTTTTAACAAACAAGCTCAAGTCAATAATAAAATATATAAATCTTAAATACCATACGAAAAATAAATAACATTTTAACAAAACACCTTTCTTGTATTTCAACAACCACAGACCAGGAATTGATTAACACTGAGGATCAAATTTATTTTTATATTAAGTATAGGACGAATCAATATTGTAAATTGCAGTACAAAGTACATAACTAAAATTAATTAATAAAAATTCAATAATTAAGTGAAATAGACTAAAATAAACAGAACTGTTTAGTTTAGAATGACTGATGCACAAACAAACGCCAGCAAACACAACATGCAGAGTTGTGCCGAGCTGTTATTAGCGTGCAATGTCTTGTTGGATGTCCAGACTTGGTAGTAAAGCTGGACAATGTTAAGCTATGTCCAAACTTGAAACAAAACAATCATGTGTTCCAGTATTACAATTGAAAAACCCATTTAGATTTTATATGAAATATAGTTAACATTACCATTATTCTGTAATATTCAGTATACCTATGAAAGGCCTGGAATACACGTTACAGTTTTCCAGAGCTTAAAAACTCATACAGAATACATTAAAAACTGACAATATTTCTCCAAACTTGTTGATTTATCTACATATTTTAGGTTTTTAATCAAATCTTGAGTTTCCAGTCCACTGGGTAAATGTCACAGCAAACCATTGTGGCATGGAAATATAATTCAATTGTAACGCTCAATGATATACAACACTACCTTGAGACATTTTGCAGCAAGTTTAGACTTAGCCTTCAATCCGGATGTGTGTTAGATATGACGATGGACATTCTATTAACATAGATAAGCACTAACAGTTCCATTGTGATAATGTTCTTATGGTTCAATTCTCCTTCAGCCTAAATTGGTTCAATTGATTCAGCCTATACACGCAGATCTGGTTTTACACTTGTCAATTAATCAACCAATTTCTACTTTTATTTTTACTACTACTAAAATAAACTCTATAATTAATATGTGATACTTAAAATTGAACTTTTGTCCTAAAACTATTTTTTTTACTAACATGTATTAAAATCTTCACTTCAAGTAATATTATTAATTCACTTGAACTACGTAAATGCAGAAAAATTTTGTTCTTTGAACTATGTTGTAATTATACAGAAAATATTTGCTACATAAATGCAGAATAATTTTATTTCTGTAAAAATGTCAAGGTCTTATTATGAAATTACAAGTCAGTTTTTTAATCAATCAAATGTTGAACTTTTAAATTAAAAGTTAATATTTCAGTTAGAACTTGACCGATATATTGAATGATGTAAAACCAACTTTTTTAAATTTTTATGCTCAAAGATGTTTAAACATTTATTAGACATAATGTATTGAAAATTTTGAAAAAATAAACGATTTATGTTCTATTAAATTATAACATACAAAGTAACAATTATAAAAATGATTATTTATGTAAATGATGATTTAATATATGGCAATCAGCAAAGCAATCAGCTGTGCCATTACAAACGTTTGAGCACATTTCTGTATTAATACTCACTAAACTAAATATTAATTTTAAATTCTAAGCTAAATATAATCTAGAATGAAATTACCTATATTTATAATCTAAAGAAAGTATATGATGTTTGTTATTATCATTATTATTATGTAATGTGAGTAATAACTTACCAAGTCCAAATGGTTTTGATGGAGAAATCTCAGCATCTTTGGAAAAGCTACCTCTAGTCCTGTGAAGATTGCAGCCTGCGAATTCACTGTTCAATTCATTGACACTTTCCGAGCGTGACATGTTCAAAGATTCCGTACTCAAATTGATAAGCTGTAAATAGTAAAATAATTAGTTCTGTTATAATTAATGTATTTAGTTAGTTAATTCACATACCCCGTTCTTTGCTTCCAAAGCCTGATACAACAATCATTAAAAGAATCATCAGTATGGTCAAATAGTATATTAATACTAAAACAATTATTAAGTACAATCTTACCTGTGAGAAATTCGGCACTGAAGCGGTTTTTCTCATTAAAGATTGTCCGTTAGCTTGTAATAATTCTTTCACTGCTACACTTTGTCTTAATCGGTCCAATGCTAAAATACTTTCCACAGCGCTCACACCTCGAGTGTATTTTTCTGAAAATACATTTATTAGAATTTTATAATAATTTTATATTTTATAATTAACCAATGTATGTTTCTCCATCGACTAATGATGAATCTTCGCCTGAAGCAGCTAGTTGTGCTAATTGTTCACGATCTTCTAATTCTTCACTAGCTTTAGGAATATTGGATACTACTTCGTAGGTTACTCCTGATTGCGTAATTATATCAGATCGTACAATTTTTCTTTTAATACGATCTGTTATGCTTTGACGTTTGTATATGTTCAATGCCAATCTCTTTCTCAGCACTAAATCCATTGGAGCTGGATGTGATAGACGAACAGTTGTTCTCAATATTAAATAAACTCGATCATTTGCTAAAAATGTAAATTACATAAATCAATTTATAAGCTTATGAAAAACACAAGTGTGACAGATAATGCAAGAATGAAAAACTAAAAGTTAGGTAACCCAAGTCATTTTAACAACACAAACAAACTAACATTTCATTACTTAAGAAAATGTAGAATTCATTACTCAGCATCTCGCTAACCCGTAAATATTGTTTGAGCTACAAACTGTTATCCCAATATGCATCCAAACTATCATAGCAGAAGAAAAAATGATAGGTCAAAGCAATATCCATAAAATGCAAATTGATGAAGTTATGTCGAGTAAACCATTTTCTTGGACATATCAAAACATCCTCTAATAACTATAGATTATAAAATTTCATGGTTGTAGTACCACAATGCTGTGCAGCCCAAGTTAAAAAAATTGATATGTTAGTTCTTGGTTAGACGCATCCTGTAAACTTGAACCGTTCACCAGAAAAAATAATGCGCAATTTATTGAAAATGAAAACCATTAATAAACTTATAATTTTTCTTCCTGATTTTTGCTAGTTAAAAATATATAAATTATAACTTAAATATAACGTGGGTTGTGTGATATATGTGTACAATATCACACATAATTTATATATTTTATAAATCAAATAAATTAATAAAGTTATCTGTAAGAAGTTTCTTACATATTTGTTTTAATTTAACAAACAAGTTTTTTCTCAATAAACCACTGGCCTAAACCTATAAAAATAAACACACCAACATATCCAGTGCGTTATACTCATTTGATGAATGTGAAGACAGCAAAGCTATAATTCTTGATTAAAGGATATTTTATGTTTTTGTGAAAAATGATATGTAGTTCTATCTTCACTATCAGATGATTTTGTTTCAATTAATTATAAGCCCAATCCTATCTTGATAAAGACAATGCTTACTAATTTCCTGATAGTTGATGCAGAAGAATCGTTTTCCGTTCTTTACCACCAGAGCGCGGTATTGGCAGATGGTTCAATTATTCGAGATGCTAGTAACTCATGTATTATTTATAAGTATTGTTTTGCTCGTATCACTCCAATCAAGCCTGAAATCATAGGATTAAGTTCCATCAATTATGGAAAAAGAAACAACCAATTCACTTCAACAGTAATAAACCAATTCATCTTAACAGTAATAAACGTTAACAAAACTAATGATCAATCTAATAATCTAACCCTGAGCAAAGCCATGTTTGGAGTCATCCTTGAAGCACCAAGAACTTTGTACCAAAAAGAGAACAAAGATTCAAATAAAGGGCAACTTTTACTGAATGTCGGATAGAAGACCATTTCTACCGCCCCCTGCCAAAGTTAAAACGGCACGAGATAGATAGATATCGAGGGCTAGGGAACCAAAAAGCAATCTCTCGTACCCTACAGAGGAGGATAACCTATTAAAAAAATAGTCCCTAACCCGACATCCCCTATCTCCAAAAACCCCTCCCAATTTAGACCCCCAACGACGACCACCTTTCAGTCCAGATAGGTGTAAAAGAATGGACAAGGACAAGATTTTTTTGGTAATATGGAAGATACAACGCAAAAAATAAACGTTTACGGGACAGGGGTCGGATCCCCAGAACCGGTCGATAGTGGCGAGGTAGTAGACCACTTACGATCGTCAGCCAATGACTACGCCAAAATAACAAAAAACTCGGTTGACGAAAAGCGCACCAAGAGAGCGCACCTCAATCGGCAAATCACTACAGCATGGGCGATGACGACCCGGCAAGGGAGAAAGAAGAGGAAATGAGAAGATTTGAATTGGAGCTTTTGAAGGAACAAGGCAAACGGGGTAGCCTGAGCAGGTCACCTATCAGGAGGATCCCGGATGCAAAGGAAGAAACACCGGCTGCTCAAACAGAGAACAAGGATGGGAAACCTGATCACATAGTCTTGGGAAACCTAAGGGAACTTCCCGCTACTCCATCTAAGGAAACAGGAATAAAAACGGAGAAAACCCTGCTCCAAAGCAATAAAAGAATGAGGATGGCTGACTCTCCGCAGAAGGGGGAAGCAGATCTAGAGGACTTTAAGATGGACTATAGAAAGCTGAAGGATCTTCTAAGGAGAATAATAGCAGAGAGCGCAGATCTGAGAAACATTGCGCTGTTAAGCAATAGAATGAAACTGGAAGCTAGAGATGCAGCCAACAGGTTGTATGGCTACACATCAAGGCTGAGAGCGGATGGAGGGATTAACTTCCTAGAAAAAATGATTAAAAAAAACAGGAGGGTCAGGGGTCCGTTATAGGACAGCTACCGAAATGTACAAGCCTAGTGGATAAAGCGGAGCAAACAGAAACAATGGAGACAGCGGAGGAAAGGAATCAACGAGACAGGATCAACGAATGCCTGTCACGCAAAATAGGGGTCGAAGCACTACAGGAGCTGATGAACGTAGACTGGACAGAAGACCTATTCACGAATTGTGAGCAGACGAGTGATACCTTTAAAGCTGACAGTAAGGAAGACTTAGTAGTAATATTAAGTAGTAGCGAGAGCACAAAGGGATACCCTGCAAAAACAATAGCGGAGAGACACCCGGAATTGCTAGCAGCATTGACGGAGGATCAACAAGAAACTAAATGGTGGTGTGGGGTCACAAAAAGCTCCATAATTGCCCAAAATGGCAAAGCAGAAGAGGAAAATGAAAGACTCACGTATGTAGTGAAAACCATGAAGGGGATGGGAACACTAGAAGGACGTAGCGGAATAATCAACGCAATGCAGGAAGTAAAGGCAATGACAATGGAAAAGGGAAAATCGAGACTAGCCTGTATCACAGATGAAGAACCAGATATGGCCAGGAAAGTGATGGAATACTGTCTTAAAAATGAGAAGCTTAAAATGACTATCCATGGCAAAAGAAAACCAATGCAAGGAAGAAAAAACGAGATGCCAAAGAAGCGCTGGGATAGACAGATGGATACGATTCTAATCAAACCAAAAGAGGGCTGCAGCTATGCAGAAGTAATGAAATGTATGAAGAATGGGGTGAACACGGGCGAGATCATCATCGCAGGGATAAATAAAACGAAAGATGGCAACATTAAACTTGTGGTCAAAAATAATAAGGAAGAAGTAAGGAAGGAGTTCAGGAAAACAATCGATGAAAAAATCAACAAGGTAGCCAACATTGAACTAAATGAAAGAAAAAAGACAATACGGCTTCTAGACGTGGACGGAGATTTCAATGAAGATGAGGTGAAGGATGAAATCAACATGGAACTCCTGAGAGACAACCTGAGCGCCAAGGTAGATTCGGTGAAACTATCAGAAAAGGTCAACCAGAATGGAGTTAGATATGCCTTCGTGAGCATGCAGGAAAAGGCAGCAGAGCACCTTATAAGGAAAAGGAAAATAGGCTCAGGCTGGAATAGATGGAGGTTGATGGAGGTATTTGCTCCGCCAAAATGCTACAAATGCCATAGAGTAGGTCACAAGGCAATGAACTGTAAAAGTACGGATGGCGAGCCCTGCAGGAACTGTGGGGGGACCGGACATAAAGTGAAAGACTGCAACAATAAACAGAAGTGCTACTTATGCAATATAGAAGGTCACAAAACGGACAGCATGAGATGCCCGGCGTTCAGGAAACTGGTGCAAGCACAGAAGGAGAAAGAAAGAGCCGAAAAGGCCAGAAAATGAAGGTTATACAGGTTAATCTAAACAGATGTAGAGGGGCTATGGATCTACTAGAATGGAACTGTCAAAAAGCAGGAGCAGATTATGCCCTAGTCTCGGAACCAAATAAGAAAATAGCAGCCACCAGGAAAAGATGGATTATGGATAAAAATTAAGACGCCGCAATATACATTCCTGAAAATACTAAATCACCGGCATTAAAATCAGGAAGTGGGGTAGGCTTCACATGGGTGGAGGACCGAGACACAGTGATGTATGCCTGCTACTTCTCCACAAATGAAAGCATCGAGCATTTCGAAAAGTGGCTAACAGAACTAAGTAAGGACAAAAAAAACACAAGAAAGATAAGATCATTGGCGGGGATTTCAATGCCAAGTCAGGCATATGGGGGTCTCCCAAAGACGACCGGAAAGGTGACATGTTGGCGGAATGGGCAAACGAAAACGAACTCTGCGTCCTGAATAGGGGGGAGTACCTACGTTCCAAAAAAACGGAGCAAAATCCTTCATAGATGTGACCCTGTGCACCTCTAAGATGGTAACAAAAATTAGCAACTGGCATGTGGGCGAGGAAGAGAATCTGAGTGATCACATAAACATACATTTCGAAGTCAGGCCGGGGAAGGTAAAGACTTGGGAGAAAACAAGAGAAATAACCGGATGGTCCTTCCGCAACGAGCAAGAGGCAAAATTCCTCTCAAACCTAGACCTAAACACAACGGGAATGGAACACACTGCTGATAAGCTGAAAGAATCTATAATAAATACCTGCAAAAAGACTTTAAAGAAAAAAGGGGGCAGGGTAAACTACAAACCAATGTACTGGTGGAGTGATGATATTGCAAACATGAGAAGGAGATGTATAAAAACTAAAAGGATGGTGACAAGATTAAACGGAAAAAACCCAAGAGACATATACCTTCTGCAACAAGCACAAGAGGCATACGCAGGTGAGAGAAAAGCTCTTAAGAAGGCAATAATGGAATCCAAGAAGATGGCCTGGAAGAAACTGTGTGAGGAACTAAATGGGGATATACGGGGCAAAGGATATAAAATTGTCACAAATAAAATAGGACAAAGATCCCCAATAACACTGTCAGGGGAGGAGATAACTGCTGAAGCCAAGAAACTCTTTCCGAACCTAGGCAGAACAACGTGGGTAGAGATAAGAACAGATATGGATATGATACCGGAATGTACAGAAGAAGAAATACTTAAGGCAGGTGGCAAAATTAAAAGAAAAAAGGCTCACGGGACAGACATGATACCGCCGGAGGTAATCAGAGCGATAGCAACAAATTGACCTCAACTCTGCGCAAAGGTCCTTGACAAACTCATAAAGCAAGGCATCTTCCCCAAAGACTGGAAAAGGGCAAAATTAGTACTAATCGAGAAACCTACCAAAAAAAACGAAGACAAGGCATACCGACCTATATGTCTACTGAACCCACTAGGAAAGCTGTATGAGCACGTCCTCAACACGAGACTTACAGAGGAACTAGACAGGAATGGAGGCCTGAGTAAAAACCAACACGGGTTCAGAGGTGGCCACTCCACACTGGATGCACTTAGACATGTTAGGGAAGCAGTGGGGCAGGTAACTGAATATCCTACACACAAACTGGCGGTGTTGATCACCTTTGATATAAAGAATGCTTTCAACTCAGTACCCTGGAGGGGACTAATGGAAGAATTAGAGAGAAGGGAAATTTCAACATACCTCAGAAAAATCCTATGCCACTATCTACAGGATAGAATCATAGAATGCAGTTCCGGAGCAACTCTGGAAATGACTTGTGGGGTGCCTCAGGGGTCTGTCCTGGGTCCCACCTTGTGGAATATATATTATGATGGCCTGCTGAGAGAGCAGATGACAGGGGATTACCACAATAGCATATGCTGATGATCTAGCTATGGTTGTCAGGGGTAACAGTATAAGGGAAATAGAAGAGGAGGCAGAGTGGGCGTCCTACAAGATAAGAAGGTGGATAAAAAAAATGGGTCTAGAACTGGCAACCCATAAAACGGAAGCTGTTGTCCTGGTGGGTAGAAAGAAGGACATCACAGTTAAAATCAATCTAGGGGATACAACAATCACATCCCAAGGCAGCATCAAATACCTAGGGATGAGGATAGGTAAAAACTGGAATATGAGCCCTCATATAACAGAGGTAAAGCAAAAAGCAGAGAAACTTGTAATGGCCCTGGCACGTATCATGCCGAATGTAGGGGGTCCAAGGGCGGAGAAACGTAAAGTTATGGGTGCAACGGTGGACTCAATACTGTTGTACGTCGTACCCATCTGGATAGAAAGCTGCGAGAAAAAAAAAACAGAATAATACTAGAGCGGGCCAGAAGAAAAATGGCAATTAGAATAGCCAGTGCCTACAGAACAGTTTCGTCCAAGGCCATACAAGCAATAACGGGCACAATCCCCATACACCTTCTCGCCAAAGAGCGGGCCGAAGGTAAGGGGAAACAACCAAAGGGGCACAGGAAAGACAAGAGAGTGGAGACAATGAAAAAATGGGAAGCAGAATGGCAGTGCAAGGGTGACGTCGCCAGATGGACACAGACCCTCATACCCTTGGTGACACCGTGGGTAAACAGAAAACATGGTAACCTGAACTACCACCTCACACAGATCCTAACAGGCGATGGATGTTTTGGGTCATACCTAAAGAGAATGTGCCTAGCAGAACAGGACGAATGCCCCTATTGTGGAGAGAAAGATACCCCGGAGCACACACTGGTGAAGTGCCCTCGCTGGAGAAGCACCAGAGAAGAGATGCAGCAAAGAGTCGGTAAAGAGATAACCGTAAACAACCTGACCACACTCATGCTTGAAAGTGCATACAACTGGAGGGCCATTGATGATGGCATACGGAGAATAATGGCAACAAAAGAGGAAGAGGAGAAAGCAAGAGCAGGAAGCCAAGGATAGTAGGATAAATAGAAGGTGTCCAGACTTTGTGAAGTAATACCACAACGGTAATCCCGCAAGGCTTGGAGGGCTTAGAGGTTAGATTTTTTAGTGGGTATACGGGTAACCAGGAGCCCCACACAAAGTGCGTAAGGCATTTTCCCCCCTCAATTAAAAAAAAAAAAAAAAAAAAAACGGCACGAGTAACAGAAGACCCAAAACCTTATCACAAGACCCTGACGGAAAGAACTACACAAGGACAATCCAAAGTCTCTACGGTCGACCCTTAGAGCAAACAATCAAAGCCGTGTCACGTACTCCTCTCATTGAGCAACACTCTCTGAAACCGCCAAGCCGGGCAGACCTCCGCACAATTAGTTCTCCCGACCAAAACTAAAAATACCCCACCTCCACAGTTTTTCGGTAGACTCCTGCAGAGGCAAAAAACAACTGCTGCTCTTCTTCAATTACTTCACCCATAAACGTCATTCATTTCTAAAAATTAAAGTCCACTGAGTTATTAGAGATGTTCCCATTAAGGTGACGGTACCGACGTACGACTGGTATATAGTACGTTGTAAAACGATGTATACAAGCAAATTACATAACTGGATCATGTCATGCAATGTAGAGATTGAAAGGTTGAACTTTTGCGCAAGTCATAAAAGAAGATTCAATTTTTTAAGTTGAGAATAGATTCTTATATTAACTATTATAAACCGGCACTTCCAAAATCTTCGGAAATACGTTGTTTATTCATATCCTTGATGTTCTATGACAATCTAAACTATGTCCAACTTTAGTAACATATCTTTGAATTAAAACCATTTTTATAAAACTGTTCCACGTAATTTTTAAATAAACCCTTTAGAAAATTTTCAATATTTTGTAAGTTGAATTATTAAATTACTAGGCAACATTTTGTGCAAAGTTAAGTCGTTGAGTTCCGCTATTATCTCGTATGTGGTGCTAATATTGCATTGGCTCACTGCTTTTTGCCATAGTGTTTACAAATATGTTCTACATATACAGGGTTAGTCAAAATTACCGGAACATAAATAATTCTCAAACCGTAAAAAAAATCAAAAAAAGTTTTAAACAAATGTTTATTTGGGTTTAAACAAACTGTTGTTTAAATATATTTTTAATATTTAGGATAAGATGTTCGTTATATTGTGGAATATTGGTAAACTTTTTTTTAATGAACACTGCATATTTTTACATTTTTTAATTTTAAAATTAATTTTGAGTATCTTTTAGTAGAAATATTTTTTATAAACTGCACCATTTTTGAGTTATAACTAAGCAATTAATTTAAACTGCTGAACTTCAAATAAAGAACGTTTCCTCACATACACATTTATTTTAACCAAATAGATAAAAAGAGCAATAACAAAAAACAAATAGCAAAATAATCATTAAAAAATGTAAAAACATATAGGGTGTTTATTTAAAAAATTAAAAAGCTTCAAACTTCCATAATAAAATAAACATCCCGTATATTTTAACATTTTTGTTTTTGATGTTATTATTCTTTTTAAACGTTTGGATAAAATCAATGTTTGTAGAAAATGTTCAAGAGTTTGAATTAACTTAAAAATGATGCATTTTTACAAAAAAAAAATCAAAATTAATCTTGGAATAAAAAAAATATAAAAATATACAGGGTGTTCTACTTAAAAAAAAAGTTGGCTAACAAGAGTTTGTTTAAAACAAAAAAAAAAATATTTGTTTGAAACTTTTTTTACGGATAGAGAATTATTTAAGTGTTCCAGCAATTTTGACTAGCCCCCTGTATAAGTCAAATTTTGATATACAGGAAATAATAAAAAATTGACTGAAAAAAATGGGTAAGAATTATAAGCAAGTATACGTAAATTTTATAATACATAAAATTTAAAAGAAGAATATACCCGATGCCCCAGTAAGTAAAGAGTAGGAAATCTACATCTCTCTTAGTAGCTCTGAAAAAAGTTTAGATAAAACTTTCTTCATTTGATAAACAAAAGAACGTAAACAAATTTTTTTCAAACAAATTGACACGAGATATTGCAAAACAACACCAATACTAAATGACATAAACAAGTTGAAAGATAAGATTAGAAAATAATTCTTATTGTAAATGTAAAATAAGATTTTGGTTTTTTTCATTTACCACAATTTACCATGTATAAATAAAATTGTGTTACGTTGCTTTATTTATCAAATATTTTAATGTGTAGGACAGCAATAAAAACGTTTGTTTGGACAATTTTCCATACCACCCACAGAGGTACTTTTGAATAGAGACTCACAGTTCATTAAATCATCACCCACTAAATACATTACGTGTAATCTAATTGGCAAATGATGTTTTTTTAAGCTTTTTATCGTTTTTTAACTTAATTGCATTTTTTGTTTAAAAATCAAAAATTTAACTCACAAAAAATTAATTTACTAGTGAAATCAATCAAAATTTTTTTGTAAAATCATTTCAAGTTTATATTTTGTCTATAAGCCGCAAAAGCCATAAAACCACGTTTTGTTTTCAGTGGGCTGCGCAAAAAAAAGCATTTTTTAAATTTCGTTTAACCGCCAAAGTTGATGTAAATTGATTGAAAAATATAAATTTGTATTATGTATTTAGGTTTTAAGGGTCTAAAACTCGAAAAATCTGCAAAGTAGGCCTATTGTTCAACATAAACTCTTACAAATGCACGTTTAGCCGCACTCAGAAGAACAATACACAAAATATTATTAAAAATTTGAATTCTGAGAACAATTTTATATGAAAAATAGTCAGTGTTGTACTCATCATCTATAGAAAGTTCATCTAGAAAGAAATGTTTACACACTAGGGTGTGGTTTAAAACTTTTTTTTATCAAATTTTAATAAGCGCCAGGTGGATTTATGTTTAAATGCCAAAAATAATAATAATATTCTCAAATTTTGGCGCCGATAGATCGAGTCTAAATTTGTTTGCGGCACAAACGACTAAAATGGCCCAAAATTGGCTCAAGCGACAAAGATGTCTTTGTTAAACTTCTGAAATAAGCTTAAAAAAATATAATCCAAATCATTAAGAAAAAAATTTTTTTTTAAGTAAATGTTGAACAAATTTTTTTTTTTCTAGATTGGTTTTTCTACGCCAGATAAGCACGATACTGACTATTTTCCATATAGAATTGTTTGCAAAACTCAATTTTTTAATAATATTTGGTGTATAGTTCCTCTGAAAACTGCTAACTGTATTTGTAAGAGCCTATTTTTGCAGTTTTTTTGAGTTTTAGACCATTAAAACCCAAATACACAAAACAAATTTATATCTTCCAAATTAATTTACATCAAAATACGTCAACTTTGGCGGTTAAAATTTTTTTTTTAAAAATGTTTCTTTTTGCCCTGCCCACTGAGAACAAAAACTCGGTTTTATGGCTTTTGCGGCTTATATACAGAGTATAGACTTGAAATGGCGCCAGATTTAGATTCAACAAAAAATTTTTGATTGATTAGTAATTTTTTTTTTTTTTAGTTAAATATGCGATTTTTTAAACAAAAAATGCGATTATGTACATATACAAAAATATAAACATTTCAATACAATAATTAAAACAACATTCTATATATAAAATTGGTAAAATAATAACATACACTAACAAGAAAATAGATTAAACGTTCTAATATTCCCAATATTATTTATTAATTCATAAAATATCATATTATTACACTAAGCTTTAGTATAATTTTATCTTAGCTTAAAAACACAATAGATACCCGCAAATATTAAAAAAAATGCAATTTTCAGAGCTTTTTGTTCAATACTTATTGTTTATGTAGTAATCAAAAAGTAAAGCAATTTTTATTCGACACTGTTTCAATACAAACTGCACACATAAATTAATTTAATAAAATTTAAAAAAAAAATATACATAATATATTTAATTATAAAAATAATAAGTTCAATAATAATAAATATTTTATGCGCGCCCCTGATGCAAATCTATATAAATACGTAATTTCATAAATTATTTTCTAAACATATGAATTGTTTTTGTACCAGTACCAGGATACGGGGTGATAAGTCTATAAATAAGTATGTGATCGGCGAGGATGCGTGCTATACCCGGAATGATGATGTCATAATATGAAATCATCATTCCATATTATGTGCGTACAATCTTATTTCAGCTATTTAACATCAGGAGCCAGCAAATATCAAGCAAATATGATTTTGCTTGATTTTCGCGCGTCAATCGTGCCCTTAAACCTGTTTGACACAAACTATAATGATTAATTAAATTTATAACTACAAACTAACAACTTGTCACAATTAAAACTTAAAATATTTTGAAAAGATGGTTCAGGAAAAATTATTCAAAATTTTTTGAGTTCACAACAGTATAAGAATTGAAAAAGACTGTGCAACTGTGTACCTTTAACTCTAAACTAATATGAAAGCTATATCTGCTCAAGAACATATAAAAATTAGAATACACATAAAATATACTTACGATCTGTTATTTTATTTAAATGAACACTGTCGTGAATTGAAGAATCCCAAGAGGAAACTGCACACACATCCTTTTCCAAGTGCTGTAATATATGTAGATTATAAAATTTGTTGCCAACTTCTTTTGGTAGAATTGAATTGACTCCAGTGATAGGGAACTCTTCACCAGATTGATGGGTCGATAAATCATCAGCTGTAAAAAATGTAACTGTATAATTGGTTCAGTATTTGTGTAATTAATCAATTTACTGGTACATGTGAGATGACAACACAAGTGTGAGTCCTAAAATATAAACCCTTGCAAAACAACTCAAATATAACATTATTACCATTTAGATCCAGAAAAAGAACTGGAACATAGGGTTCCATTCCAGCAGGTGGATCCCAAACTGCTGGTGCACCTGGTATACCAGATCCTGGATTTGGTACAAGAACTGCATTTCGTTCTTCTGTTAAATTAACCCATTGGTCTACAAGGCTTTGTTCTCTTTCAATATCTTGATCACTTTTATCTAGTAAAATATTAAATATATTAAGTTGATACAATTTACTATAACAATGATTACCTATTTTGTCAATAAGTTTCTTAATTTGTTGATCCAAATACTGTCTCCTCCTCATTAATGCATCACTCCATTTTTCTCTCAATACAGTTAGATCTTCTTCCTGATATGAATCTAATGGCTTCTGCAACCGATTCCGAACTTGCACACTACCAATTTCAATTTTAACTATGCTTTGACATATAATAGGCAATGTTCCTGAATTTTGTACAGGACGCACTCTAACTTGAATGCGTCTCTGTTGGCCTTGTCGTAACTGGTAAACACCACCAGTTAGCATGTCAAGTTTACCACTTACTTCAACTGACGCGTATTCACCTTGATCATTCAATTCTTGTATTTCAACCCACAATTCAATTTTCCTTGTCAATTCTGACCAACGATCAGCTAATGATCTTGCTTTTGCTAATTGTTGTTGCTCCACTTCCCATCCAGGTTTCGTTCGTGAAAAGCCGGCACTCCTATGACCCCAGACTTCTATAGATAATGCGCCTTCTGCACAATGTTCAAGAAACTCTTCATTTAAAGTGATTGGAAAATCATCAAATTGATTAAATTTAAATGTCATTGAATCTTTTTGACCGGAATTGACGTTTTTATGAGTTTCAGAACCTTCATTCTTTGGAGGTATTACTATGTAATCTGGGTGGTTCCAAAACGTGTATTGGCAAAACACGAAATTGGATAATGAAAGTGGCAATCCTGAGGCTTGTTTTATGTTAACACGACAAATCACTTGTTGAGATCCATTGTCGTCATCATCTTGACTACTTTCTGATGAGCTATCTGAAGCAGCTTCACATATTCTATCTCTTGGTAACACACCAGATATTCGACTGAGTTCCACCTGTAAGTAACCAAAAACGCATTTATTCTTACATCAACGTGGATCATTGCAGTAATATATATTACAAAAACATCACATAAGAAATTGTGAATTGTAATAAAATGGAATGATGTAGCAGAAAGAATATTCATTGATAAGCTATAGGCTGACTTGTGGGCAGGGTCTAGTGGCATATGTTCCATAGTCCATGCAACCAACCCAGATCAATTGATGTAAATTAACAAATTTGTCTTTAAAAAATAAAAATTTCAACATGTAAAAATGAATGACGCATTTAACTTGCTTCTGTTTGGTCAATTCAGGACATGCTAAATGCATGATCAATGTGTATAGGAGTGTTTAAATTTGGTTCAAAAACGTTTGCAATGTCAAAAACCAGACTTGTTTAGCTAAAATCAGCTTTATAGTAACCTTTAACCTAGCGGTATCTCATACCGCTATGGTTATATTTTTGCCTAAAATTTTAAAAATAAACACTTCTCGGATTTGAAACTTTGAGTACCTTTCCAGTTGGACTCGATACTTACGTTAGTAACAAGCCAAGGGCCAACATAGTCACACTTATGAGTTTTGAGCGAAACGCTTTTTTGCAGATAGCGGCATCAAATACCGGGAAGTAGCGTAAGTGTTAAACAAATATAAATTGCCGATGAACGACTTGAAACTAAAAAAACATGAATCTTATGTCCCTATAAGTTGAAGAGAAAGACTTTTTCGTTTGTAAGAAATGTAAAAACAAACAAAATTGTTCTACGTGTGTAAAAAACAGAAAAAGTTATTATTAGTTTATTTTGTACTTATAACAATATTATATATTTTTTATATTTGTAATGTAATTTGTTTGAAAAACGGCAATAAAAAAATACCTAAAGTAAAAAATTATATTATAATAAAATACATACACATGTAATAAACGACAATATATGTGTAAATATATATAGCAGTATCTGATACCGATGAGTAGCGCTTATGTAAGCATTAGTCGTCAGCCATTGATACGCCACTGCTGGCGCATAGCCTCTTCTCTGCTTGTACTGATGGCAACTTACATGACAAGGGACCTACAGTTTTAAGTGAATTCCGAACCACTGAAGAGATTTCATCACTCCATCAAAGAAGGTTTTTAGCCGTAAAACCCCATTCTGGCAAGACGGGTTGTGGAGTGGGAGAGCGTATAGATGAGTCATAACGTGGTCATAACTAGGTGTAAATAATTTAACCAAAGTTACTTGTTGTCAAAACTAAGTAATTATCCTAATATACCTTAGTACCAAAACGCTTCCTTAAAAAAATAGTGTGCTAAAGATTTTTTTACATTGTAATTTTTTAATGTATTAATTGTCAACAAAAGTAGCAACACAATGATTAAAAAATAGACCACTATAAATTAAATTAAATGTTCAAAATGCTCTCCTCCAGCCTCAATACAAAAATTGCACAGTCGTACAAGCAATTCATACATTCGCTAAATATTATAGTTTTCACAAATAATAATAACGGTAAGAGTGTTATTTTTCCCAAAACAGAGCTCAGAAAACAAAACTGAATCAATTGCATCTTCACGGTGTGGTGCACCATCCCCAAGAACTCGTTGAAGACCAACCTTGTCCAGTCTTCAAAAGGATGATTTAGAATTCTTCGGTTAGGGAATCTGCGGTGGTATTCCCTAATAGCTGCTAAAGCCCTTTCGTTACAAAAGCCATACCCAAAATCGATATCTGCTCTTGAAGTAAAATTACCCATTTCAAAAGAAAATCGTTTTTTAATAAACAACAGAGATTTTCAAACAATTATTGGCTGTTTATGATAGCTGCTGTCTTTCAAAATCAGAAACAAATTTACAACTAATTATGATTCACCCTGTATATAAAAACCCACCTCGATATTTAAAAATCAAGTTTATTAGTCATTACATCACCAAAATTCTGATAAATCAAATTTTCATCAAAATGTAAAAACCGTATTATATGTATTTTGTATTAGACGACCTTGAAATATAAAAAACAAGCTTAATTGTGTTCAAACCCAATCCTATGTTTCTCAAAATCAATACTAAAATTCGTTTGTTGGTTAAACCTGACCATATAATGTCAAAATCATTTAAATTTTGACAAAAATCAAAAATCAGACTTCGATTTTTAAGTAAATACATACGTTTAGCTAAAATCCGGCCTTAAAAATTTAAATGTCACAATACATTTGAATATGTCTCAAATACTAAAATTTAAACTTAAAATGTAGAAATCCGGCTTAAATTTGTTAAATAAAATCATAACCCAGTTTTAATATGTCAAAACAACAATCAATATTAAAGCTTTAACATGAAATTTAAATATCTTTCCGTATAATGACAAAGTAATAAAATCTGGCCTTTAACTGATAAAAATCAGTTTGACTATGCCTCAAATATCAAAATTTAGACTTGAAATAGTCCAGCCTTTAAATATAAAAATCCTTAATACAATTCTGAACTGTCAAAAAGATTTAATAAAATAAAAATGCGGCATTGGTGTTTAAATCAAATTTAAAACAATTTAAAAAGCAGCTGATTAGTTTCTTAAATTTTTATTTTTACGCGACGCTAAAACAAAGGTTGTCTTGGTCATGGGTACCAGAGATACCAAAAGCAAACCAATCGGAATGGGAAATTGACCACATGTAAAATAATAACAATAACTTACCGCTATTCAATACAACAGATAAAAAAAATAATGATTCTGACAATGATGGTGGGTGTTGTGAAAAGGATGCAATAGATTGAGTATAAATGAAGAAAAAATGATAATAAAACAATGGTCAAATGAACAACTTATAAAAATCTTTCCCTACCTGTAATCTGCCAGTTACTTCTCCTTGTTGACTAATAATTGGTGTATGATAATCCAAGCAAACATCTTCAAACAAACATTCCAAAAATATATTAGCAACACCTATTAAATTATAATTCTCTTGTGATTCATAAAAAGGATCAACTTTAGAATCAATTTGTTCCTAAAACAAGCATATTTAAAATTATGTTTCAAAAGTAGTGCAAAATTGTACTTACTTTTAAGTCAACATTTTTTTCTTTTCTTTCATCATACATTTCTCTCATATCAATCAATTTAGTTTCTAATTTATCCATACTCCAAACTTGGCTAGGCACATTTATACGTTTTACCAAAATTGCTGGTTCACTTACAAACGCCCCTTTCTATAAGAAATAATTTAATAAAAAAATTTTTTTTTTAATTAAAAGTAAACATACCTTTCTATTTGGACTGAGATTGGCTGGTGGAATTTGTAACGTAACACTAAATTTAGTATGACGACCCATTTCTTCCGCCAATGTATTTGCTTCTTGTACCAATGAATTAGCTTTCAAAATATCCGCTTTCAATTGCCCGATACTTCTTTTAAACATTTCATCTACGCGCATTTGTGTGGTGGGAGTACAGGGTGCTGTTTTAAATTTAAATGGATCGTAAGCGTATGGCGGATATGGTGTTGTTGGTGACATAATATTTCTAAGTTGCTGAAACTGCCGTTCATATTCCTGTCTTTGTTTTTCCAACGCAACTTGTTTATCTTCTTCGTGTTGTCTCTCAAGCCTAGATATTGCAGCTTGTATTGGATCGTTGCTTAA
The DNA here is from genome assembly GCA_963932245.1 of Tachinus rufipes. Classification (NCBI taxonomy): domain Eukaryota; kingdom Metazoa; phylum Arthropoda; class Insecta; order Coleoptera; family Staphylinidae; genus Tachinus; species Tachinus rufipes. Next base: position 47,205,199 of record OZ010750.1, on the reverse strand, counting down.
TTCGTTTAACATAAGCTCATCACGAGCAAAATTGTAATCAACATACTGTGCAGGTGTTTGCGGTTCTGATGCTGAAGCTAAATAAATAAAACAATAATTTTTTTGTATTTAATTATAAGTTTAAAGTCACTTACATACTGAACGGGGACAATTAACTCGAAAAAAATGATGATTGCCCCAAACAATCCTATCACCATTCTTTAATGGTGTTTTTGTGGTAATTTGGAATCCATTAATAAAAGAACGAGCATTAGCAACAGGTTCAAGCATAAGCAAACTGTCTTCTATTGTAATAATACAATGTTCAGGTTGTATACCTAAACCTGATAATTGTATATCTGGTTCGTCACCGATTGAATTACTTTTAGCACCTACGACGGTTTTTTCCTAAAAATGTTTAATTATGATAAGTTATATTTATTTATTTTGTCAATATTACTAACCTTTAAATAATATACAAGTAATTCATTTAAGCACGGATCTGCATTCAGATTTACTAAATAAAATTTATTCTTTTCAACTTTAATTCCAGAGTCTTGAATACTTATTCCCATTTTTTCTAAAGTTTGTTGCCGTTCGTTTTGTATCCTCTCTGTTTTTACTAACTTTTCTTCCCAGGTCTGTGACATTTCCTTGTACAGTTTTTCACTTTCATTTAATTTCTTATGTATGTCTATTTTTTGTATCTCACCAACAGGAGATCCCTATTAAAATAATTGTTGGTTGCAATGTTATTTGTTTGTACATAATTTCAACCCTATACATTTAAAGAAATAATTGTACTCTCCATCAATGAAGAAAAACTTAAAAAAGTTAAATTATTATTATTAAAAATTTAAGTCAAACTATACAATATAGTTGCCCATTGCAATGGCATTATAGAAGAGTAGTTATAGTTCGCTAATTTGTTCAGAACTGCTCTATCGCCATTTCTATAAGCAGTGCCCTTAAACCGACAAGTGACCGGAGACAAGATTCTAGAATCTAGACTAATCTCCAATCCCGATCAACCTGCAGCGGAGAGTCGCGTTATTGGAAAGCTGTGAAACTACCCGTATGTTTGTACCATGCGCGGTAACCCGCAAGGGAGAATGAAGCAAGCCCGGTGGTTCTGTTTAAATAGACTGGCAACACTCCACTTTAGTCATTTTAATTTTTAAATAGAATATCGAAATCCTTTATAATATACTAAAATGTGGAGTATTAGTACCCGTTCATGTTCAACCAACCCACTTCCAAAAACTATATTTCGCTGGTAGACCTGACTAATCCCAGACGCTCCCAAATTTGCTAAATCCCGTAAGAAACCAGATAAATAAACAGCTCTGCAAAGAAGAGCTGTAAGAATTGTTGCTAGTGTGGGATACCGAGAAAACTGCAAAGATAGCTTTAAAAAATTGGAAATTTTAACTCTACCATGTTTATATACTATATTGGAATGCTTGTTATATATTCACAAAAACAAAAATTACTTTACTGCAAATTATCAAATGCACGCATATGATACCAGACAAAAAAACAATTTGAGAGTCCAAACAAATCGACTTTGCAAATCCCAAACAGGCACACGCTTTTGCGGTTTAAAGTTTTTAATTTGTTACCAATCCATGTTAGAAATTTGTCTTAAAAAACTTCAAACAAAAAGTGAAAAAATGTCTTATTTCAAAATCTTATTATAGATGGGATGAGTTTTTATTGGACGATTTAAGACTGTATGTTTGGTAATGTTATATATGTAACTGTATTGTAATATACTGTGTTTTAACTATTTTGTAATGAAATTATTATTTTTAATTTTTTATTTTTTATTTTTATGTTATTTTATATTATTATTGTCTTTGACGAGTGTAAAAAAATGTATTTTTTAAACAACACAATAAACTTGAACTTGAACAGTACTTTATACATCCTTCGACACCTTGGTAACAAACCTAACCTCAATGGCTGCGTCTGATACCTCGCCGTTAGCAACGCAGATTTCCATATTTAAACATAGTTTGGTTCTTGCAGAGGACACTTTTTAGGCTTCAAGCGTACCCAACTTGGCAGAAATCTCTGCCAACTCTGCTCGAGTTATTATTATTTCATTTATTTAACGTCAGTCTATTTCTGCTGCCAAGACTAATCACCGACGCCAGAGGTTAAAACTACCACATCTGGAAATTTTGCCGCAAATTCAGGAATTCCAACCTAAATGATTGAGTTTCTTAACGTGCACGCAACATCAAGGCAGTACACGGGACCTACTAAAGATCTTTTCTTGACCAGAAAAACTGACCCTCCAGATAAAGAGCTCAAGGTTCGAACCCCTGGTGTAGCAGTTGAGTACGCTAAACACTACACCACCCGGGCGGCTGTAACTGCTTCAAAATCAAGTCGAACGCGACCAGAAAAATTCCACGCTTTCTAAAAAAAGAGAACAACACTCTCTCTGTTCCAACGTGAGATTTTTTTTGGTAGGCAATTGATGAAGCAAAACGAAAGAAAACATATATCAATCTTTGGTGCACCTTATGTACAAGCTCCATGTACAATGGGGAACCTGATAAATAAACACTACTATTATATTACAGATAGGAAGTTCTTGTGAGCCGTGAAAGCTTAAACCACGTACGGAAAAAGTAAAGCTTTTGAAAAGACAAATCCAAAAACTTACTGAAAGAGTGTTTCAAAATATCTATGGCTAGGTAGAGTATTTAAACTATAAAAAACAAAACAAAAACTTTTATGGGATGCATTGACGACACACCACCCCTTGAAAAGTACCTTCCATATACATAAGAAATCCTTAAATTAATGTGTCTAAAATAAAAATTAAGTAGCAAATCCAGAACGTGCGGATGCTGGTAGCTGGTAATAACGATCTAGAAAAACAGAACCAAGAACTAAACGCAAAGAACTAAGTCGAGTTTCCTCCAAAACCTACCAAATATATTATATAATTGATATGATTAACGCTGAAAGAGAGGCAAAAAGTCTAATAACATTTGAAAAACAATAAATATAATAAGAGTGCATTACTTTTCAGCTAATGTTCCGTTCCATTACGCTCGGGCACTGATTTTGAATAAATTAACTCAAATTTTACAAACAATAAATATTACTAATCATTTGATAAAATATATACAAATTATTAGTTCTTCGTTGGATGGGTTACAAATTAATATACTCCAAAATAAAAAATATTAATAAATTACTTACCGTAGCATGTTTCAACATCTCTTTAAGAGCTTCAACTTCTTGTCTCAACTCTCTAATTATTCTGGCATTAGGATCTTCATTAATAACGGCATGATTGACAATACGTTTGGCTCTATCCGCATATCTTAAAGTTGATAGAGTTTCCTCATAGTTATCAGCCGCTGGTGAAATTGTTGCAACCATTACTGTTTTACTATTTCCACCTAAATTATCCTTCAATAACCAAGTCAATACTGAATCACGGTATGGCACGAATTTGTCTTTGTTTTTGCTCCCTGAAGACTGATCTGCCAATTTAGATATGACTAGACCTAAAGTTGTCAAAGATCTATAAATATAATAAATAAATATGAATTCGCTTAATCAATGCATCTTAGCTATTACTTATTAATGTTGGATCCTTCCTTCAATCTATCACCAACGGCTCCGGTTTTCACAGCCCTTTCAGATCCTGCCAGATCTACTAGTGACATCCGACTTTGTTTTTCACCAGAGACGCCGGATTTGGTATCGGTTAATGTTTGTGTTAATATTACAGTAAATACAGCATGAGATCTGGATGATTCGCTGTTCATGTTTGTTGCGGCGACAGTTCGTGATTTATTACCCTCCGCCATGAGATTGTCGATATCCTAAAGTAGGAGAAGCATGTAATTACCAACCAATTTGAATTAAAAATGTATTAATAATACATAACTACAAACAGAAACGCGAGAGGAACTACTTAACACATTTTTACTTTAATTCATCACATCAAGTTATCAAGATTAATTTCCCGCGTAATGTTGATAATTTTCAGAATACTAGTTCTCTTACGGTTAATAAATGTACGATATTTTGATGCTTGTTAAACTGTTAATAGAGGTAGAGTACAACATTTTTATCTTGTTGACAAGATTTTCCACGTAATTCCAGAAAATAAATAAACCTTCCTAAAACATTTATTTTTCTTTCAGACAATATTTCAATTAGTAGTAGTACTTTTATATCGTAGAAAATAAATCGTGCGGCGGTAAACGGTTTGTTTAAAAGCCACAATGAGTATTATTTGCAAAATGCAATACACGCAGGTCTGTTTTTACGTGATAAACGGGGTCACACAGATAATACCTCTTGATAGTTAAGGGCCGTAATATCCAACTCCTAATAAAGCCCTAATATACTATTAGCAGAATAACCTAACTTTTAATTTAATTTAAATTAGTTTATTTAATTAATACCTTTGAGCAGCTAATAATGTATATACGCTCAATGTTTTTATTTGTTATAAATATCTATATTAAGCATATATTCAGTTAGCTATCCATAAGTTTTAATAAATTATATTACTTTAAAAGTTGAGTTATTAGCTATAAGTCTTTCAAGTCAGTGCTAGTGTCGACGTGATGTGTCACAGAAGCGGTGTTATGTTGTTATTTTGTAATGTCCTGTTTATAGAGTTAGTCCTGTTTATAGAGTTAGCTCTAAGTCTTTCAAGTCAGTGCTACTGTCGACGTGATGTGTCACAGAAGCGGTGTTATGTTGTTATTTTGTAATGTCCTGTTTATAGAGTTGACAAAGTGCAATGGCAATCTCAAAGTCGTAAAAAAAACAACACGTAAGCGGTAAACGCTGTAGTACTGCAGAGATTCCACAATACTAGTGGGGTTTGCATAGAGTGCCTCGGCTTTAGCAAAACGTTAATTCGCTGTAGGCCAGTCAAAGTCTTTTGGAACTCAAAACCCATCGTTGGTAGTATGATTAAGCAAACGAAGCGTACGGCTTCTTCCCGATATTGACTTGTAAACGGCTTAAAGATGGCTAGTTGGCCGAGTGCAAGATCCAACCTTTGATGTCTGAAGATCCAAAAGTTTCAAAATCTATAATGCCCTGCTTGTTTGTCAATATTGGTTGAAAGATTCTCATTCCAGTGAGGGAGATTTGTTAAACGAATGTTTTCTCCACAACTGCCGTTTTTCTGCGGTAGGCTGCTGTTGTGCTGTGGTACTTTCTACAAGCCAAAATTACAAGATTTCTGAAACTCTTTCCTGCCAAAGTTGTCAATAAGATTTTAGTCTTCCTCGGCGTGCCTTTCTTACCGCTTAGTGGCTGCCGGTTGTGAAAGCTTCTCTTACGTCATATATGAAATACTTCTTTATAGATTAGAAAATAATTCTTCCGGGACCCAATTGCTGATGTTCAAACTCGTCACCAAGTCTGCTGAAGGTCACGTGCTTTCTTTCTCGGGCGGCCCGCTCATTTTCTAAAACTCCTCTCTTCCTCCTATTTGTGGTCAAAGTGCTCGCTGGTTATTGACGATGTGATCAAATCTACTGTATCCATTTCGTTGCAAGTGTCCGGTGTCAATCAAAATGAACTAAACGGCTGTATTCTTCGTTTTTTCCTTATTTTGTTTGTTATAGTTTTAATCGCAGTCATCATCATCGAGTCCAAAGGTTTTCTAAATTCTAAATGCTTTTTAACAAATCAGAAGATTTGATAAAATTGAGATTTTTTGTTTAATTTAAAAAAAAAATCTCTAAAGAAGTCCTACAGGTGCAGGTGAAGATGTGAGGTTAAAGGCGTGTTGATGATGCCTCCAACCAATCTCATATTATGAAATTTCTAAATATCACATTTTGAAAATAAAAAATAAAATCTCGAGACATCCACTTAATAGATCTCCCTTAGTATGATGTACAGTATGAATAAGAAACGCTAATGTGTGTCTGCTTATAGTTGAAAAAAGCAGCCTCCTCTGGCTGGTTGAGGCAACGTTTTCCACCTTAAGCATAGATAATTATTGATAGTTAAATTATCACAGACAATAATAAATAACCACAATCAACAAATGAGACTGGATCACAACAGCAAATGCCGCAACCCCGTAATTACAGACTATGATTCAGCGCAGCAATGCTAGGTTGCAGACTAATCAACTACTTTAAACACAATATTAATTATTAACGGAATATAGTACACCACCATCGTTGATGTCCACCCACAATCATTATTCAAGAAACTGGTCAAAAACTACATTAGTTTGTGCATAATGTTACGTAAACACAAAAAACACCAAATTAACCAAGGCTACCAGTAACTGCATTGTATCAATCTTGCCTCGCCTACCTTTCGTTCTTTAGACCAATCCTTGCAATACTGGCATAAGCTCTACAAGCAAAACAAAATGTAAGTTTTCGAGCAATAGACAGAAGCCAGGCTAAACTGCCATGTGCCCTATCGTGTCCTGCAAAGCTTCCCAGATAAAGTTTTAACCATTGTTTCCCCTTTGACCATTCTTTCGTAATATTTGGTTACAAAAAAATGGAAAAAAAACGCATACTATTTGTCCGTTACACCCAAATTGTATGTAGAGACTTGCCGGTCTTTGTTTTTAGTTAGTTCTTTAAGACTTCTAATAATTTCGAAAAAGTTAGAGCAAGTAAATCCTTCTGCCTGTCCATTTCCTTAAATTTCTTAAACTTTGACTCATAATATATAATGCACCAAATCATCTCAATATCACCCCTAAAAATCAAAAGAACACGTGTCGCACTGCCTTTATAAAGTTTTAAAAGTAAACTCCTTACATTACTTAAAAAAACACTATTAAAATGCTACAAATTTAACTAAATAAAAAATAAAAAAAAGTACGTACAATACGTCATTTTAAAGGTTTTCTAAATTTTCAAAAAAATTATAGACCTAAGCCTCAAATTTTAATAACTTTTGTTTGCAAGTTTAATTTTAGGTTCAAAATTTAAATAAAATATAACCAAATAATGTTAATTAAAAAAAAAACAGTATATTGATGTTAAGTTTCACGTAGAATATAATTAGCAAATAAACTCAATTGCTTTCTTGGGAACCCAGGGTACGCACCTGGCTCAAACTTGGAAGCTACGATACTTATTAAGTATATTAATTTTGAAAATTCAAAAATAGTGCGACACGTGTTTTTTGAATCTTAAGGGCTGAAATTTAGCATGGCTTACTTTTTTTGCATAATCACTTTTTAAATTTGCACACAAAAAAAAACCACAAAACAAATTTTAAGAACCAGTCTAGTGTATACATACTAGTCTGTTGAACTCAACAATATTAAGATTATTGTATCCAACAAATTACATCATTTAATTTCTTGCTGATTTTCGGATGCTGCCTAGGAATTGTGAGTTGCAACCGTTTGTTACAGCTTGGTTGAAAATTTGCATTTGTACTGTGGGTAGTATAATCGTAATATTCAAAAATTCATCCAAATCAGTTGATCAGTTGTTGCACCAATACTTCAGCTAAAGTTTCAGCTGATTGGGTAGAGCATACGCATCGTCCCAGTTACTAAATAATGTATAGCATAAAGATTGCTTTTAATGGTATTTTAAACTAAGTCTTCAAAAGCAGGCACTTGTTCCACGCCCTTCCGTTCTCCGATTTAAAAGTCCTCTTCCTAAGCCTTCACTACCCATCTGTCGCCCTACTGCAGTACAATTAGATTTGTTGTGTAAAACGTTCTCAAAAAGACTATCCCAGAAAGCTTCATAATTACATGTCTTTAATTTTCTTCTAGATCTATAATAATTTGTTTGGTAGAGAAAACATGTCCCAAATAATGTACTTGCTTCTTATATAGGTGGCATTTTTTGATACTGAATTTCAAACGCATTGTCTAAACTCTTGATGTTCTTTGAACCGCAATAATTATCTTATCAAAGTGTACCAAACACGTTTTCCAAGAAAGTTGTCTCAGCGTTGTGTTCATGATTCATATGTAGCTGTGCCGTCCAACAAACCAAACTGCATTATGTTGAACTGCCACAACCATGTGTGTCAATGATAAAGAAAGTATTTGAGTAAAATAAAACAATTAGATGTTGACAACAACAATCCTGTTTCCTGTATTCAAATCTACAAACAACACCAGCCGTCTTTTAATCGTAATTAACTTCACATTTTAGTGTAATATGCAGCCAACTATACCAATATTGTGTTTGATTAGACCCTGAGTAGGCACTCCGCCATACCAATCACATCGTAATTGAACCGTAATGATGACAATATGACGTCATAGAATAACAACGAAACGTTATACAGGGAGTTTATATATGAATGGGATTATGTAATCACTTTAAATATGCCGCCTTTTTAAAATTGTTTACTATACTACATATGTTCATATGTTTGCTTGACAGCTGTCAAAGTTGATCTGTCAAAACAAATAATATAGTAGACAATATTAAAAAAGCGGCACATTTAAAGTGATTACATAATCCCATTCATTTATAAACTTCCTGTATATATATGTATATATATATTGCAAAGTGGATCAAAAATTAAAATCGTGTCGTTCTGAAGAAAAAACTGATGTAACAGAAAAGTATTATTATCATAACTTACTTGAAATGCTGTCACTGCAAGCTGTGACAAGCCGTCAACATAAGGTCCTAATACATTGTGCTCTCGAACTTTCAGCGACTGTTTGTTGGTTTTTGGATCTAACAAATCGTGCACCTTCTCATTGTAAATTTCCATATAACTCACTTCGACTTTGTAGCTGAGCTCGAAGCTCTGCTGTTTAGCTATAATATCAAATAGTGAATCACATAGTCTTGGAATAATGCCTTTGTTATTTTGTGCACCCATCATGGTATATGATTTTCCCGAGCCTGAAAAAAAAAACAAAAAATAATTAAAAATGCTAAGTAGAATAAAATTCTTAATAAAATCTAATACTACAAATCAATACTTTGAACATACATTATACAACGTTATGTTTTTCATTTAAAATAAATTATATTAATACCTGTATTATTTTTTTAACCTAAATTAATCCCCATATTTCAAAGGACATCGCAACTAAGTATTGTAAGTATCCGCACCAATTTTTTATATATACATATATACAGGGAGTTTATAAATGAATGGGATTATGTAATCACTTTAAATATGCCGCCTCTTTAAAACTGTTTACTATACTACATATGTTTTCATATGTTTGCTTGACAGCTGTCAAAGTTGATATGTCAAAACAAATAGTATAGTAAACAATTTAAAAAAAGCGGCACATTTAAAGTGATTACATAATCTCATTCATTTATAAACTCCCTGTATATATATATATATAATATATTTTTAATTTACAAGTAATTTAAAACACTATTAAACAAGTATAATACATAAAATGGTAAAATGTGTTTTGTACAAACGGCTATCAGCAATTTTATTATTTCGGAATGAAGATAGTATTGTGATAAAAATAATATGTTGTGTAATTTTTCTGAAATTATCATTTTAGTAAAAATGTAATTAAAAATTGAAGTAGCAAGAACTTTAAATGATTTTGTCCTAATTCTTTAATATCCATTTAACAGTAGATGTAACAAACTTAATTTTATTGTACAAAGTTGTAAGTGAAGTCAATATTAAAAGCGGGAGACAAAGTTATAGTTAATTGCATGTTTTAACTTTCATGTTGAGGAAATTGAAATGCGAGTAACACTAAATACATCAGGAAACTATTTCTGAAAGGTATAATTATCCTGCACGAAAAGAATAATTACCTGTGTATCAACAACTTTGTTGTTTTGATGAAATTAATTGCGATAATTGTAGCTTTTTACGCAATGTCAACTCAAAATTCACATTGCTCAATAAGAACAAATAATCCAGCATAACTAGTATCGTACAAAAGTTTTAAACACTATTGATGTTCCTATATTTCATAACCAGAGAAGAAGAAGAAAACAAAATTAGAAATTAAAAAAAAATAGTTATTTTATATGGATGGAACATAGTAGAAAATAGCAATCAAAAGATGAAGGGGGAGGAGCAAGTTCACAATCGTCATAGAACTCAGAATCAAACTGAACTGTGTATTAGAATAAAGATAAGTAGCGTATTAACGTATTTTTAAAGCTTTTTATTATGTGCGTATGAATATTTCATTAAATAAGCAATAAATTGGTATTTTTTAAATTATTGATCAATCGATGGACATAGGCGCCAACTACGGATTGTTATTTTAAGAATGCTTGTAAATTTTGTTTTTAATTATTACCTCATCTAAATAAAAGTAACCTAACCTAACCTAATAAGTATGAAAAGTTAGTTTGGTAGCAAGTGTGAGTCCCAGGATTTCACTTACTCGTTCTTCATCAGAAGTGTGGCTCCACACATTTCCAGATATTTCAAGTGCTCGGTGTTTCGTAGTATTGTAAAAAAAACGATTGCCTTTTTACTTGCCGTGGCAATAGATACATAGGTAGGGTTGGCCCTTCAATATCTAAAAAATCAAACAATTTCTTTAGTGTGTATAATCGTTTCGCACCTTTTGACTAGTTCGCATTTTGATTTCTATGTATATTGATATATGCCAAAAATCTAAAAAAACTTTAGTGCCACGTCCCATATATACCTGTCGACTAATTTTTCTAGTGGTTTTAGTATAAAAGATGTCAGACTGGTCTGTAAGATTTATCCAAGGCATAAGTGGGTCAACCCAATTGATGACTTGAATAGTTCAAACGTGCCAATTCCCTTTGTTCACTATAGCATTTGCCTCTGCCCAGTCCCATTTGTTGCCTCTTTCTTAGACATTTTAAAGTCCTATTAGTTAGCAGCTTTTGCCGGCAAAAAGCCTGAAAAGTGTGTCTGCAGTCCTGCAGTGTTTCGACCAACTCTGTGAAATCTCCTTCTTTCGTCAGCAAGAATTCAATGTTCGCAGTGCAATCTTTGCTCGGCGCCTTCTAAAGGCAAGAACACGTTCTAAACGTCCTTACAGTATCTCCTCCAGGAGTCCCTTATTACTTTTTATAGCATTGTTATACGCTGTAAGACTTGTTATGTATGAGACCAAGTCACCGTTTCTCTTAGCCTTGCTGAACACCTTCCTAGTGCTCGCCCTTCTTCTGTCAAGCTCCCTATTCCACCAAGTAATCTTGTAGGTAGTATGGTTTAATAGAACTTGAGCAGCTTCCTGTTGCTGTTTTTATAGAGTTAACAAACGTGTCTGTCAATGTCGCTAGCTCGTGACTAGTTTTCGCTGCCTTTAGGCAGTCCCCGATTTAACTAGTGTTTCGTTATATAAATACCAATTAGTTATTCACAGGTTCCTGTAAGAGCGTTTCTTCAGATTCAATGTTAAATCGAATATATGCGTGATCAGAGACCAAAGGTTCATCTGACACGTGCCACTTTTTAACCACATCACTTGCTTTCCATCTCCAGGAATTTTGTGAGCACGTATTAAAGATATCCACATATAAGGCTATAATGTATTCCAAAAATAATGTTTGATATTGAAAACATACAAATTTATTGTAAAATCGTAAGAGCAAATTTTTGTTCTTTGAATGCAAGCTGCACTGACAACCCGGTTTCTATAAAATCCTGCGCGGGTTCAAAGCCCAAAATAAACGGGCCAATAAATCTAAAGAAACATCAATCTAATAAACTTTTAAAGCTTTATAAAGAGTGAATGACGTCCGGCGTGTTCACAATAGAAGAAAGCCAAGAACAAAACAGCAAGGATGTAAAGCTGCCATCGCCAAATCGACCACTGTGACTACTGGAAGAAAACGGCAGGCAATGTCAAAGATGTAGTGAAAAAAAAATGCAATTAATGTCAACATCCCAAAACTAAGAAACAGCAAACCTCTTATGAAGAAGCATGCTATTCACGTCAGTTATCATGCGGTAGCTGAAAAAAAAGTGAATAACTACCTTTATCAACGGTAGGTAATATACTTAACAAACGATTCAATCCAATGTATAATACGAGATCTGGCTATTAAATAACAAGACTGCTTATGAAAACAAATTTTATTTTAAAAATTATTCTATAATCAAATGCTCCCTTTCAATGTACTCCCCTCCCCTCGCCACACACCGTTCCATTCGTTTTTTCCATTGGTCAAAGCAATGCTGGAAGTCTTCTTTTGTAAAAGCATTTAGGAACTTTTCCGATTTTTGCTTCACCTCTTCCATCAACTCGAACCGGGTTCCATTTAAAGCAGACTTGACACTAGAGTGCCTCTAGCGGCTAAATAATGCTTCACAGAAGTAGCGTTTTTCCATGACTCCGGCCGTTTCTTACAAACTCGCTTTCGCAGTGTTGCCAAAACTTTCAAATAGTAAGTTTGGTTTACAGTTTGACCCTCTGCAACCCATCGAGTCATCGCGATTGATTTTGGTCACTGTTTGCGGAGTTAAAACAGAGACAGATCGACCTGAACAATTGGTCATCTTCGGTGCTCTCTCGGTGCTGTCTAGGCTTTCAGAAAATCGTTTATATCAATGGAAAACACGCGCACAAGATAGAAAATTCTCACCATATGCCTCTTTCAACAACTTATAGCACTAAGCCAAAGTTTTTTTTTTATTTAACAAGAAATTTCACATTGATCCGTTGTTCGTGTTTTTCGTCACACATTGTTATCGGCACGAGAAAAAAACACTTTCGTTTCTAACCTCCTAAAAATTACTACTACTACAGCAACAAAAACGTGTTTTCGTACTGGAGTAGTAGGTAGTAGACACTTCCAGCTATCCAACGCTGCATTTGTTTGGTTTGGTTTTTCATTTAAATATTTATATATTTTTCAAATAAACACCCTGTATAATTTTACATTTTACAATTCAACATTAATTCAATTTTTTTGTTGTAAAAATAATACTTTTATAAAATGCACAATTTTTGAGTTACATATAAACAATTAATTCAGATTTCTGAACTTCAAATTAAGAATATTTTCCCACAAACACACATTTATTTTAACCCGACGGATAAAAAAAACAAGAACATCAAAAACAAACAACCAAACAATCAATTTCAATAACAATTTGTCAATTGTTTCATAAAGTTGTTAAGAGGTTGCCCATTGCCAAAAATAAATCTTCTTAAAACTAATCTTGTAAAAATTCTATTAAAAAAAAAACTTACCAAATTTCCATAATAAAATAATGTATATTAAAAATATATTTAAACAAAAAGTTGTTTAAAACAAAACAACTTTTAAAAAATCAAATTTATGAAAAAATTAACCTAAACTAAAAACATCCATAGACGCGTTTCGAGGTTTACCTCTCATCAGTATGGCTTTATTCGAAATTATTGCTTTACAACTGTCTCATTAGAGGACATTGCGTCTCTTCTTTATATATCTTAAAAACAACTTTTGTTTGAATTTTATTTTTATGGTTGGAGAATTACTTAGATGTTCCGGTAATTTTGACTCACCCTGTATAATGAATATCCTAATTATCGACATCGTTGACATTAATAACCGTTTTGCAAATTTTTGACGTTAATTAATAATTTATTCAAAAGTTTAATAAACAAATTTATTCAAATTATTAAGTAATGGTCTTACAAGACACTCACAGTTTGTGGTAAGCTCACGATTTGATAAAATTTTAATTACTGTACAATTTGCAATATAGTTTATAAGGCCTTCATCCAGATTTACATCACTCCGGGTAAGGTCAATAGAGTATAAACTTATCTGCTTAAAGTATATTATGGATTCAAGTATATTATTATTTGCAATAGTGACCAGATATTCTGCCGATATTATTCGGTAGCCAAAAAAGTAAACAACATACTGATTGATTAATTAGAATTTTTTTCGGAGATATGATGACCAAATGATTAATTTATCGTTTGGTTGATTCAACTGCAGATAGGTGATGTATGACAATTTCTTCAAAAATATATAGATGTTAAATGAATTAAATAAATCATTGTAAATAAGAGTTGATAGGTATGTACCCTCGGTATGCTATTCTACATCGCATAAGCAAGGATTGATATACGACAAAAAATTAGATTAATCATGAGCATTTCGATTATTCAACAAGAACGAGCAACAACAGAATAATTTACCAGTAAATTGGTAACCTATATATTGGTTAATTAGCTAACGATTGATTTACTCTATTGATTATTCAGCAAGTGTATGGCTGACAAATCGATAGATATTTTAAAAGCTGGCTTGACTGAATGTCCGATTCTTTAGAAACACATGAGTGGTGGATTAAATATAAATTATTCAGCAGCAGATGGATGGATGACCCGCGTGCTTGCTTTACATTAGGAGTTCTAGAAACCACACTTGAGCGCCTAGCTGCGGCACAATCGGGTTAATGCTGCTGGGTAACAGTAATCCTTATATAATGCTAGCTTTAAAGTATAAGTAATAGAAAAATAAAAGTTAATTTTAGACCTTTGATGAAATATATACAATTCATTTCAAACAAAACACAATTAAAAATATTTGCGGTTACACCAAAACAAACACATAATTGCTTTCTAGAAAATAAATTCACACCCTTATATTTAAACAGCATAACTGGGAGAGCGTGCAAATAGTTGCGTGCCATCAGTAAGCCTGTCGCACCCTCTTTAGGTTTTTATTGCTCATTAATTAATTTAAAAAATCGTTTAATATATTCGTATACCTCATATATTGATTTTAATTATGTTAATTTACAGTGATGTAATGTTTTTATATAGAAAAAATGTCATGTGGAAAACTACAATATTTTATAATTGTAGAATAGAAGAAAAAATTTAAGTTTGTTACATTTTCAATCATATCAATACTATAATAATGATAACAAGTAATTACACATCAATGTCAAAGGTCATAGTATTATTTTTGTTTAATTAATCAATTAATTTTCTTATTAAGTCAATGAATTGCGTCCTTCGCTATACATGCTATTAAAATAATTCCAAAAGCACGACTTGAAATTTACGCTTACAGCAACTTTGTAATCAATCTAAAAGTTCTTGGATTCAAATTTCTCTGAATAATTAATTACAGCTAATTGCGTTATCTCAAAATAGTGTAATTTTTAAATAAAAACGAAAGAAAGCGAATTGGTTAAAATTATTCATAGCAGATTTTTTAGAATAATCTACCAAAATTGCTTGTTCTTTTTTTCTTTTCAGCCGTTTTGAGTCCACTGCAGGACATAAGCCTCTTCTCTGCTTGTATGCTGGCAACTTACATTACAAAGGACCTACAGTTTTAAGTGGATTCCGAACCACTGGAGAGAATTATCACTCCTCAGAGAAGGTATTTTAGCAGTAAAACCCCATGCTGGCAAGACGGGTTGGGGAGTGGGAGAGCGTATAGAACGTGAAAAGTATATCACGGTATATGGGAATCGAACCCACGATCTTCGGTACAGCGGCCGGATGCCTAGACCACTGCGCCACGCTCTCTCTCTTGCTTGTGCCAACGTCAAATGACAAAAGAAGGCGCGGTTAGGTTAGGTAGGCGCGGTTAGGTTAGGTAGGCGCGGTTAGGTTAGGTAGGCGCGGTTAGGTAGACGCGGTTAGCTGCTGCAAAGCAGACAAACCTCCTTCCCTTCCAGACAAAACAAACAAAGCCCCAATAAAGCCTCCTCAAAAAAAAGGTAAAAAAACCCTTTGGAAAGGAGAGCAAAAGAAAAGGTTTTGCTAATCCACTTCCGAACAGAGTCTGTGCCAAGCCTAAAAACTATCCTTCCTTAAATAAAAAAAATAGAAGTTACAAAGAGGCTGTACTACAAGTAGCTGTCCACTGTGGCCGTAGTCAAAACTTAGCGTCGCGCAGACAGATCACGTCGCCAGGCAGACAAAAGTACTGTCTGGCTCCCGGGACCTCCAAATGCCATTGAGACGGTTTTGAGTCGCCTGGAGACCAGAACCAGAAGCTCGACGTAGAGAGCTAGATTGTCGTCCATACCACCGAGTAGAAGGACCCAAAAAGTCGGCTCCTCGTTCTAAGTATATATAGGGAAGAAAGACGTCGAAAAGTTAAGTGGAAAGAACAGCCGAGTGAACTACATGGTCCTCAAACCACCCATTTAAGTAGCCACCAAAGATATACGGCAAAAGAAAACCATGGATGTAGAAGAGGACAAAGCCGGGAAGAGAAGACACCTCTTCAAACCCCTGCAGAAAGTCGGGTCGCATTAATAATTAATTCAAGTAATGCAAAGCAACCTGCATCACTGACAGCATCCATGGCAACATTATGTCGCAAACTAGAAGAAGACCAGGTCCTTACAATTAACCCACATAAAACCAAATGAGTTCTCTTCACAAAAGAAAAGAAAAATTGGCCAGCTAAATTTACCAAAACTCCCAAACACCCCATTAACGCTGCCAACTGAAGCAAAATATCTACATTTTTGACACCAAGCTCACATGGAAGCCACACCTAAACATAAGATGTAAAAAGATGTATATGTCGTTCTGGCAATGTAGACGGGCTATTGGCAAGACATGAGGACTGTCTCCAAAGATAGTACTCTGGCTATACACAGCAATTATAAAACCTGTGCTCACCTATGGGGCACTAGTCTGGTAGCCAAACCAACTAAACCAGTTGCAAAAAGTGACATGCCTTAGTGCAACAGGCGGTATGCAAATAACGCCGACTGCAGCAATTGATATATGCTGTGTCTGCCATCTATGTCGAAAAACTAGTAACATCAGCAACATTGTGCCTAGATGCAACCAATGTTTGATACACTGCGGGGAGAGCCAGTAAACACAGTTCCCTCCTAGAAGAAGGTAATAATAGGAACCCAAGAAATATCTGGTAAAAACGTGCAAATTTTAACGGACAGCAAAGCAGCAATTTTAGCTATAAAAAAGCCTAAAATCAAAGACAAAAGGCTAATACTAGAACGCCATGGAGCCCTTATATTGGCAACACGCTCTAATTGCATTGAGCTGTGCTAGGTAAAAGCACACTCCAACATAATAGGTAACGTTGAGGCTGATGGATTGGCGCGCAAAGTATCAACCCTCAAGATGAGCCAAACCATAGACCGCACTACCACTAAAGAGCCTAAATACCATACTAAAAGCAAATACACACAATGCATTTAAAACACGATGGTATAACAACCCAGGTTGTAGACAGACAAAGGACACAATAATTGCCCCAAATCCTAAAACGGCCGACTACTAGTTAAATTAATTAAGAAACTATATGCATACTATAAGCATTGTAGACAGCCCAATATGCAGAGGATGTACAATGGAAGACAAAACCATCAAACACGTACTATGTACCTGCCCGGCGCTCACTTACGCAATAGAGTCCGTTCAAGTTAGGAATTGCTGACTTGACATGACCAGCATAAGAAAAACCCCTCCAAGCGATGCCTAAACATAGATCAACCATATAGTTGGATCTGTGTTAAAACGGAGGAGTAAAGTTTACTACTGGAAGAAGTACGAAGAGCCTAATAAAGCCTAAGTGTAGTGAAAATGATTTCACACTTCCATTAAAATCCAGAATCCAAAATTGCTCGTTCGGCACCAAAATTGAGTAAATCTTGCATTTTTTTCTTGTTTATGTATCAGACATACAATATTTTCGTTTGTCTAGAGAACCATTCCAAACACTATTCATTTCTACTCATTGTCCTTTTTAAGCTCTATCTAATCAAATATTCAACATCTATACACATAGTTTCTATAATAATTTCTGCCCAATAATTCTTATGATTGTAAATTAATTAAATCAAAATCAATTTTTTTTATATATAACCTTGTAAAATATATAATGTTTTGATTTTTTCTTAGCCTTTTTTGATCTATTTATTCTATTACATTTATATTAGCTTTTGTCATTAAAGTTAATTTCTTTGCATTTGTTTTTTTTTTTTTTTCATTGGACCAACACCTTCCTAGCTCTTCTTTTAAATCAACTTTTGCTATATTTCTTCTGTTTACAAATTTTTTAAAGTTTTTAAGTTCTTCCATTCTGTTACTACAAAGTTCATTCTTCTCAAATTATTGTTTTAACTTTCTATTACGTAGGTGATTACCAACTACTTTTGCTTCCACGTTATTATAATCCCTCTCTTTATCTCCTTGCTAGCTTTCAAGTATGTCGCACAAGCCAAGCTTCGGTTGAGTTCATACAAACGTCGTACCTTTTTTTTCCTTTATGTAAACGAAATAAGCGAACAAAATTGGAGTCAACAATTTTGTTAGCCTATTGCGATTACATCAAATGTCCTTATTTAGTCCAAGTTGCTAAATCCATATTCCGCAACAAAATTATGAAAAACCTTTTCATTATAATATGTATTTTCTGCAAATACTATTATTAAGCATCTCATCGTATACTCCCCATACCTTCAATTTAAAATTTCTTGTTTCTCACCTTTCCGTTTTTTCTTCTACTCTCTTTCTATTACATCAATGTAGATTCTTCCTAATTTCTTCCCATGTTACAATTTTTAACAAAATTGGTGTTATTTTTCTTAAGTACACCAAGTAAATACACCGCAAGTTTTAGTAACTGCATAATAACAAACTACAAAAAAATCATAAAGTTGCAAAATCCTCTGAACACTAGAAAACTATGTTACCTGTAAATGTTAGAAAATAATCCAAGACGTAGAGCAGTAGTCTAGACATCCAACTACTGTACTAAAATATTCTATCTCACAAAACCTTTCTTTGGTCCAGAGTAGATGAATAATCTCTTCAGTGGTTCAAAATATACTTAAAAACTGTTGGTCTCCTGTAGTTGCCAAAATTATAAGCCAAAAAAGCAATACGCCAGTAGCGCATACGGCCGAAAAGAGACAGAGATAGAAAGAAACCTTAAGAAATTATAAAATATTCAACCCAACTTTCAAGCATGTAGTAGCAAGTGCAAAAATGACTGAACATCATCTCAAGTTGATTGAAGAATAGTGTATAATATCAAGAATAGTTCATAATATCAAGAATAGTGTATGACGTGGTGCAATATGATATAATTGAATCGCTTATTATTAAAAGAGACTAAGTTAATTTTTAGCTATTTTATATGTTTGACATTATACAAAACAAGACACACGGTTTGGTTAAAAAAGAATGAAAAAGATGTTTGCCCAATTCTTACTTGATTTATCAAAATGCAAAAAAAAAATAGATAGATCGATGATCATCAAGACCATAGCGGGAAGAAACTGGATGAGGACTGCAAAGAACAGACATACATAAGAAGAAATAGAAGAAGCCTATATCTAAAACTGGAATAACTGAAGGCTAAGAAGAAAAAAATTTAAAAAAAGTATAGTATATAAAGTTTTTATTGATTATCTCAAAATGCTGTAAAGTGACTTAGTCCCATTTGATCATAAGCGGTTCAATTATATAAAAGAACTCCCATTGCAATAGTGTGGCTGATAAGTCGTTTTGATACGTTTAACACTACACCGTGTGTGTACCACTTGTCAGTTAGAAGATGTTCTAATTCATCGGAAAAACACTTAAAAAGTTTGCTTTGAAGCATGCAATAAGTAAAGTCAAGAAGCAATGTTGACGGTAACATAAGCTGCTTCTTGTAAAAGTCTGTATTTTATTAAATGAGATTAAAAATTTGCAGATTAATTGTGATGAAACTCCAATAAGTTGTCTTGCTGTAGTTGTTCTCCGTTTCGAATTAGTGTAAATCTTGTTTATGTGACAAACAGCAAGAATCGACTTATACATTTTATTCAAAGTTTTGTCAGACTAGCTATCGATCCGGTTAGCTGAGCAAGCAGAAAGCCCATTTGCGTTAAAGTGCTGCTATGTTTTATTTCAGACGCCCGGACACACTCGCATAACTTCTGTCATATAAATCATAGTAAGTAGCTAAGGCGCATGTCACATTTGAATTTAATAAGTCATAAAAAGATTTAATCTCTCAGTTAAAATTTCAGAGTTCGCTGTTCTCAAAATATACCAACTTTGCATACTGATGCTTTTTGTAACTTTTAATATAATGTATAAAATTTTCTTTTTAAGTGCAGTTGCGTTAATAAATGATAATAATGAAAATATTTTTCAAATAATTTTAAGTATTATTTATATATATTTAGTACGTACCAGTTTGTCCGTATGCAAAAATGCAGGCGTTGTAACCTTGAAACGCATTGTCTAAAATATCTCGGCCCAAACAATCGAAAACGACTTCTTGTGATGCAAATCCATCCACTGTCGGATCCACCGAATAGAAACAATGATCGAAAGCGAATGTTTTTGGCTGCTTTCTGTAAACAAAAAGAAAGAAAAAATTATAGTATTATATAAAAATATTTACATTACGAGCATTATGATAAAAAAATTGTATTTATACTTATTACTTTTAATTCGCAATAATTTCATTAAAATTATGACAAAAACATATTTTTATTTAAAAAATTTGTTTTTAATGATTTTATAATAAATCTGAAAGACCCGCAATAATTTCGCGCCTTTATCAAATGCCAGCAGAGCGTTAAATGACTCTGCCTTTGTTTAGTGGAACCAAAATAAAAAATAGCAACAACATCACTATGCTGATATGTATATTACAATTAATAACAATTCAAAACAAATAAAATATATAATTTATCACAGTTTTAAATGTATCATACGCATAGAAAATATAATAATCTTTTATAATATAGAAATAAATAAGTGAAAGTTTGCTAAATAAATATACAAAGTGCTACTGAAAATAGAAACTGAAAAAAAAAAAAACGATTGGCCTTGCTAGCTGATTTACTAACAAAAATAGTATTACAAATTTTTGTTTTTATGCCGAGTGACGCAACTTGAAGAAATTTGACCAATACAAATTTGACAAAAATATAAAAATTACCTCAGTGAATTTGACTTTACAAATACAAGAAAATGACTTGAAATATGTCTATCATTCTACATAAAAAAAAACAAAAAACAACCACGTTACCATTAACTTGTGTACCTTCAAACAAAAGAGAAAAAAATCACCAACATAATAGATGGCATACTCCCGACACGGTCAAAGACTAGCAATAATCAACTTTCAAACAACTACCCTAAAAACTCTTTAATTACAACCCCGCAAGAAAGCAGCCAATGGAAAGGTATCAATCGGAGTCCCGAAATTATAACGTCAAGAAGTTAAATGACGTCTACGCCTCAATAGCCCAGATAAGTAGCAACACTATTACGACTCTCAAACACGACGTAGCAGCTAGGCCAATGAGTTGCTAGTGTAAATTAGATACACCAGACCCAGATAATCCAGAAAATCTAATTACAATTAAAAAAAAACTAACAATCAGCTATAATACCTCCATCGCTAAAAATATGCAGTTCAGTGAACTGTACCATTTCAAACCGTTCTGTACGCAGCTAAAAATAAAAACTTTAAATCATATAGCACAACCATCAAATTTACCACCGATCATAGAAGCTTATTTCCAAAGTAATCAAATACCCGTACCTACAAGAAGTGAACTACTTTAATTAGTCAATTGTTCACATTTACTGCTTTCCTTTCAAGAGCAACACGCTCCCGGGGCTTGACGCACAGAACCGTTCTGATACACCGGCGCGGTAGGTGGTGCATGGGGGAGAGGGAAAAGAAACTCTAAACAAGTTGGGGCGTCGCGCTCTCTGTGAAAGGTACATGGGGCGTCAAGCACAGAATTGTTCGGAACCGTCCAGAACAGTGAAAGGAAAGCATCTATTGTTGTCTATTGAACACCAAATGTATTCCTCCCGCACGCATATCTCCTGAAGTACCTCGATAGCCAGATCCAACAACTACAAACAACCTGCCAGAACTGATATTATCAAGAGAACAATATAAGTCAAAAACAACATGATACTGAGAGTTTTGCTAAATTACCATATACCATATAGCAGAAACCTACACAACAGGTTGATTGAGTGAAGCTCTGTGACCATTATACTTTGAAGCCTCAAGTAGAAAGTACAAAATTACTATCAGGAACTGACAAGACTTCCGGCATCGCCTTTGACTACACCATGTGCTTCAACAGTGCCTAGCAAAACTAAAACCAAAACGTTATTTACGTATTAGTCGTCTTTCCTTAAAACTTCTTCACTATAGATCACCAAACAAAACAAATCGCAGACATTTGATTTGTAATCGTAGTTATTCAGTTTAAAACAGGATTTGTACTAAAATGTATTTACATGTAACAAACTTACATCAAGAGTTGCATGATGAAAATGTGCAAATAGCGTGTGAGAGAAGATGTGTGTGCGTGTATGTATTTGTCATTATAAAAAAATAAATTAAACATAGAATAAGGTACAACAAACTGAAATAAAGCATCTTAAAAGAAGGATTCTAAACCAATAATATTGTTTTAAATAATTCAATACAAATACATCAAATTTAAATCTATAAACGCCAATTTTACAGAATACTTATGATCTTAAACATTAAATGGTAGTGGCCGTTACTATGTGATAGTTCATTATAAAATAAATAAAACACATTTACTATATCACAAATATAATTAAAAAACCATAACATGTTTCATTCATCGGGCGGTGATAAAAACATAGCAATTGTTAATTATTTTACTTATGATCTTAAAGCAAGGTGTTTTGGAAACTTACATATTATTTGTTTTGATCATAAATAATACACCAATAAAACATTGTGTTTTTATTTTCACCGGTTTTACTCAACCTAGTTTTAATTAGACCAAATTCCATTCGGAATGTGTTAATAAAATGCAAATTTGGTTTTTGTTAATGTCTTATGAACAAAAATAATTTACGGCTGAGTGAAATTCAAAGTCAAAAACCCAACATAAAATGAAAGTGAGGCATAGCCTGTTGCAACTAAATATACCAATCTGTCTTGACATGATAAAATTATTACGGTAAGAGCCCGAAAAAAGACCATAAACATTGCACACGAGTCTTTGGAAATATTTACATTGAGATATCCAATGAAGAAACCAAAAAAAATAACGGATTTCAAAAAAATGTGATCAACAAAATGTTATTTTAAAGATAAAACATTTCTTGGCAATAAACTTTAAAAGTAATAATGATACTGTGTAGCTTTTGTATGTACATTGCTTGTATTAGAAAATTTACTGTTTTGTTTTTCTATGTATACATACATTATGTGTTTTTAAATGATTGTTATCATATACACTTATATTTGTTAGTGGTTAGGTTGTATGTAATTATTTATTTCACATAATGTAAGTACTCAATTCTTTGCCGGTCTCGTTTAAACAAATATATAACCATTTCAAAATTAAGTTTAAAAAAATGTTATTAAATAGTCAATCTTAACAACAAATATTTTTAAGTTTTTAGATTTAAGAGCCGTCTGACACGATAATGATTGTAATATTACATTTAGTATTAAATAATGCGCGCGCTACTTGGTTCGTCCAAGAAATTAAAACCTGTTCTAGTATCCAAACATATACAGGGAGTTTATAAATGAATGAGATTATGTAATCACTTTAAATGTGCCGCTTTTTTTAAATTGTTCACTAAACTATTTGTTTTGAGAGATCAACTTTGACAGATCAACTTTGACAGCTGTCAAGCAAACATATGAAAACGTATGTAGTATAGTGGACGATTTTAAAAAGGCGGCATATTTAAAGTGATTACATAATCCCATTCATTTATAAACTCCCTGTATTAACTCGGGCATCATTTAATATTAAATGTAATATTACAATCAGTATCGTGTCAGACGGCTTTAAGTAAATAAAATGAATTATAGTGTAATATTTGATCATACACCAAGGTTCAATAGAAAATCTAAGATTTTTTTTTTTTTTTAAATAATGTAAAGTTGTATGTGCATTGTACATTATTTTACACTATTAAATTACATGTATGTCCATAATCTGTTATTTTTTTAAATATTAATAAATATATCAAGTAATATAGTCAACTTCCAATCATACTCATTTTGTAATAAACGTGGTGCGTAATAGGCCCATTACACACGGGGCGTGTCGAGCGTAATAAAACGAGTAAAATAGTAAAGTAACTTTAGTAATAATAATTTCATAAATGACACATTACAGAAAAGAGTAAACGTAATTTACTTATAAACATTCAAACATTCATAATGTAATTAATTCGGTCCAATTAGTTACGGATTGAAGGCTTTAGTGTTCCAAATCGAATAAAAGTCGTCATTACTTATAGTAACTGTAACTAATTTTAGTTCCCTGCATTCAATGTCTTCGGTCTATTATTGATCCAAATACTAAAGAATAAAAAATCAAAGACTTGATATTGACCTATATTAGCAGACGACACGTGATTATATGTTAAATAAGATTTAAAAAAATCAATGATAATAAAAATATGTTTACATCAAAATCGATCAAATACAAAGTAGTAGTAATTTTTTATTTGAGTAATTTTGTGAATGCCTATTATTATATTGTATGTACTGTTCGTTCTGATAAAGTTTGTACGCATTTATACCAATCAATACACACGTAAACAAATAAAATTATAATTATCGACTCTGTTTGTTTTTGATAATGTTAATTAATATTAGATAAGCAGTAATTCACCCGTACAATATCAAATATCGACTCATATCAATGAAAATGTTTCTTTCCTCTTAACGATTTAATAAATTAGAATAAAATTATGTTAATACATTATCAACATGCAGTATTAAAGGCCAAAGATAATATTTTTATTACAGATTATTAAATACAAGATTACACCTAAAAAGTATCATACAGTAATTTATAGTTAGTTACTATTATAATCTAAAGAACACATTTCGTATATTTTATCTAAAACTATATAAAACAAAGATGAGGTCTATAATAATGTTATTTGCAAAGCATGCAATGAAAATCACATAACATGTATATATCGAAACTAAGTACGGTTTATTAAAATCTCGTAAAACAATAACATACATTTAAGGCTAACCTATTTTAAAATTTAAAAAAAATCATTAATATATATAACAACTATTCAAGTTTAAACAATAACGTAATAAAAATAAATTTAATTAGTATTGTTGTAACTCTTATTGATTGTTGTGAGTTGTTGTTAAATTAAAACACTACTTTTATACTTTAATATTATTTATTAATAATTATTTCTTTACTTGAGCCTTGCGGCCCAAGCTCAGAGCTAACGCTCTTTTCAATACTTAAAATATAACTAACTTAAAACTATTCCTCTCGCATATTTATATTAGTTAGTAGATACTAGTAGATAGGGATGAAACCGACCCTTGACCATAAACAGATGGTTTATAATCTTAATGGGTTTTTACAGTCATAAAATCGGGTTGGGACACAACATTACTTCCCCCTCAAACTAAAAATTTTTATGAAACAAAAATTTACCAATATAATTATGTGGAGTTTAAAAATTTACATTTATAATAATAATTAATTGACTAAAGAAATACAATAAAATTAATAGCTAATAATATTAAACTAAATATATATATTTATTTTTATTTGAATACAATATATAAATAGTTTTGATTCTTTCTTTTACTAAATAAACCGTTTAAAAATGTTTGATTCAATTAATTCAACCTTTACAACTTTTTATATCAATACTACTTCATATGAAAACTTTTTAATTTTTGAATACTTAAATTTGTCTTACTTTGAAACAAATAAATTACAAACATAGACGCCAGTCTTCTTGAATCGCACATAGCTAAATTTCAAGAGCAGGATACGTCTTGATTTACCCGCCAGCTCTTAGCTAAGGTTTAATCAACTAAAACCATTTACAATCTTCAAAGATTTATGTATTGATTTTCAAAGTTAAAATGTAGAATTATATATTGTTTATGATTTTACAATTAAAATTTTAATATAGAGTCAAATCTATTTATAAATTAAATAATGACTATAAAATATGTATGTTTTGTTGATATATGTTTCATACCTTAATAAATTTACTGTAAACACATTTGCACATTTAAACATGATGTGGAAAATAAATTTCACAACACAGCAGCGGAGAAACGGCGAAAATATCTTCGTGCGAGCGGCAACACGATATGGCGATATTTTCGATTCTTCGGACGGCATGGATGGCATTTTGTATGTTATTGGGCAGCGGCGTCGTTGTCGATGGCGGCAGAACGGCAAAGGCAACTGGAATCTGTTCGATCCCAGCGCTGTCTCCAAAATGTTGTAACTCTTATTGATTGTTGTGAGTTGTTGTTAAATTAAAACACTACTTTTATACTTTAATATTATTTATTAATAATTATTTCTTTACTTGAGCCTTGCGGCCCAAGCTCAGAGCTAACGCTCTTTTCAATACTTAAAATATAACTAACTTAAAACTATTCCTCTCGCATATTTATATTAGTTAGTAGATACTAGTAGATAGGGATGAAACCGACCCTTGACCATAAACAGATGGTTTATAATCTTAATGGGTTTTTACAGTCATAAAATCGGGTTGGGACACAACAGTATGTAGATTATGTTTATTATTGGCTACATTTTAATTGCTCAATGTTACCTATATCACCAAGGATTGTTATTTTTAATTGTTTATATTAGTTATCATTGTTTGTTAGGACATGTTTGGCATATAATTGGGTAGGGGCCAATAATGTTAAATAATAAACTTATCTCTACTTTTTAATAATCAATTTGTAGAAAAAAATTAAAACCATTTTAAAATAGATTATGCTCCTCCCTTGTTTATTGCTCAATATATATATATATATATGAGCAAATATAATAGTTTCAGATTAAACTAAATATTCAATTTCACTGACTAGTCTATTTATGTATCAGAGTTGAAAAAACTGGCGGGACACATTATGAAATAGTAATGAGGAAATAATTTCTCCTGGTTATTACAGCTCTATAACGGAAATTTACAGTGTTGGTCAAATGTAACTATTGCAAAAATTTTAATCCAAAAAATAATTATTAAGACCATACCGACCCGCTACCTTGATTTGTAGTATTTTAACAAAAACGGCAACTTCCCCTTCATCGCTGCTTCTACAAATAATTTGAAAATCAATTTATTTTTTTACCAGTACATTTAGAAAGGATTAAATTATGATATGCCGAAGTTCTTTTGTGAAATTATATTTGCAAATAGCAACAAAATGCATTCAAAAATACAAAAAAACGCATTTATTTCTATATTTGATGGGTTTTTTCGGCTATTTCCTAACTATTATTTGACTAAAAGACTTCGACATATCATAATTTAATCCTTTCTAAATGTACTGGTAAAAAAATAAATCGATTATCAAATTATTTGTAGAAGCAGCGATGAAGCGGAAGTTGCCGTTTTTGTTAAAATACTACAAATCAAGGTAGCGGTCGGTATGCTCTTAAGAGAAAATAAATTGACGCTTCTATTGCTTCCATCTCCAAATTAATGTCTCTCGATTACCAGTGAGATGATTGTTTTTTATGCCGACAATGACTAGTTTTTTTCTATTAAAATCTAGCATAGTGATTACCTTATCACAACTTCTGAATAATTTTTCAGTTTTTGCTCACCCAGAAATATAACATAACAAGATTAGTTAATAGGGCTAATAATTTCGTACACTATGTACAGGAACTCATTTTCCGCAAGCTTTTGTCTCCGACTGTCTAAGAAAAATCAAAGAAATTGTGATCAAAGCCATTATCTTGTAGTTAAATGCTAACAGCCTACTCTTTAATGTTGGTTGAGTCCCATTGAGCTATAACCCAAAATCGGGTTGGATGAGTCGCAAAAAACCACCAATAACTTAAAAAAGAATAATATTTCATTTTCGAATGCATTTTAATACCTTCGATGAGATAACTTGAATCGATATGTATGTCACTTCACTAGTATTGTCTTAGCACTACTATTTATTGACAGTTCGCAAGTTTAGAGATTTAGAGCGTTTCTATTTATAACCAGATGATTGATACTTTTTACTGTTTATAAATAGAATTTTGCATTTTTCATATTTTATAGGCCGGATTGTGCTATTTATAAGATTTTAATTTTTACATTTTTTAACAGTTTATGGTGGTACTTTGGTGCTATTAACAATACTTTCATGCTTAAGAACCGGATTTTGCTATTTTTGACATTTTATAAATAAAAATTTTGCACCTTTTTTTGGCCGTTATTTGATTCTATCTGAAAATAGCTAAGTTAATATGTTTTATGGCCAAATTTAGATATTTTTCACTATTTATTTTAACAATTTAAAACCAAATTTTAGTAGTTTTTGACAATATTTTGATGTTAGCAGACCAAATTTTGTTACTTTTGATTTTTTTATTAATAAAATTTTGGACATGACAACTGTTTTTGGGCCGAATTTTCGTTCTTTCTGACATAATTCTTATATTTTAAAGCCAGATTTTGTTATTTATGAGAATTTATATAATTTTTTTTAAATACATTTTAAAGTTTCAAGGTTTTTATAGCCGTATTTCCAACAATTTTATAGCCGTATTTTAGTACATTTTTGCAATATATTGATGTTTCATGACCAGATTTTATAATTTTTGACATTTTATAATTTATTTGTATTTTTCAACAGTTTATGAGCTCTTTCTTGCGGTAAGGTCCAACTGCTCACATAATTTTGAGCAACTATCTGAAAAATCCTGCTGCCATTTCCAACTACATATTTGTAAGCAGGATTTTCCTGTTTTTGTATCAGGATAAATAATTACAGGAATAGACTGGACTCTCAGCATGGCATACGGTGTACACTTTCTACAGGGAGTTTATAAATGAATGGGATTATATAATCATTTTAAATATGCCGCCTTTTTAAAATCGTTCACTATACTACATATGTTTTCATGTGTTTGCTTGACAGCTGTCAAAGTTGATCTGTCAAAACAAATAGTTTAGTGAACAATTTAAAAAAAGCGGCACATTTAAAGTGATTACATAATCCCATTCATTTATAAACTCCCTGTATAAACTTAACATTTTGTAGTCTTCCTTGCTCAAAACTACAACCAGGATAGTTAATGATGCTGTGATGCTGATAATAATTAAAATATTAATTGAATACTAAAACATACTAGAACATTTATTCATAAAAACTGTTTCCTTATTCAGTGCTATAAAGAATAATTCATTTAACTTTGAAAATACATAAATAACTAATACACATAAAAACTTAAAAAAACTATTTATGAATTTTTATTGCAATAAGTCATTAAATGATAACAAATGTTTAATATCAGTACGCATACGATCAACAGTAATATCCAGCTAGTAGCACCTTAGTAGCTACTAAATATTACTATACATAAAGGTTTAAATAAGTTTGTTTAATTTTTTATTTTAAAAATTTGGAACTAATATATTGTTTCGTAAATATTATACAAGTTCTGATAATTATTGAACGACTTCTTTATAATTAAAAACATTTTTAAACGGCAATTATTTACAATTTATATTAAACTTACAATAAGATATGATAATATATATTATACAGATGTAGTGCTGCAATTCATTTAAAATGTGATATTGCACTATTTGTTGATTAGATATCCTATAAGGCAACAATAAAATACTAAGAAACAGATAACAATACAAAAATATTGAAGAAGTAAATAATTTTTTTTGCATGTCCACTCTGAAAAACAGTTTTTCCGCCCGTACTTTGGGGAGGGAAGTGAGCTTTCCCTCCCTAGGGAGGTAAAATACTTTGTCTCCCGCTAAGGGGTTTGCTTTTAAAACACAGATGGCGCATCTGTGTTTTAAAAGCAAAAAAAATAATATTTTTATTGATATAATTCTTAATTTTAATTATACTAAGTAAGTATTATTAACTAAAAATTTAAATTAAATTAATTTATTACATAATTTAGTAATAATATTTTTTAATATTTGCTTAATTTGATAATATTATATACAAAAGACAGAATTATTGACATCTAGTGTAGATTGATTGTATTACAAGACTTCTTGGTTACGTTATAACAATATTTGACAATTTAAACATTAACCTTAAAAAAAAAACATTGACACTTGAAGTATTAAACAATTTTTTTAAAATAATATTAATGAAGTTGTAACATGTTATTGTTTTCTTACAGGGGCAGGCAAAAAACAGTCGTAAGCACCACGAGCAAGAAAGCGTTTGCAGCACTTCGCTGCCTGCCGCCCTCGCTTACTCGGGCAGACAAACAGCGGCGTGCTGCAAACAGTGCTTTCCTGCCCTTGGTACTTAATGTACTATATAATTTGTTGTAGTTTTTATCCATTATATGAATACCCAAAAATGGCTAATGACCTAGATACGTTATAACATGTCGCAGAAATCTAGATTATTTATAAATAATTCCATGAATATTGTTAAAATTTCAACAATAATATAATTGTGTGTCAAACGGCGTAACAGTACTGCTAGCTACTACTTTGAGAAAATGCACACATTTCAAACTTGTAATCGGTTGACTTATTGGATTGGAATAGTAAGAGAGAAAAGTTTCCCAAATTCGCTCAATTCCTTTATATTAATTTATAAAATTAAACAAGTTTTTACTTCAAATGATTTATTGTTAGAAATATGAAAAATAATTTAAATAGTTTTGCATTAGGTTTAAGTTTTTTC
Organism: Tachinus rufipes; assembly: GCA_963932245.1. NCBI lineage: Eukaryota > Metazoa > Arthropoda > Insecta > Coleoptera > Staphylinidae > Tachinus > Tachinus rufipes. The sequence goes on along the minus strand of OZ010750.1, from coordinate 47,174,663 downwards.
TGCTTCGTTGGTTTTAATTTATTGCTGTATGGCATCTAGAATATACTGAGAATCTCTGATAAGCATACTCCTAGTATGTGTACGATAAACTAGTTCTGGAAAAATACTGTTCAAATAAAAGTTTATTTATTAATTTTACTCTTATTTTCTATTCTATTCCCAAAAACCACTGTCCTTTTCTATCCATACTGGAAATTTCTTACCCGCCTACACAACATATTTTTTCATATCCGCAATATAGAATTGCTCTTAAACTTGGCAATACCAGTCGCATTCTTTGTTGATTGACGTATTGCCATCAAATTTTAACAATTTAATTTTTCTTTCACGAATTGTTTAATCAGGATTTATGTTATACGTATCTAATAAACCGTCTAGTGTAGCGCCAAGAAAATGTAACTCTTTATCTATATACAAACCACTCTTAAACTTTGCTCTTTTTCTAGTCAAGTTATTGCAAGCAATTCATTCCGTCTGCCATGTAATAAAGCTGCAGAACATATATTGCTAAAGAATATAACAACAATCAAACAATTTAGAACAACTTGTTTGTTTTCCTTAGCAAACTTTATAAAAAGAGTTCAAATAATAAATTATATGTTTGAATACCCATCTGGTCGTTGGAAATTTTTTCCATAGTGTGGTTGTTGTCGGCGCCTTACGCGGTTTGCCGGTAATCGTAATAATTTTTAATGTTGTAATATATTTGTTTGCAGCGTTGCCATATATTCGTCTGTGCAAATAAATTACAGCCATTTTAGTATTACATGACACCACTGTTGCTGAACATCTAGCTTGATACAAACCGCAAAACGAGTAGTTGATTTACTTTCCACCTACAAACTTTGCAAAGTTTTGGTAACATAGCAACACCATACCAATTTGTAAAAAATATCAACGTTATTTGACTTATTGCAATAATAGCAGTTTGTAAGCCTACCTAAAATATGATATAGGCTATTATCTAGAACAACTTTTAAACTAGCAACAGCACATCGTCTTAGTCTCATGATAATATAAGCGTATATCTTTTTCAGCCAAAGTACAAATTAGGTGTTTGAACGTATTAGTTTTAAATTGTTACAAAAGTTGCGCAATACGTGATTCCTGCAATTAACTTTTTGAATAGTTAAATCTGCATATAGTCTAGCTTACAAAAATTATCTATAAGTAGTTTGGTAGACCATCCTTATGTGTATGTTTCTGCAAACGTAAGAAGTCACAATATCACAATCAAACATCTTGGTTACTAACTTTTCGGCGGGTGGGTTTCTGCCATTTCTGTGTGTAAGATGTTAATTCTGTAGAATCGTTTCCAGTAGATTGAAAATTGTCCATAAGCTTCAAATTTTTTGTATTGCTAGTATAATCTCGTTCCTTTTCCAGTAAAATCCAGTTGTGGTTAAAAAAAAACTATTTTCGCTGCTGATTACTTCTTTTTGTACAAAATTATCAACAAGGCATGATGAAATGGTTTGCTGACTATCCTCAACATTTGACTTACTACTTTCAAATTGCACATCAAGTGGTATATTAATTTTTGCACAATATTTCTGAAAACTTAAATTTTTTAAGTAAATCTATTTTGATACTTTTTATGTACGTAAACATAAAATATTTGTTATGAGTAAATAAACTCAAAGCAAAGCCTCATTCTGATCCAAAATTTATGACAGCAACATTCTTCATACTTAATAAAAACATCTGGCATATAGATTTCACAACAACTGTCACCTGGAAACGCAATCAACCATTTCTGTAAAAATGTGTATATAGTACATTTTGCGACAATAAAAAAATTAAGACAATATGGGGTGTATTCTGTAAAATTTTATGTTTATTTTAACAGCTTGTTAAAAATATAAATATAACAGGCTTGTTAATTTTTAACGTTATATTGATATTCTGTAACTGCAATATTAACATGGCTGTTATAATACATATTTTTAACAGCATGTTAAAAATTAGTCATGAAGTTAGATACAAATCTCTACATTTATGTGTAAAAGTAATGTCTTTTCTTAAACCACAAAACATTATGCGTCAGATTTAACCTCAAAATATGACAAACGCCGGTGTTCGTAGGTAATCACAACACAATAATCGTATTAGTTTTAAAAGTGAATTAAAATGTCGAAACGTGAAAGACTGACTAAACGGCAATTAGAAAACCTGATAACATATAAAACAAAACAAAAAGTTGTCCTATGGGAATAAATAAATAATTCATTCATTCATTTAAATTTTAATTCTAATTTTATTATTTTGTTGGTTTTGTTGCAAAATTAATTTCAATCAACATATATGCTAGCATAACAAATAAATAACTACGCTTGTTTTAGCTGCTCAAAATACACAATTTTGCAATACGTATTATTTCTTCTAGGTGTTTGCAGATTTAAAAACCAAATACAAGACGCAGGTCACGATTAATTAAATATGATATAAGAGCACGGGAGGGGCAATTATAGCAGTCAGTTGCACCAATTGTCCATGGAAAGCCATACTTTTGAAAATACAATGTTTTATTTTGATCAATAAGATCTTGCCGAGTTGGAAATTTAATCCATTTGTTTAATAATAGTAGCATTTATAATTGATGAAATTGTGTCAATAATTTTACTAACTGCTAGTTGACTAATTGCTATATTAGCAGATGCCTCAACATCCAACCGGTAACTACCATGTCCATAAAAATGCAAAGCACACAAAACCTTTAAATAGTTTGGTGTTGCAGTATTTCTTCGTATAACTGCCAAATGTAAATGGAGTAATAGCGTTAATTAAATATTGGGCTGCAATTTTACTTAGACAAAATAATTTAAAAAAACGAAGTTCGGGAAGTTCAAATAAATTTTACATATCCAATCTCGAGAATACCAAATATGACTTTAACATGCTTTTAATTTAAACAGGCTGTTAAAATTAACATTTATTTTTACAGAATACACCCCTATATCCTTTATAATAAAAAATATGTTGCACTTCTGTCATCAACACACACGTAATACCTTTAAAAGTTTCTTTGTTTTTTAATCTACCAGACTCGGAAACTTATACTAAGTACTGCAGAAGACGCATTTAAACAACTTTATTAATCAGATACTAAAACTGTAACTATCAAACAGCATGGCAATAAAGATAAACAAAAATTCATAACAAAAAATAAACAATTTAACATTTAACAGTGTTTTAAATGCAAACTTAAAAAACAAAATATATTAAAATGTATCTAATTAATTCAAGTTTTTAATCCTAAATTACTTAGTGTCTCAAAAGTAACGCACATGCTCTTGAAATCCGATTCAGTAAACCAAAACAAATCGAAAATTATGAGTGAACATTGTCACTTGTCGTTAACAAGTAACAAGAAATCAAGAAAACATTTCAAATAGATTGCAATCTGCTTAAAGACAACCATTGACGTAATGTTTTAGATCTTTGCATTTTCTATAGTTACTTCCATGGACAACAAAATACGACACATGGAATAAATTTCCAAATTCAATATTTTCCGAGACTAAGCCGCAAATACTCTAAACCAATGTTCGCACAGACTGCTTAAACCTAAATGTTTAATGTGGTGAGTTTCAGCAAGTGTGGTTTCGTTAAAATTCAATAGTATTTTTACGTTGTTGTCATGCATTTTCAGTTCCGACAACAGATTCGTATTAAACTTTTTCTTTCAAATAGAAGATACAACGCCGAATTAAGTCAATTAGGTATAAGTTGTGGACCAATTACTCAGTTATTTAATAACCCACACCAAATGTTTAATGATCATCTATCTTTGTTGATATGATCGTCTACGGATTGTATGAGAGTTTTCTTCTCTACATTCATGCAGATTGATGTAAAAGTAGATTCACTCCACAGAATAATTAATAAAATGTAGATCATTGTTATAGTATATTTTTAAATAATTCACTAATACCAACTTTACATCTATGTATTTTATAGAAAATTATTTTTAGTTTGATTTTGAGACATTTTAAAAATATCTCCTAAAAATAATACTTTTTTCCATTGAGTAAAATATAAGTAAGAGTGGATCATAAAAAAGGTGTAAAAGCAACTGCAGTTATTAAAGTCAAAATACTTTAAATAAATCAATAGTATTTGTCATTTAGCCATTGTTGAGGCCGTTAGATGACCAATCGCAAGCCAGCTAGCATAAGCTACAATCAGTCACAAATGCAATTTTTATTACAAGTCAGTACCAATTAATATTGTTAATTATTTGTGATTTATCACATTTAATTACCAATATGTTATTTTCAGACTCGACATAACCACCATAGAGCAAGCAGGCTTTTTACAAGATAAGCGAAGTACTCAATCACTAGATGAAGTTTAGTTAAGTCCGACACGTCGACTCTTTGAAAGATTCCCCACCTAGACCACAAAAAAACATGTTGCATAAAAGAAATCCCATCCGAATTCCAGTCAGTCGAGCCCGAGACAACCAACAGCAAATACTAGACTTCCATTTCCATTGTGCTGTAAGCTAGCCTAGAAAAAAAAACCAAAGCACCGCTACTCCCGGCTGCACCATCAATAGCTCTTAGCTTACATCGTTGCAAAACTGATAAAACACAAACAGCACACCTATATAGCTTGTAAAATCTGACTCCCAAAGTCAACCGCAGGCAAGTCTCGACTTGTTCATACAATTACATGCTTGCACAATAATAATTATATGCAACAAAATTTATTGCAAAAAATTGTTCTAAAAGCGCTGACAATCTAAAAATAATAATCTAAAATAAATTAATTTATTGCAAAAATATCAAAAATAGCACAAAAACCTTAATTACACTTACATACAGATTTGAATCAAGCCGAGCCCCCAACAAACGACCAATCGCAAGCAACTCGTTGCATGTCTTAACGTGCTGATTAGGCGTTTGTGGTTCCATGCTTACACTATGAACATAGTATAAAAAGTCCATTGCATTTGTGTAAACCATTAAAGGTAAAACGTTGGTAGGACTAAAAAGAAAAAACCTAAGATAGCTTGGTATTGAACTGAAAAGTTTCAAAAAACTTTTTAATCAACATACACTACTTATGAGATCTCAAACATGACCAAGTTTATAGAAATGCCGAATTTTGTGCAAAAAAGCACTTACCCTTCTAGGTCTAAACACTTGATATGCCTAGATAAACTCAAAACAATCTAGTAAAACATTAGATGTCATCATGTCTATGATGAATAAAGTCTTTAAGTAATTGTACAGCGTGCCATAATTAATAATTTTTATTAAGATCTGTACTCGAAAGACAAATTGTTGATTCGATATAGTTATTAGAAGTCAAAGAAGCAAACCAGCAATTTGTAATGTAAAATAAAATTGACGTAATTAAAACCTACCATCTAGTTGAAGCAGGCGCAAATAGTATAAGAAATAAAATGAAGCAAAACTTATTCTTGTAAACGTATTTGTCCATTGTAAACGCATAATGCCTAACGCAATTACAGCGGTAAACAAATAAATGGAAATAATTTAAGGCCGAGTAAAATTTAAACTCAGAACCACCAGTATGAAAACTCAAAAAGTGCCCAGTGAAATTGCTGCAAATTTTACACTTTTTCAAGTTTTATTTCGTCAAATAACCACCATATTTTATAACCATTGTCTTTCGTTAAGTAGAGAATTAATTTTGTGATAAGAAAATAGCTCTTAACCACAACTTTTCCAACAAGATGGCAGCAATAACAAAATGCCCTTAAATTTTTATTTCAACTCGGCCTTTAGCCACTTTTCTGCACGTAATGCTAGCAACTAACATTACAAATAGACTTACAGTTTTGAGTACATTCCAAACCACTAGAGAGATTATCCATCTACTCCAAACCAAAAAAGTTTTTCTCCATAAAGTTGCACGCTGACAACGCGTTAAGTTCATATTTAAATGCTTTTAATCATAACCATGCTCAAACAAATTAATAAATGAAGTACTATAACCTCATATGTTATATATTTTAATTATTAATTAATCAGTAAGATAATAAGTATTACATTAAATAAACAATGTACAACCACCCACTGCAGTGTAAATTTCCGTTTGATGCATGCATCAGTGTCAGGCTGTAGTATAACTTATTATATAAATCAATAGTCGTGCTCAACTACGTCTGCATATTCAGAATTATCTCTGTTTCTATTGTATTTATATCAAGCCGCAGATGTTAACTTCATAATCATGACAATGTTGACATAATTTAATTCTAGCTAAAACTATGACAGTTGGATAAATAAACTATTATTAAATCATTTTAAACGAATTGAATGATAGATGTCATTAATTTTAAAATAAACATCAGCCAACTGTCAACAAAGAAACAAATTTATAGAATAGGAAATCACAAACAGCATTGGAATTGAAATGATAAAATATTCATGAAAAATCGATGAATAATTAAAGGGCACACTTTACTGCGTTCTGAGACCTATAGAGTGTAATAATTTCGGAATATAGTATTCCTGGTAGGCATGTAAGAGATTCTGTAAAACTCATTAACACACATAAAACAATTAACTCGCTTCCCCTCGCACTCGACTGGACGTGATGAAGCGCACCACGCTGATTTTAGCTAAATTTATATATTCCAATTACCAAATTCTATGTAGCCGGCGCACATTTAATGAAACATTTTGAAACAAATTGTTTAACTAATTACTCAAACCATTTAACATATATTTTTGAAATTACATAAATTTATGTAACAATGTTTTTCGGAATTGATTCTTTTATTTAATTATGCATATGGAATTTAAGCTGTATTGACCTTACAGTTGTCTTGCCTGTAAAGAGAAAACAGAAAAATTTAAAATAAAGAACAAAAGAAAAAACAGTAGAACCTCAATTATAGTTCAGCAGGGATGCTCGACTCCCGCTGCGAGTAGAGAGAAATAAAATTGGAACTGTAAGGTGAAAACTACAGCGGGGTTAAGTGAACCATATAATAGAAAAAGTATGATTTATAAAAGTTGGTGTGCGAGATTAAATGTTGGAAAATTTAGGAAGTTCGTTGAACCATAATAGAAGCATGCAATAATGCAAGATTAAATGTAGTACAATTTGAGGAGTCGGTTGAACAATAATAGGAGCATGCAATAATTGCTGCTGAAAGTAAAGTAAAGTAAAAATCAAATGATCTAGAAATATGTAAACAACAGACCAAATCTGTACACGAAGAAGAACGATGAGTAGAACTTTCATTACCAAATTGAAAAAAACTATAATAAAGTGTCAGTGACAAAGCTGTACACCTCAGAAAGGCTTCAACCATATCAAAACATTTATTTATTATTAGAAAAAAAAAATACAAAACCCAAAACTTGTTAAAAAACTCAATCAACGCATACAAAGTTTTTAAAAATAGTCCGCCCAATTACTATTTTATATTATTTTTATTACCAAAACTACAAATTGTTGTAAAAAATAAAAAACAAGTCGTCAGCGGTGACAAAAACATTATTAGTGCATTGTGAATACAAACCCCCTCCCCTAATTTGAAAAGATTAAAGGTTTATAAATTTTGTAAGGATTACTTACAAAAAATAAATAATATACTTAATTCAAATACATTTTTATAAAAAAACAAACTAAAAAAATTGAAAAAATCTTTAACACTTCAGCATACGCACCGTGGTCTAATCGACCGCACACGGAAAATAATAACAATAAGTAATATTATATAGTATTTTACGTACATATATGTTAATTTTGTCAACAATTGAACTTTGTGAAAAAGAAAAGACCTTTAATTTTTAAATTTATCCTTCAAATTTTTATGAGTTAATTTTGGTAAGCCCCGAAATATATTTTGCTTTTGACATTTTCTCTGATTTGATGGTGGATGCATATTCCACTATATAACTCTATATTTTGCTATCAGTGTCCAACTTTTTCACTACAATTTTATTTTTACAATCATTTTAATTTTCAAAGATCATTTAAGCCATCTGCATACCTCTCGATAAAGTCATAACTTAAACACTACACCAGTACACGCGCTATGGTCGAATCGACCTATCTCGTAATATGGCTTGATTTGTTACTGCCCATATTCCCTAGGTATCGCAAATTGGATTCTGTTGGTTTGCTACGATTAGTAGTGAGGCATATCTAAATGCGCAAGCAGCTAACTTAAAGATTACAAATTTTAGAGAAGTATTGTTAAAAATGCGGTGCTTTAAACCACGTATGCGTGTTCTGAAGGGTTAATAAGCCTAGTTTTAATCTGCGATAACAGAAAAGATATGGGAACCAGATCGGGCAATACTGATTCCCAATAAGTTTCAAATTTTTTATAACGTATGTGAACCGCAATCTAAAGATAAAAAAATATGTAGGACCTGCTAAAGACAGCTCCAAACCCAAAAGAAAACTGGCATAAGAAAGCAAACGCTTCAAACCGCGAGTGCATGTAGATTCCCGATTATTCCCAAAACACAATAGAATGCAACAGCCCTGCTCCTTCTCCTGCTGTTAACTTTCTCTTCTATAATAGACGCAGAACTAAAGTATTCCAGCTTTAGTCTTTTTGGGTTACAATTATTTCTAGGTGTTAATTCTGTTAAGCTCTCTTAATTTCTTACTTTATCTACGCAGCCAACTTTAGGGTGAATTATACAGTCGGGAGGAACGGACCAAACTTCAGGAGTGTATTGTACACTTGAAAATAATGTTAAAAAACTTAAATGTTGTTATCCGATTTTCATTTGTTTTTAAGTTATAGCTTAATTACAAATTAATAAAATGTCTACATTAATGTTTTGGTAATCATAGCTTATTATAAATGTTTAAAAATACCGTTATTTACCTCTAAACATCATTTTCTGCTTCGTCTACAAAGAGTGCCTGATGCTCTCCTGATTGAGTCTTTGTTTAAGATCGGCTGCAAAATTTCTAATGCGTTGAATTAGTGCATCCCGAGTGTCCACTTTTACTTTGTGCACTTCATCTTTAAATTAACCCTATAAAGAATAATTTATTGCTAAGAAATCTGGAGATATTAGAGACTAACTAATAAGACCACCGCAATCAATCCAAAGCCGTAGGAACCTTTCGTGGCACACTAAATAAACATTTTTTATTACGCTATAACTTAAAAACAAATGAAAATCGGGTAACAACATTTGAGTTTTTTACACTATTTTCACATATACAATACACTCCTAAAGTTTGGTCCGTTCCTCCCGACTCACCCTGTATACTTATACTATTTTCTGTTTCTCTTAACACACTTCTACCACTTGTGCCTCCTAAAATCAATTTTCCTCAATTTTGTATGAAATAATACTTTTATATATTTTTATATTTTTTCAGATTCTGAAAAAGAATAAAAAACTTTCTAAAAAATCCTTTTCCAGTTTTAAGATCTTCTTAGTCCTACTGTTAGAGCTCAAAGTTTTATAAATTTTGCAATACAATTCCATTTTTAACATATATTAAGATTAAAAGTACAATTAAACCGATAACAAATGACCAGATAACATTTTACCATTATGGCCATTGAAACACATACCATTAAGTGAAAACATATTAGAAAGAGGCGCAAGACATACGTATGCCGCTACTATAGATGTATCTGTCCTCCCCACACACTAGCTATCGACTATCCGCAATCTCTAAATCTCGCAGATGGTCCCTGAATCGGCCCCGAGACTCAAAGATGGTAGATAGTCAATATCTAGTATGTAAGAAAAACAGATACATCTATAAGAACAACATACACAAGTACGCAGAAATGTATTAGATCTTTCTAATATTCTTTCACTTAACGCTTGTACCGACTGTTTATTAAACTCGTAGTTTCTTTAAAGTTTCAGTTTTCAGCTTTATGGAATAAAAAACATATGCAAGTGTGCTTCAGTGTAATTACAAGGTACTGCCCAATGTTTTTTTTTAATGTTTCGCAGTAACTCCAAGTTCTCCATGATGCTTCAGAAACCTTCCTAAGCTGTAACAAATATTTCAACTACTAAGTTTACAAAATCCTATTAGATTGTATTAAAGTGTCTTTAAGTTTATTGAAGCTTTTTGAGCTCTTTTAAACCAACTACAACTTACAAAGTTCAATTAAGCTATCTTATACAAAGCAAACCAAGACAACCCCAAGCTTACTAAGAAGTTGATACCATTTTTCCAAAAACTCTCAGAAGTCCTTACAGGTAAATCTTAAGTCATTCTAAAATCTGATTGTGCAACTAGAACCTATTAATCATGCATCACTTTTGTATTCTATGACTTGTCTATGCCTACCAAAGAGTCTAATAAGTTTAATATGTAGTCTACCAAGGCTAATCAAAACTTTTAATGTCTTTCAACGTCTTTATTTGCCCTTTGAGCTGCTATACATAACTTACAATTTTAATAAGTCTTACTAGCTCCAGTTATTAATTCATTCTACTACTTTAAAGCCTGCTAATGTAACTTTATGTGTCTTATCTACGTCAACTAAGTCCTCTCAAAGTAAGTATTTTTCAAAATCCACAAAAAAACCTATTTTTCAGAGTCTTCTAGTGTAGTTTTTACATAGCTCTATTAATCGTTTCTAGTAGCTTTTAGTGTCTACGTAAAATCTTATAAGTCGTTTCATAGTTTTCTATCAAAAATTCTCAAACAAGTTTTTTTTGTTTTTTCTGTAAAGTTGCAAACATTTAGTAAGTAGCTCTCAATATTGTCTATAAACTATCCAATACATTAAAAAAATTGAATCTTCTCTTAAAGTTCGAAGTATCATTAAAGCTTTGTCAGCTCAAGTAGGTTTTCTAGGGACTTCTCAAAGTAAGACCTAGTCAGCTTTAGTAAATTTTCTACAAACTTCTCAAAGTATTCTAAGAGCCATTCAAGATTTTCAATACTTATGGTCGTATGTTTAATGAAAATCTACACTAACTAACTAGAAGATTGCAATAATTAGAACTGTGTTTTTGTTAGCAGTCAAAAAGTAAAAAGCTACTAAAATATTATATTATTTTTTGCAAGCAAGATAGAACAATTTCTAGATCGGTTAAATTTCTTTGCACTAAAGTGATTATGACAATATTTAAGAACTTGATGAGCATATCAACCATTTAATTTGCCACCTTGTTGATTTTGATTACTACATAAGCCGGATACAAAAGATAAATTCTGCAGTGACTGGCTCGACTCGTGTATTGTGAATCAACTTAGTAGATAAAGCCAGCGCATTATAGCAATCTGCAAGTCAAAAAAGAATAGTTATTTACTATGACAAAATTAAATATTATAGGACTTGATAGCATATACCATAACCAATTCATTTTTAGTTTATAGTTTTCTTATAATTAATTTTCAAATATATAATTTTATTTTCAGAACATCCAGATCTCTGGATGCAATTACCACCATAAGAATACCTCAATATAGTTTCAGTAAGTAATAAACTTAAGTTTAAGAATATAAAAACAAAAACAGCTTAGTGATAAGCATGGTGTTGTATTAAATAAGACTAAAAGACACAAAAAAAAAATGAATGCTATACATGCAAAATACTGGAAATAGTTATTAGAACTGAACAAAAAAAATTAAAAAAACAATAAAATATGTAGAAATATGAATAAAAATGTGCAGAATATCAGAATTAAGTTTAGGTTTTATTTTATGTGGTTTATTGGGTAAAATTATTATTACTAACTCTCAATTGAGTTTCTAATACCTGAACTGAATATAATACAATAACTAATACTTACGGATTAAGATAGACTGTAAATTCTATTTTCATTTTAAACATAGTAAATTTAAATTATAATCCCAAGCTCATTCGATGACTCAGGCTGACTGAAATAGCATGTCACCAGATTTTCTTTTTTGTAAATCATTTCTCACACCAAACCTTCTTCTTTATTAAAATTTTAATAAGCTTCTTCCATGTCAATCAATTTCATACAACGTTTCAACTTACGTACTGATTGGCTAACTCACTCGTTTTCCTTAACACTATCCGAGCAATAAGCTTTACCGTTTCTCATAACCTTGCTCAACTTATTCAGCAACCCACATAATTTATTCGTGCAAAAGAAACAAAATTATCAAATCTCTACCTCTGCATTACAATAACTATTATTAAAGTGGTCTAAGAAGTTTTTCCTGCATAAATACCATGGCTCTTCAAAATTTATTGTAGATATTTTATTTAATAGTTACATAAAGAAAATATTAATCTGTGACATTTCTGTTCTCTGACAACAAAAGTATATTAAATGTAAAAAAAATTCATAAAGCAAAAGTATGCAGATGTATTTTTCTTTATAAATTTTGTAAAAAAATTTACTTAAACCGTCAAGATATTTTCAACACCGATCTGCAGATAGACAATGCCAAATCACAGAACGATTGCTTTTGGAGAAACAGCAACTTTTGAGCCCATGCAACAAGTAAATGTGCTGAAAAAAAAAATGTAATATATGCAGTAATCAATGATAAAGCATTTAACTGATTTCAAACAACTAAACTATCTCAGAATCACTTTTCGTCTCTCCACATTCAATTAGACAGTATCGTTTTCAGCAACGACTCCGTGTTAATTATCAACAACGGCTGCACGGAATAGATTAAATAAAAATCTGTACAAAAAAAACTCTTAAAAATTTACGTTGAGTTATGCTGTTTATTATTTTAAATTAGCCGAGACATTTTCCTTTTAAGAATATAATTTTCATCAATTTATAATATCCAACGTTTGCATTCTGCGCGATTTTAAAAGCAAAGTGAAAAAGTTAGGATGATACTATAAATTGAAGCCTTTTATGTAAAAGGTGGGACGAGTACAATACCCATATAAAAGCGCAATTTGCAATATTTACATATTGCGGATACCCTTTCAAGAAGGAAACAATATGTAGATGGCGGCCGACTTTATTGATATTGCTTAATTTACTTATATTATACGTATAAATAAAACCGCCCTTGTAGCACTTTTTAGATACAATGATAAGCATAATGTTATATTTTGAATTAACTTGGTCAAAGAAAAATAATTAAGTAAAAACCCAATACCAATCCAACCAGAAATGCAAAAATTATGAAGATAAATATTCTATAACCATTAAATTTGTTATGTAAATATGTGATATTTGCGTATTGCTACCTAGGATATATTCTTTATAAATTACTATTTCTCAAAAAAATATCACAGGTAAAAGAAGTTCGCAAGCACACAGTATAATCTTACATAAAATGTAACTATCTATACCGCTGCGTAGATAATTTCCAAATATCAACGTTTAACTATTCTCAAACATTTTCTTTAAAAAATGTATGAGCATATGTTGTATAGCGTAAGTCAATACAACAATTGAAAGATCATACCAGCTAATGCCCCTCCTATCCTACTCTATAATCCTCAACAAACCGCACAGAACTAAATTCATAAAGATTAAAACCTGAAGTCGTCCGTCTCTTAATTTCTTTGCATTTATTTGTACCTAAAATACTGATTAACTACTATACTATTGCTCTACCATTTCTCATCGGTTTAAATATATTTTTCACCTGGTTTTCCGGAGCTAAACTTATTACCGCTTCGATTTCATCTTCCGTTCATAACTGATTCTATCTCATTTAAAAAATGTGTGATCAACACTGTCCTCTTGTGCACTGTACCAAAAGAGATATGTATCTGTCTTCATAAATCTGTTCTACCTTTTCAGCTATTGTACTGTGGGTAGTCATTCTCATGTTGTAATCTCTACTTTGATTGTCCTAATAGTGATACTGCTTAGCAGAGCTAGTTGCATTTACTCCTGAACCACAAAAAATACGTTGCATGGTATGCAATATTTGCAGTACTGTCGTCTTTGCTGTGGATACAAAATTGGTATATCTGATTAACAAACTTTATGTATATCTCACTGAAACACCTCAAGCCATCCTTCTGTTTTCCATTTCATAAACATTCTTAGCATCTATAGTCATATTTGAAGTTTCTCCAGTTTGTTGATAACACCTATACACGCAAAACTATAAAAGACATAACCTCTAACGTCTAACTTAATTAATCTGGGGCACAATAATATTTCCAGAAGCACAGTACAGGCTGTACGTTGTTGGAACGATCTTGCTTTCTTTAGGTTTTTCTATTAGAAACAAACAGATTTTCAAATTTCCAGTAAATAAAAAAATACTGTCTCAAATGATTTTGTTCATCAGTTTAGTTCTTTTGTTCTCTTCTGAAAAGCTCTATAGCATACAAGTCTACTTTAGAAGAACTCTACCGGATGATTGCATCTTTAAGATTTTTATTTCTAGCATGCCTTAATCTAATCTTATTTTATAATGTTATTTTGTAATATGTCTTCCAAGCGTTCCACTCCACTCGTAGGTCCTTCGTATATTTGTTGTTGCAGTGTCAGGACGTCTCCCGTGTTTAGTACATCAAAGTATAACTCATATTCTTAACCAAAGCCTAGTATTCTTCTTGGGATCCCCATATGATAGTTTTAGTATTAAACTCTTCACTTATTATTATGTCTTGTCCTGTTGTTGTTTTAATATGATGTTTGGTTTCGCAACAATTACTATATTAATTTTCTTTTACTAGGTGTAGTGCAGCTCTACATCTGTTCGATTTTAATCCTCGTTTTGAACTTATGTGGCTATTTATTGAAGCTTCTAGATATTTTGCAATATTTTGCCAAATGTACTGTACTGCTGAGAAGGTTCTTTTAGTTAGTTAGTTAATTTAGATTTTTGTCATATCAGCTCAAAAAACTATTAACGCCAAACGGTTCTTTTGAATGCCACACAATTACCAGTGCCTGCTTCGTTGAATCATAATATTCCCACAAATTTTTAGGCAGCCGTTTACAACGCCATGCATTCTAATGCATTAGTCAAAAACGACCATATTTACAAATAACGTTATTTGATTCAATGATTCGGCAAAATACAGTCACTATAAACACAGTGCTCAAACTCATTCGCATTTAAAAGCACACGCAACGGGTTGGTAGTCACAATGTACGCTCGGGTAGCATAAGCTTGATGAACTGTTGTAAAGAATAATTCCGAAAATGTGTTACCAATTATAAGACTTCGAGTGTCTGATTGGAAACTTTCGATACTTTCTGCGGAAAAAGCGATCACAATATAATGGACAAGTAAAACCCGGAAAAATATTATAAAACTCAAAGTCAATACGACGCATTTGTTTTGAGAAACCCTAAAACCGCTCCTGTGTTTGTCTTTAAAATATATAATTTTCATCGTGTACATGTGTATACTTGTATTATATGAAACAATTATAACGTATACACTTAGGTGTAATAGTTATTTTCATAAAATCAGATTCATTAATGGTCCAAACAAATAATATTTTTCCTATGTATAATTCTTTAGTAAATATAAAATATTCATATAACCATGCAATACATAGTTTATTACTGTTTATGTTTGTATTACCGACATTTAATTCTAAAATTAATTGTTCTTATAATGGACGAAGGAAAGAAGATTAAAAAATGCCGCTCACAATGTTTGACAATAGCAGACGTGGAATGTTGGCGGTTGTGGGGAAACGTTAAAAAGGGATGCACAAACACAGTCCATTTAAAAATATATTTGACCAGTAAATATTTTTATGTTGTTCAAATACATCTTGGCAGGTAGTGGTAAAATTGTAAAAGCACGTACAAACAGTTAAAATGAAATTATTCCTATACTAAATTACAAAAAAAACAAATATACAGTTTATATACATAAACTATTTCATTTTTTATTAAAGTCATCATGTATTATTAAATATCAATATACATAGATTTGTATTGAAAAAATCGTTAAATCAACAAAACCTCTATACGTCTATACAGAGTGTTACAGAAGTATTGAAAGTAAAACCGTTAAGTAAGAGAATATTAAAAATATTAAAAAGATGGGCATCGCCAATATATTTTGAGTACTGATGTATGCAAAATATAAATGTATGTCTTGCCACACACAAGCTAGCAACTAATGGCATTCAATCTTCTCGTCATTGAGTGCCGAACTCTTTCAAGCACACCAGGGTTGCTTCTAATTGAGTTACACTCAGAAATTGTCCGATTTCGCAAGTCGTCCACTAAAGTAGCGTAAACTAATGACTTCAGATAACCCCATAAGAAATAATCCAGAAGATTAAAGTCTGGAGATCGAGCAGGCAATGCGTATGACCCATCTCGATCAATCCAGCAATCTCCGTATGTTGCTGTTAAATAATCACGAGCAACCAAACTGAAATGTGGTGGTGCACCATCGTGCATAAAACACATTGCAATTCTTGTTGCCAATGGTACATCATCCAGAAACTGAGGTAGCATGTGTTCCAAAAAGTAGCGATATACACATATGGTTGTTATGAAAATTCCTTATTGCATTTCTTGAGAAACTGGCTTCCTCGGTGAAAAAAATATGTGTCAGGAATTAAAGGATTAGAACTAACGTTTGCAAAAGCCATTGATATAACGCAACACATAAAGGAAAACCAGCAGGTAGTAGTGCCTGAACACGCTGAATGTGGTATAGATACAACAAATTGCCCTTAAGAATTTTCCAAACTGTCCAATGACTTACATTCAAAGTATTGGCAATTTTTCGCGTAGAACTACTTGGATCTTCCTATATCATGTCCAGCACATTCTGTCATTAACCCTCCTGGCCCTCCATAAAGACGTCGATGAATGTTTTCTAAGGTTTTTCGGTCGGGGATATTATGGCCAGAAAACCGTTCAATATACAATCGTCTAGCTTGTAATGAATTGCCATCAGCAAGTCCATACATAAAATGCATGTCAGTCATCTCGTTCGTATAGTGATTCATGGCAGAGAAATTCACTAACTATTAAAGACACGCCAAACAGCCAAACGTCACTCAATCTAAATAACTGCAACCGATACGTGTGATAATGAATGACAAAACGTATTCAAATGAAATCCACTTGTACAATAGTAGATAAAACAGCCATTCCAAGTTATCGTTAACAATTTTTTGTATTTGATAAACTCATTAACTTTTTGTACTTGATATACTCATTGGCGTACTGCCATACTTTAATTTACATTAATAATTTTAACAAATATCGAATATGGTTGTCGCAAATTTTGTTCACCCTGTATCTTCGAAACAAAGGAGTTTTTCAGAAATTATCATAGAACAAAATATTCTTAGAATAGGCCAGGAAAAAACCCCTTGAATTTTTGCCGCATATTTACCTAACACCCTGTTCTAAGAACAGATTTTCTGTATATTTACTTTTATTATTATATCTCTAGTAAAAAAACCTTCTAATCCTCACAAAAGTTTTTTTAGTGCTGTTAAAGTTCTTTAACTCAGGAGCTGATTCTAAAAACCTCTTAAAGTGGTCTAAATAGCAAATTAAAATTTGTAAACCTCTAAGTGGGCTTTAGCAACTCTACTATATTTATCAAAAAATCCTTTAAGATCTTGCAGTCTTAGGCCTTTAAAAGTATTCTAAAATTAGCTCTGATTTAGACTAATGCATTCTCTAAGAACCGATACAGGTTTAAGTAATTAAAAGTTTTCTATTAAAAAAACCTTCCGTTTTCGGAGACCTAATAAAACATTCAAAGTTATTATAACTAGCTTATTTGCAATACTCTTTAAGAATTGTTAATCTTCTAAGTCTTCTAAGACAGTCTACAAAAGCCTTAAATATTTCTAAGACTCCTCTTGTCGTATATTGTTACTCTCAGCCACATGTGATAAGAAGAACAACATATTTAACTTTTCTGGCTTTGATAAAGACGAGTACTTGACATTCTATGTCAATTCTTCTTAGCTCTTCAGCGTTTGTCACCGTACCTGTCCAGGAAATCTTAATATTATTCGGTTACACCACATCGCAAAAGCCTGAACTTTGTCCACGTAGGTTTGTTTTATGGTCCAACTTTCCATTCCATAGAATATTAAGAAGACGTAGCATCTAAACATTCTTACTCTAAGATCTAACAAAAAATCTCTGATGTTGAAGAATATTTTCATCTTAATTTTTTTTGTATAATCGGCTAAAAAAATCTTCTTAAGTCTTTAAAGAGTCTGTAAGACCTCTTTAGTCTCATGTAGCCCTACACAACGACTATTCGAAAGTCTTTTAAAATAGATCTCAAACACTCTCTTGCTTCTTGAAAATAAAATGCAAATCCACTATTTTTTTATTACTATAATACTAAACTTATTAACCTTGTATAAACATAATAAATAAAAGTTGAACATTTAATTTAAATTTCAAACTAGTAATTGAGTCACACATATTGGAATGTTTTAAAATTTATTCAAAAATTTTGCATCAACCGACCGACAAAAAAATTAATTAATCGATCGCTAATCCCATCCCTGCATTCAAATGTTCTAATTGCGTATAAAATAAGTCTAAATTCCGCTGAGCTAACAGTATTTACTATGCGATTACACAATTTTGGCACAACAACTGATTACATAATCAGTATCTGATTAAATGCAAAATCAATATTTGAAACTCTTCGGGTTTCTTCATAAAAATCCACTAACCTTTGGTGCGTATTATCTAACAATTTCGCTAAGTATATTTAATCATTACAATTATTTGTAAGTACTTCTCTTTGATTCCAATAGTCAATGATGCATAATGTGTGCATTCTCACACAACAAGAATCCTAGAAATGCGAGTAGGCAATCATTGACATTATCCACGTGATAAGTGCAGAGAGTTACAAGTGTTATTGTCTAAACACAAGTTCTATTAATGATTATAAATATCTGTACTGTTTGATGTCTGAACTGATAAATTTAGATTAGATTTAAGACAAAATGTATATAAAAAAATGTATATAAAAAAATGTACATTAATATTTGCTAAACCCTAAATATATTATAGATAGTAGATATCGCGTGTATTGCGCTCCTAAACTATATCATTTATTACATACAATACACAATAAATTACGAAAATACTTTCGAAAAGACAATGCAATCGTTATTATATTCTTCCATTTCTGTTACGCAAACGCTTTTTGCACTTAACTTTTTAAATGACTCAACTAAGTAATTTGAAATTTCACCGTTTTTTAAATTTATTTATTTATATTACAGCAAAGAACAAAATCAGTTCGAAATGCACGTTAAGCGTGTTTCCTAATTACACAAAGTCATTTATATGTTGTTACAATTAAATGCAAATTAGTATTGTATATATGGTATGTTAATGAAATCTTGCCCTTGTATCTACTAATAATAGTAATGTTTATTCAGTCAATAAACACTTCAATCCAATATAACAAACTGAGTAATTTAGTACATAGGATGCATTTGTGAACAAACAGGATTGTCTTTGGTAAATCACATAAAACGCAAACTAGTATAAATCGCTCGAACGCTGAAATATTGTACGATAAGAGATAAATCCACCTTTCTAACATATAATTCTAATTTTGGATAAATTATTATTTATTGTTGCGCAACTAAATCGTGTATGCTTGAAAATATTCAAATAAGCTCTACATTATAGTTCGCGCTCGGCTGCCATGACAATGTGCGCTAAAAATTATCGCACCATCAGATATATTGATTTTCTTAGTTTTGTAATCATAATTCATGTGTTCACAATTTATTTAATAATAAGTGACATACTTATAACAGCAGCTCTAATGCCCGATTGCACCTACGCACTTAAGCTGTACCTAAAGCTTTATTAAGACTTGCTTATCTTAAGCTCTCATTAAAACGTTACTTATATCGTAAATTTCTTGACAAGCTCTAATTTCTATGTGTTGTTTATTAAAAAAATAAACATTTATGACGTATATAGTTAATAATGTTGAATAGTTATTAAAAAGATCCTCAAGCAATGTTGTTTTGTACCGTATAAATATAAACATACGGCCAAATAACATTTTTAATGTAATAATTATTACAGAAAATAATAATTGCGTTTTAGGACTTTTAACAGGGTTAGATTTATCGGCCCAACAGAATA
This sequence comes from Tachinus rufipes, assembly GCA_963932245.1. Lineage (NCBI taxonomy): Eukaryota > Metazoa > Arthropoda > Insecta > Coleoptera > Staphylinidae > Tachinus > Tachinus rufipes. The sequence continues at coordinate 47,154,681 of OZ010750.1, read as the reverse complement.
AGATAAACAAACGGATAAAAAGATTATTTGCACGACAGTAAACTCTAAATAACAAGTTTTGCACTACAGAAAAAGTTTTACACTACAGAAAAATATATAAAATACAAAAACACTTTACACGAAAAAAAGTTTATTAAACGACAATAAAATATATTTTACATTTAAATACTTTCCACGATAGAAAAAGATAACGCACGGTAAGAATATGAGACCTACGACAACATATGAACTGTTGAATAGAACAAATCAACAGCAAAAAAAGATTTTAGAACGATAAGTTTAACAAGACAAAATAAAACAAATAACCGACATAATAAAATGTTTAAACGACGGCAAATTAATAATTTAAATAATAGTCTAAAAAGTAAAGACAGTTTTTTTAAGTATTTTTGCCTCTGCATTTGCACAATACTATTACAATGATTGTTTTCTTAAGTTTAAAGTAATATGTCTTACTTTTGTTTAATTTGTTGTTAGTCCAATAGTGATTTATGTTATTTACTTTGCCGATAGCAAAGCGTTTATGACCAAGGTAGTACATCTACTAGCAAGGTGATAAATGCATATAAGAGCCGTGTGTCGTAATATACTTTTCCCACTATTATTTGACATATCATCAGTTTGATCCTTTCTAAACGTACAGGTACAAAAAATCAATTATCAAATTATATGTACAAACAGCAATGAAGCCAAAGTTGCAGTTTTCGTTAAAAATACTACAAGTCAAAGTAGCGGTCGAAATGATCTTAGTGGTCGTGAAACATATAATTCTGTTGTAGAATATAATTTTTTGTCGCGCCATGTATTACTCTGAAATAGAACGTCTATTATTTGTTGTGTAATGTTATTATATTGTCGTGGATCGCTTTTTTTTTAGCGTCGTAAAATTTATTTGATTGTGCATTACATTTTTTGCCGTTGCATTACTTTTGCTTTGTCGTTATTTAATATTATATTGTCGTGCAAAGTCAAACGTAACAAAATTAAAAAAATCTGTGATTAGTTTAGGCTATTGCTGTGTCGATTTGCTGTCGTACAACGACCTTTTTTGACGTGCCAATAATATTTCCCCCTTTTAAGGTACTTTTCAAATATTGTGCTCAGAGTGACTATTAGCTGCTTTCCAATTACGTTCCAACAGACCCTGGTGCACGGCAGTGGAAGATGCTGTTCCACGTTCCCATTTCATTTTGTCAACTGAATATCTTGCACAAAACCTTCTTTCTAGCCACACAAGTTGCACTTGTTGTAGGTACACAGTTATTTAAAACCATTATGCGTATCACGTGATGTGTGTACAAAAGTTCTAGAATGCGCGTTCCAATAAAGGTATAAGACGCACCAGAGTAAAACACCATGGGTTAGTTATTCTAGCAATTGGAAAACAGAAACTGTTGGCTAGTTGAACCGCATTTTGCAGAGTTGCCAAACGCATTTTAATACTAAGGTAAGATGTTCACATTTAATAAGTACAACAAAACCTGTTCGAATTTAACTAAAATTTGTATATAATTAAAATTATAGTAGGATTACCGAAAGGGTGCATGATTAGAGAGGATTAGGAAATACCCGAAATACAGCTGTTATTATTAAATTTAAGTGCATCTATAAAGGGATTACTGTAATTCCGCAAAGATGATAATGACTATATTTTCCCAGATAATAAATCTATGTAAATTCCCCCACTTTTTACCTCTCGTTATTTGTAAATATCTTTTTAGTTTTAAGTCAATTATTATTTCGAATTTGTAAGAGTAACATCTAATAAACATTTTATATATATATTAAAGTCGTTTTTTATTCTGTCGGTAACATTCATTTACTATTGGTCGTAACAACCAAGTTTCTTTACGTGAAACAAATAGTATAGCCAATTATCAAGGCTAAGATACAAAATTATACAAAACCTAAAGCTGAAGTAGCTCTTATTGTAAGACCTTCTCAGCTCAGATGCACCGTAAGTACGTATATTACTATAGAAGAGTTAGTAGTAATAAAAGTTGTTGTTAAAAGCTGTCCGCCGGGAGATAGACAAACTAGCACCACTACTAAAGAACATTTGTAGTTGTGGTCAGCCTAATATGCAAAACGCAAAACAATATAAATGTGGTATTTTTGAAAATATCTGTATGCAATTAAATAGCCAAAAACTGACAAAGACCAAAATCGTAACTCCTGTTCACAAAGCATCACATTAACTGTGTCAACCAAGATAAAATATTTGAATGTAATTTTCGCTCACATGGGAAAACATAAGATACATTCTGGCAAAGTAAAAGAGTAGTTGACAAAACATAAAGACTGTCTCCAAAGATAACCAAAACTCAAAGCAAAAAGCGTAAAAAAATCAACTTCAACAAGAAAAAATGCTATTTCTTGCAACTGATGTAGTTGCAACAAATGATATTCTTGCTTTATCTTTTCGTACCATATCTATCGCTCAGCAAATGTTAGCGATTATGCTAGCTATCATCACTTTATAAACGTTGCTCTAAAAAGTGACTCAGTTTGGTGCCTCAGGTTTTTAAGTTATGAAGTTCTTCACCGGCCAATACCACGCTTTTCGTATATTACATGTTTCCTGAGGCACATTAACAAAATACTCCACTCCAGATTTCGTGTCTATATATGATTTTTTTTAATTTAAAGAAAAAAACGCCTTAAGTTTCTTCATATCTCCTCGATTAACCTCCACGCCTCAATTCCATACATTAAGACAGAAAACACATAGCATGTCATCATCCTTCAAGCGTTCAAGTTTAGACGGTCTAATACGCCGTGTTACCAATTCAGGATGCCAAAGAATAATTTATCACTCAAATAAAATTGTCAGCGTCGACTTAAAAACAATTTTTTTTAATTTTATGTGAAATGTTTATCTTCTTTGCATAATCGAAGCAGTCGCTTATTCGTATTACGTTTCAGGTCATATCGCCCGCACACCTCCACACCTCAAAAAAAAAGTTCTTCCTTGCAATGAGAACAGTGTCGTCTGCTTTGAAGTACCACTATAAAAAACTTTCTCCGCTCCCTCTAGTGTTTCATTGAATGTCTTTTCCAAATAAATATTTAATATAAGTAGAGACAACATGCAATCTATAAAAAGTAAAGAGTAGTTAAGAAAGTAGAGCAAAACACACCCTATTTTTTTTTTATTTTACACAATAAACACATACGTGAACAACAAAGACAAACTATGGATAACAATAAAATATCAAGCTTATGCGTATGTCTCTAGAGCAAAAAACTCGCAAGAACTGGACGCCTTACAGCAAATAAAATCATTTTTCTGATAAGCATAACTTCGTAGTTTGGGGTTCGGATATTGAATCAAAAAACATCAAGAAAGAAAGAATGTGTAAATCCTAACAAGTAGCAGAACATCATATCTGACATAGCATCTCAAAAATAAGAACAACTTAAAAATCGACTTTAAGCATTAATACTTTCAATACATTTTTGCCACAACTTTGAAATTTTATTTTAATTTAATTTATTTTTATTAAAGTTAATGTTCAATTGATATATTAAATGTTATTTCAGTAATCACGTAAGTAAAATCAATGTAGTCTTAATTTTATGCAATCAAACATGCGATCTGATTTAGTTCTGGTCGTGCGTGTAGATAATTTATACAAAATTGTGCAATATGTCAAAATTTATAATATTAACAATTACTTTTATTGTTTTACAGAAAACAAATTAAAATTCACATCCCTCTAAAATTAGTCAAAAAATATTGTATTGCAAAATGGCCTAAGCAAGAAAGCTATAATCTGCAATATTCTGAAATTTAATTAAATGATCATTTTTATAGTGCAGATCTTTAGATTAGACCAGAAAATTAGAACAAATAAAAGAAAAAACCTGTCGATAAAACGATTAAAAAGTAAACAAATTTAAAAAGATACGCTTGATACACTTGATAATCAATGTTCCTTGTATGCGACCGGAAACATTAGATTGCGTGCTTCAAAAGAGATAAACTTTCCATTAAAAATAAGAAGAGACCAAAAAGACAATTTCAAAGTCAAATCCCGAAAGTATCAATGCAGTTCATGATATATTATCAGATCAATTTGAATTGGGCTAAACAAATATCTGATTCACTAAAGATTTTAATATGAATACAATTACAATAGAACCCCAAAAGTCTAAGGGTGCGTTTATGCTGCACATCGCCGGCGCTGCTCGCCAAGATTGGCGCTGGGATGTTGTGGCGATGATGAAACAAACCTATATAATCTTATGGGAGCATTTATGCTGCACCTCGCACATCGCCGCGCTGCTCGCCACATTCCTCGCCACTGCGATGTGAACAAAATAGTTTGTTTTTTATAATCGGACCATCGCCGTACATCTTCAAACTAGCGCTCTGATTGGTCCGTTTAGTGCCAGTTTTGTGAGACGTTAACATAATGTAATTTATATTATCGAACTTATTTAATTAATTAGTATGTTACTTCAAACCGTGTTGCGGTTATATGCAATTTAAAAGAATGAAGTTTTATTTGCATGTATTGTGTTAATTTATCAAAACTTTGTTGCGTTTACAATAATTTTATGAAGAATTTAATTAAAATAAATCCGCATTAAGCAGGAAATTGTTAAAGAAATGTTTGTATTTTTACTGAAGTGGCATAGTAATTAATTATTTTAATTTAATATTTTGACTTATATTAATAATTTCATTATAGTAATATTTTATTAAAACAAATACCGATCGATTATCACAATTTTAAATTAAATAAAACTTTGACTTGCAATTTAAATTAATTACCTTATATAAAATTACTAGTCACTTTAAATTATGTTGTTCTTCTATTCAATTTATTTAAAGAAATGTTTTCTTGCAAACTGTTGTGTAATAATTCTGTTTGTTTGTTTTGAGATCATACCGTCGCAAAAGCTAGAAGTTTACAAACTATTACGATTCGTTTGGTAAAGATATTTTTTTTTAACTGTTCTATGCACACATGTACTACATGATGGTGCAACTGGAGCATTTACAAGCGTGTTCTATTAATTATTTGGTTTGTTTTTCGTCGACGGAAGGTCCAAAGGCGCCAGAAATTTACAATTTTTTTTATTAATTAAGTTATTTTTTTATACTGCTTAATTCAATAAATAATTTTAACTCAATAATATGACTTATATTAAAAAATTTATTACAGTTATATTTGATTAGTAAAATAAGACAGACATACAGTAATTAAATAACGGCGTGGTGCGAGCAGCGCGGCGATGTGCATTTATGCTGCTGAATGGCGATGTGCGAGCAGCGCCAATCTTGGCGAGCAGCGCCGGCGATGTGCAGCATAAACGCACCCTAAGGGTGCGTTTATGCTGCACATCGCCGGCGCTGCTCGCCAAGATTGGCGCCGGGATGTTGTGGCGATGATGAAACAAAACCTATATAATCTTATGGGAGCATTTATGCTGCACCTCGCACATCGCCGCGCTGCTCGCCACATTCCTCGCCACTGCGATGTGAACAACATAGTTTGTTTCTGATTGGTCCGTTTAATGCCAGTTTTGTGAGACGTTAACATAATGTTATTTATATTATCGAACTTATTTAATTAGTTTCATTAATTAGTATGTAACTTCAAACCGAGTTGCGGTTATATGCAATTTAAAAGAATGAAGTTTTATTTGCATGTATTGTGTTAATTTATTAAAACTTTGTTGCGTTTACAATAATTTTATAAAGAATTTAATTGAAATAAATCCGCATTAAGCATGAAATTGTTAAAGAAATGTTTGCATTTTTACTGAAGTGGCATAGTAATTAATTATTTTTATTTAATATTTTGACTTATATTAATAATTTCATTATAGTAATATTTTATTAAAACAAATACCGATCCATTATCACAATTTTAGATTAAATAAAACTTTGACTTGCAATTTAAATTAATTACTTTATATAAAATCACTAGTCACTTTAAATTATGTTGCTCTTCTATTCAATTTATTTAAAAAAATGTTTTCTTGCAAATTGTTGTGTAATAATTTGTTTGTTTGTTTTCAGATCATACCGTTACAAACGTTAGAAATTTACAAACAATTACGATTTGTTTGTTAAAGATTATTTTTTTTAAACTGTTCTATGCACAAACGTACTACATGGTGGTGCAACTGGAGCATTTATAAGCGTGTTCTATTAATTATTTGGTTTGTTTTTTGTCGACGGAAGGTCTAAAGGCGCCAGAAATTTACAATTTTTTTGATAGTTAAGTTATTTGTTTTATACTACTTAATTCAATTAATAATTTTAACTCAATAATATGACTTATATTAATAATTTTATTACAGTTATATTCAATTAATAAAATAAAACTCGACAGTAATTAAATAACGGCGAGGTGCGAGCAGCGCGGCGATGTGCATTTATGCTGCTGAATGGCGATGTGCGAGCAGCGGGCAGCGCCAATCTTGGCGAGCAGCGCCGGCGATGTGCAGCATAAACGCACCCTAAGTATTGTCCAGAAAGCGAGCAAAGGTAGAATCGCGTTCAATCTGTGATCGTTTTGAAAAGAGTTGAGTACATTTCTATGACCCAGAAACAAAGCAACCATCTATGAAGTGCATTTGAAATTGTTGTGGAGCGATCATGATCAATTATTTATTTATTTATTTATACCATTGCCTTTCTACCTTTCGGTGTAAGGCTGTATGGCGTATTATTAATTTATATAATATTCACGCCATTTCTTCCTATCCCTCTTCTTTTATTGCGCTGTTCCATTCTTTTCTGGGTCCTCCTTTTTTTGTTTTCCTGTTACTCTTGTCTCATATATTTTCTTGGTATTTCTTTCTTCACTCATTCTTCTGATATGTCCACACCATCTCATTTGGCCTTCCGTAATTTTTTTCTTGAATTGGTTTTATTTGTAAATTCATCCTGTATGTCTCGTTCCTTATTTTATCTTTCCTTGTTTTGTTTTCGATTTTTCTAATAAATCTCATCTCCATTTATTATTTCTATTTGTTTTTATAAAACTCTTTTTTTTAAACAATACGCAAGCACGCAAAACGCACATTATAATAGAAACAATTCGTAATTTAGAGTTTAAATTACTTTCTTAGACTACCATATCTTCCCTCAAATGATAAGAAATCTGAAAGTAAGCTGGTTTGCAAAGCAAGATAAAAATTTCTTTTTGAAAAGCTTAGAGATCTTGCAGGTCGCTGCTATAAATATATTTGATAAAGAAAAAATGATTATAATTAATAAATTATTTTAAACTAAGTATCATCCCCACGTACAAAATGTTTGTAAATCTAACGTCTTAAAATTTTCCATTTCTAAGCATTCGCTCATTATACAACTATGAACTGACTACAGCCCTATTAGTAATATTCAGTTAATTTAACTCAAACAACTATTAATTAAACAACTCATTAACCTAAATGAAAAGAAAACAATGCTAATCACCTTAATCATATATTTCGCATAGACTAATTAGAATTCGCTCTCATAACAAAGATGAACACAAAATTCACCCATTTCCATTCATATTCAATTAATAAATTAAGGGAACCGTAGATGAAGTCTGCTGACTAGTCACGCAACACAAAGGTCACATAGTAGCGCATGCAATCTCCAGGATGACAAAAGTATATAAAATTATGTAAATTTAAATGTTATTCCTAGACAGATTTCAGAAGTAATATAGTTAATTTAAACAGAAAAACAATAACTACTAAAACAGAGAATAAATATATAAAAGCAAAGGGCGAAAAAATAATAATTAACTTAAGGAAAAATGTTTTATTTAATTGAATTAACTTATTGACGTTTAATATCAAAATTGACTAATTTTTTGTTGGTCCTAATCTCAAATTTATTAGTTATTTATAATTCGACCAAAACAAATTTACCAAACATATAGCAGTGCCGTGCATCAACAATTCGAATATCCTGAAAACCATTACGAGATGAAAGTCGCTCACTGTGAAGACTATGAAAAAAGTTTACAACCTGTTAATTTGTTCATGGAGAAACTGGTTTTAATGCTAACAAAGAATGGGATCCTATCCGTAAAAAGTCAAAATATCAAACTAATCTTTTTTAATAATAAAATAAAACACTAAGTTTTTTACCACAAATATTTGTGGTGTTTTGTTTTATTTTATTATTATTATGGATTACCACATAGTTAAGGTATCAACCATCCTTTATATTAATTTTTTTTAAATTTACTATAATTAATAAATAAAGTACTTTTATCTCAAATTCAATTTTTATGGACTTAGTCCACTTTGGAAGAAAAAGAGATTATCTTATACGTAGAGACCTATTTTGCAACATATGCAAGTCATATCATTTGTTTAGTTTAGTTTACAGATAAAAATATCATGCAGAATAACGTTTGGAGAGAATCTATATAGAATTGAATTGACAATATAGCCACATTAATAAATTGCTGTTAAACATGTAACAGACGTTATTGATTTTTCATAAAAGTTTGTTCTTTTAATAAATGTAATTGGCTCTATCGTATAATATTGTAGGATTTCTGTGTTGGCTAGTGCTATCCTATTACGACTTTAAAAAGATAAACATTTTCTATAATAAATTTGTAAGCGTGCAAAATATAGGAATCAACAGGTAATATAAAATTATTAATACCCTAATTAAATATGGCTTTAAACAATCGACATTTTAACAAATTAGTCATAAATATTTTTATGAGTAATTTTACTCATAAATATTTTATGAGTAATTTTAGTTCATTAAGAAATCTTAACGATAAGCACGCAATTGTGTTGATACAATGTAATCAGAATTATGGATAACGCATGACTCTTTTCAAAAACTGCAATTATCAACAACGATAATTATAATGCAAATTAATGTTTTGAATTGAAATGTGTAGTAAAAAGTAGACAAGGTTAAGCGTCCAAAATGTTCTTTGATATTTTGATGATTTTCAAATAGTTCACAATAAATATAGAGATGTAACAAAAACTATACTTTTATGACCCATTATATATTTTTATCCCCAAATAATGGACAAAAAAACAACAGCTAATTAATAAGTATTGTTAAAGTTCTAAGATTATTTCTGCTGAAGCGTTATGATTATGAGAATATGTAACAATCCGAGAATATTTGTAATTCTGTAACAATGTACTAAATTTCCTGCTTGTCTTCTATTCCCACATTTTGATTATATTGAGATCTAGTGGACTGCTTAACAACTTTAAGTCTGATACACAAGGCCTCTGAGACAACCACCGCTTCGTTAGTCTTCGCCCCCACTAGTCAAAACAACGACTTGTAACCAGATCGTGGCAAACCTATGAAACATAACATCAAAATAAATAACCTTCTTGACATAACAATAAAAAAAGTGCATAATTTTAGAACTCATCTATCTCAAGCTACCAGATATATGTCGAAACAAGTTAGTTCACCTGTATTAAAGTAAGCAAGTACAAACAAACTATTAGTTTTTTAAGGAAGTATTTTCTTCCAGTAAAAGATATCGATAGCAATTGTTGCGACCATATGCCACAACGCATTATTTTATTTATTACATTTAGCATAATTATGTTATAAACTCATTAGATGTAAGATCATATTATTTTCAGATAATATTAATCCTTGGAATAACCATCTTTTTAATCTTCATTTCCGGTAACATATTAAATAAATGTATTTTATTTTTATTATAGGTAATTAGTTTTGTAACTACCCTAATGCTGCCGAGGTGTGACAGCAAGTATATAAAGTAATATTATTTGTAAAATAAAGAGAGTACAGTTTTAAACTTTAACAAAAGCACATTTATTTCTGAAACCTATTCACCTTAAACAAACTTTCACCATTTAACAACTGCTCTAGTAAATCCGGTATATAATAATAATTTTATTTAATCCACAAAGATTCAAAAACTGAACATAGGACAAGTCTTAATTACAAAATATATAAGAAATATAAATTACAAAGTACATACATAATTATAAACAGTGGTTAATTTAATAAAATACAATAAACATTAAAATAAACAAAACTATAGATCACAGATTAGTATTTATAAATTCGTTAAAGCTATAAGAAGATTTTTTTATTAAATAAAGTTTAAGCTCCTGTTTAAATTTTAATAAATGCAAGTTTTTTAAATACAATGGAAGCTTGTTGTAAATAGTATAGCAAGCATGAAGAGGTGCATTTTCAAAAAATGTTGTGTTGTGATTAGGAATTCTTAAACTGTCTTTATTTCTTGTTGCATAAATGTGATTATCTCCAACTCTATTAAAATTAGAAATGTTTGATTTGGTATAAACTGCACATTTATATATATATAAATTGATGTTAGAGTCAGAATACGGTTTTGTTTAAAAATGTCTCTACAAGATTCTCTATGATCTAAACCATAAATCAGTATTATAATTCTTTTTTGCGCAACAAATAATCGATTAACATTTACTGCTTTACCCCAAATAATGATATTATAAGTCAAATGTGAATAAACAAGTGAGTAATAAATAGTCATTAATGACGAAACGTTTACATACGGTTTTAACTTTAAAACATAAAAATAAGCCTTATTTAATTTATCGGCAACATACTCAATATGTCGATCCCATCTTAATGATTGGTCAACATATATACCCAAAAACTTTGTGTTTACACTACAATCTACAATACTAACTAAAGGTGGTTTTTTAATAAAAAAATTTACAAACACTGATTTTTTTTCATTCAAAATGAGTTTATTATTATGGCACCAAGATTCCCTGCCCTAACTGACCAGTATAACTAAGGATAACCAGCGCTTTAAAATCAACAACTTGAAAAAATGTAACACAAACCATACCCGTTGCTAATATCAAAAACACAACCACCTAAATAACCTATTGCTAGATCCACACATCCTCTACCTAACGCAACCTAACCACCAGCATCAAGACTCAAGAGTAATTCCTCGTCCAGCCCGCAGCAAAGTCACGTGTATGTTCTACACAACGTATTCTTTTACAAACTTAGATAACTTTACAAATTAGCTTCACCCGACAAGTTAAGTTAATCAACTTTCATTCGTAGTGTCGGTGTAGGTCCATGCTTCAGTTCTGAATTCTAGATTTGAGTGGGAAGATGAAACAATTTTCACTGCACTTAGGCCCAATTAGGCCATTTGTACCTCCTCCGCTGGTAAACCTTACTTCTCCGTCCAAACATACAGCCAACCTATGTGGTTGATGTATGGTAAGATCGCTTAGAGGAGTTTCTCTTATGCTGGCCATGTTAATCCAGGCAATTTCCTATCATAAACTCTCTTATGGAGGAGAGCGCCGAGCAGGTACATACTACGTGCTCGGTCTACCATTTCACATCCTCTACATATCGGGGTGTCTGCAATGCACACAGTATGCTGGTGTTTAAGGATTTGGGGCAATCATTGCCTCCTTTGCTTGTCTACAACCCTGTTTGTTACACCATCAGTCTTTAAATGCATTATGTGTATTTGCTTTTAGTATGGTGTTAAGACTTTTTAGTGGCAGTTCGGGTCTGCAAATATTGAGGGTTGATGCTTTGCGCGCCAATCCATCAGCCTTAACGCTACCTATTGTGTTAGAGCACCCTTTCACCCAGCACAACTCAAAGCTATTTGAGCAAGCTGCCAATGTAAGAGCTCTATGGCATTCTAGTATTAGCCTTGATGTAATTTTAGGCTTTTGTATAGCTAAAATTGCTACTATGCTGCCCGTTAGGATTTGCACATTTTACCAGATATTTCTCGGGTTTATATTTGCATCACCCCATGGGTTATTCCGGCTATCTCTGCCTAGAGAATAGTCGTATGTGAACAAGGATATTAAGACGAAACGGAAACCCAGGAAGAGTTTTTGAGCTTCAGTTACAAAGTTAAACTTTACCTTCAACACCTGAAATAAAAAGCTTGGTAAGATAGTAATTCAGTATTTCATTATTGTATTACAAACGTTTTGTATACTTCATTAATTAAGAACTAACGTTGAAAGTGCTGATATATTAATATAAAATATGTGACATTTGTGGTTTAATCTGGTAAATAATTTCTCTTGCTGGATCAGCACTTATCTTCTTCAAACGTGGCCGTGCAATTTCTGTGACTGTGAACCGTTGTTAGTTTATCTTTTTTAAGATTTTCGCCATTCCATGACTATTCCAAAAACAGTCCAACCTTGCAGACCAACTTTTGTTGTCACTGTTCGCAGTTCGCAGTTTATTGGTTTAATTGTTATGTAGATCAAAATTTTATCAAGTAAGTATAAAGTGATGCTTTGGTGCCCTAGGGCGGTAGAATCCTTTGGAGCCCACTGAGTATTAAGCTTTAAAAACATAGATGGCGCTAGTTTAAAAATTAATATGTTTATTGAATACATATATCACTTGATTTTAATTATACTAAATTAACACTTAACAGTAAGTACTAATTAATGTATTACATGATTTATTAATGGTATAATATTATATAACAAAAACATTTAGTGGACAGTAAATATATTACAAGTATAGCAAATTTCTTGGTTACATCATAACAATATTTGATAATTGAAACATTAACTAAAAAAAAACATTGCAACTTACAGTTTTATTGGTATCTTAAGACAGGCAAAAAATAATCTTAAGCTCCACGGGCAAAAAAGTTTATGCAGCGGCCAAACAGCGGCGAGCTTCAAACAGTGCTTTTCTGGCCTTAATACTTAATATACTATTGAGTAACGCCATTTTCATAAAAAAGCTTGCATACTTTTCAGACTACACTCGTCATTTTCATGTTTTAAAACAAACAAAAAAACAAATTATTCGTAGAATAAAAAAGAAATACTATACAAGGTCCATCTGTGTGTGACTTTTATTAGTAAGCAACCTCCATCCGAGAGTTACTGTTTTTGGTTCATAAATAATATTAAGAAAAAATAGAAGTTTTTATTTTCTGTTCTCCTTATACAAAATTGGCTTCACTTGTATATTAATTACTCCCAAACACAAAAAAAGACTTTTAAGGAAATAATTTACAGATAATGAAGAAAGTAAGAGGTAATTTAGGTTTGTTTCAAGACCAAATTTTTGGTAAATACCTAAACTTCTCCGTTTAAATTAATCCAGTTTTCACCGCAGTAACAGCTATATAATCCCATATTCGCCTTATTTTCATGCTCATATTGTTTGCGTTTAGATTTTGTGTGAATATATCATATAAGAGAAAAATATAATAAATGTAACTGTGCTGGACAGTTTTGTATATAAATTTTGTAAACTGGCTACAGGCAATTATAAGTATTTTCATATCAACTGCTTTTTATATTTTTACAATTTCCAGACAATAATTAATGTATAATGTAAATATGCTGTTGTCGTAAAATGTTAATTATATTTTTGCGGAAAATTTCGGCATCAGCATTTAGTTCAATTTGACATTGAGCCATTAATGGTTATCATCTGATAAAACAACTTTTTAATTTATTAACTATTCTATATTGTTGCCATTATCTATCTCAATCAATTATTAAGATTGTACTGTAAAAAAATTCAGTAAAGTTTGCCCTATATATTAATGGATCATTGCTAACCTAGACATAGATATTTGTTTGTATTCGTAAGCCGTAAATTATGCTATTGTATCAGCACGTGTAATTTACATTTAACTACGCTAACTGAATTGTATTATAGTGAACGTAGTTAAAATATAAATGATTTAATAAGGCGCCGCGCCGTAATTTACATCAATATATACAATATTCGTATAATCAGGCGTTTTACATGCAGGTTAAAGTAATTATGGGGCGGAATATCATATTTATATCTTTTTCGGGATAGCCCTATTAACATTGGAATAGCCCCGCTTTGCTAATGGAATATTTTACATTGAATTTCTTTCTAGGTAATATGAAAAACCTATTTACATTCTTTTACATATTTTCATATATGCAATTCAATGTCATTACATTACTTTATCTAACAAATTCTGTAAAAGTTGACTCCTCATTTTCTGGATATAATTTTTCATTTCACCCTTCACAGCTGTATATGTATAACAGTCGGGCTGACTCATTCATTCATTCATACACACCAAATCGATTCTATAAATATGATTCATGTTCGACTTTTCTTATATTTACAGAACTTCAGATCAACCACCTAATGTACAACGGTAATGTGATGAAAATTGCCTATTCGTTGGAGGAAAGGCTATTAGTAAAAGCCATGTGTTTTCTTAACTTGTTAATTTTTACACATTTTCGTATTTTATGAATGTTTTATATAGTATATGCGAGGAAGTTTGGGGAAAATTTATTTTTTGCTCTTATATTCGTCATACATATTACAATCTAGAGTGGATGTCTAGATTGTAATAGGTATTCATAATAATAGTTTCAGCTACAAATTATGACACATAAATTTTATTCTGTACAATATCAAATTGTAACATTATAACCATTTTACAAATCAATCCACGACGCGTTTCCAGCTAATAGAAGAGATTATTCATTCAAAAACTACAGTTGCTTTTAGGTCCCTTTGGCTTCAATTATGTGACAAAGTACCCATCCTCACCTCCCCTATAATAAGGATCCCATTCAAAGTAAAAAACTAAGTTCTCAATTAACTGGTAAAGCCATTAACAGAGCACCCATAACAAAGTTCCCCAATAAAATGCAAAAACAGCGGTTTTTGTTTCAAGTTACTTGTTCGTCTCTCACGTTCAAATTTGAATCATCGTCTTAACATATTAAAACTAGTGCCAACACATGCACAATTTAATGTAAAAATAAAACATAAAAATATATAACGCTAATAGTTTTAAGATAACGAGTTGGATTAGAACTTCCAAAAATGAATATTAGGAAATAATAACTATATGCAAGTAGTAACGAAATACGATTAACAAAAAATGCGAATAAAACAATTCGTGTCCATATAATATATAAAATAGATTTTTGTATCCAATACGAAGAATTTATTTTTGAATCTATAATAAAAAATAATAATATATAGCAGAATCGAAATTGGTTTAACATAGGTAGACCGAAACGAAATTATGGCCGGCGATACGTCACAGGTAGCGCTTGCTCCGAGAATATATCGTTCACAATAACAGTTTACCGAAATAGTTTCATCTGACAAGGGTTTATGAGCGTTGCATAATAAATATTGATAGCAAACCCCTCTGACTGGAAGGAAACCACGTTCACATTTCACACGTTCAGCACCGCCGCAGGGCCGCATAAATATTGCATTAATTAGGTTTTTTTGTACATTTTGAAAGTAGGACAATCATAATGCATACATAATCCAATAATCAATATAGTATTTAAAACTATTATAGGATTAAAAACAACACCAGTTTAACAAATTTTAAATTAATTAAACCATATCGTCTAGTTAAATTTGTTTGCAAAATAATAATATTAGAAATAAGGATAATTAATTTAATATATTTATTATACAGTGCTACACATACTTCGCGCTTATAAAATGAAATACAAACATTTAAAACAGAATACAGTATGTCCCCAGATGCCTATTTACATGCCCCAGTAATATACAGCACAGCAGTTAGTTATTTTGGCATATAAGCCTAAAAAGACTATTAATGACCATTTTTTCCTCTAACTATAAAAACAATGGCAAAAATGACTAGATGATTCCAAACAGTGTCTAGTTGGATTTTAGAAACACAAACATATATTAAACATAATAAACGTACATTCATATCGATATACCCAGTCTGTTCCGTTGGACAAATTCGATCAGACGATCGACAAAGGCAATCTGATCGCCCAAGACATTCGACAAACTGGGTAACAAAACTGGGATGCAGTTCTTTTATCCAAAAACTGCCAACAATCCATTAAAATATGATGAACAGTTAATGAAACATTACACAA
This sequence comes from Tachinus rufipes, assembly GCA_963932245.1. NCBI lineage: Eukaryota > Metazoa > Arthropoda > Insecta > Coleoptera > Staphylinidae > Tachinus > Tachinus rufipes. The sequence continues at coordinate 47,138,790 of OZ010750.1, read as the reverse complement.
TATCACTACTCCTCGAATGCCAACAAATAATGCCTGTGAGTCCATCGGCAGTGACTAATGTGCAGAATCCAAACAAAGTAAACAGTGACATTTATTTCAGACACCTGAAGCAAAATTGAATAAACTTGCCTCATAATGATCAAGATATTAATCATGTTATAGCTTTTAATGCACTTAACGAGTTCGAACATATAACGTAAGATGTATCCGCACTTAGTTGAATGTAGATAAGAGCCTGATAGATAGCCCGAAACGTCGCATGTAAGTTTTTAGTTTTGCGGCGTATCTAACACTCAAGATCTTACGCCAAAGACAGTTCAGCAGCTTCGCACAAAATACTAGCGATAAGCCTAGTGCGGAATGCGCCAGTTGCTAAACAAACTCCTGTATGGTAGACAAGATCCACAATAAGTAATGTAGGTGGAGCTGCAAAAACATAGATTATGAAGCCAAGATCCAGTTTAAAACGCACCAAAACGCGATGCAAAAGTAGCAATTTTCCGAACCGCTCTCCATAAATTTACACTCAACAACAAGTTTAGTGCCGAAACACAAAATCAAAATGTGACACCCAGAAATCAAACACTTTCTTGTACTTGTAATTGGAATTGGAACGTTTTGCTAGTAGAAAAAGTGAATCCATTAGTATTAGCCCAGTTCATAATGCGGTTAGTAGTAAGTTGACGTTGGCATGTTTCTCAAAGCACAACAGATGGCTACGTCATCAACATACAAGCAGCTATCACAAATAGCGTCACGCTTACAATAAAACCTTGAAGAATACCATTCTGTTGCGCACGTATCCCAAGATGCACACCTACATGTACCTTAAATAAACGGAAAATTTAAAAAACTCTTTATAAATAATGTCATGTCATATGCTTTTGCAATGTCAAAGAATACAGTATCACAAAGATATTGAAAAACTTTCCAATCCAACAATGCTGCAATATTTCAAGATCAAATTGTAAAGTCAATAGCTGAGAATGATCTATTTATTGGCCACATTGAAGTAAGTATTTGTTGCCTTTATTTAAGGCAACTAAATCCATTTTTGAAGTACCAAGTTACAACCTCGCAAATCAGTTCGACTTAAACCGCATATAGTGTTATGAGCATTAAAATCATCCATAAGCAGAAATGGGGGACAAAAGCTATTCAAGTAATTAATCAATCAAACAAATGTCCAAACTAACATTCTGTAAAATATAGATTGAACAAACGGTCAGTAAGAAAAGAAGATGTAGCGCTGACACAAAGTTCTTTACTGAAAACCGCATCACAAACCAATAAGGCCGCTCCACCGTAATCATTGCAATAAATAGTATAACCACAAAGATTAACTGAACTTTCAACCTAGTAGGCATGGACTCAGATTGAGTCTTATTCTGTTAGACTTAGAATAAGTCGCCGCCTTATTTGGTTTTAGCCCAACAACTTAGATGGTTTCTTGAGTGGTTTTGGTTGAAGCCCCACTCGTTGTAACTTTAGTTCAAATTTGACCAGTCAGTTTTGGTTTTAAACCTAAAGAGCCCGCAACCAATTTTCAGCCCTTTACATTAGAGTCCTTGTCAAAAGTTTCTACAATTCAAGTAAACTTCATAACTACTGTAGATAGATGTTTTAACAACTGCAGCAAAGAATCTAAAAAAGGTAATAGCCGTAATTGCACTATATCTCTTTTAAGCATCAAAGTAATAGTAATACAATTTATCTGTCACTTTGATCTTAGCTAACTTCTTTTCCTCTTTCATTTAACTAATTGATTATTAATTTCAATTAATAGTCTTGTTAAGCTAATATGCTACTAATATGCTAAAAAACCTAAACTTTCTTTACTGTATTTTGCAATGCCTAGACATCTAACTGCAGTATGTCCAACACGTTGTTGGCTTTAGAAAGACCTCATTGGATTCAAAATAACCAAACGAACCGAGCAAGTATTATATGCCACTTTAACTTCTATTAGTAGTCGTTAAAAATAAAATGTCAAAACTACAGATGTATCCCCGCGGGTTAACTTTATTATTTATTTTCTGCTCAACTATGACCACAAATTCTCCTAATAACGTACTCCTTTATACTCTGGCCACTTTCCAAAAATTAACAATTATGTAATTACAAAAAAACCTTACAAACTTTTTATTTTCTCTTGCTCTAACTTCATTGGCTCTCTCTTCCAACACAAAACCACATATCCCAAATTAATGCAGTCGCCAGGGCTAATCGAGTGATAAAGTATCATAAATGCAAACACAAAAAATACTATCGGGCTCCAAACCATAGCACAGTGTAAACCTTTCATCTACCACCACGTAAGTAATACGTCACCCTAAAATTAAAAATAACTAACCAATATAACTGAGATAGGTTTAACCTCCCGTTTTACCAGAAGCTAGGGCCAAAGTAGTTTGTCAGAACTGACACTTTTTCTAAACATAAGCATTGGCCCTTCAACTACCAGAATCCCTTTTTCCTGCCTTTCGAGTGACAACGCAAAGCAAAATCGCAGGTCAGTTTCACAAGATGTTTTGTGAATAATATCAAAAGTTATCTTGTCGCAAAGAAACTGTGGGTTTTTAGCGAGGTTATCTACTCACCAACGAAGCGCTAGCAGAAGTATTCTTTTTTACCATAAAATAACATATGGATGCTTATTTGCCAATAGTGTATGTGCCATGAACCAACTGTCAAAGACAAATCGTCAGCAATTTAATCTATACGAATGATTTCAAATACTTTTTCGGTTCTGTGCATGATGCCAATCGCATAGCAAAAAATTAAAAGCAACATTTAAATATACAATTATCGATGTAAAACAAAGAGAAAAATGTCAGTTATGTAAAACAATATACGTACCCTAACATAACTCAACATTTTGTAATTTCCTGGAGTGGAAAGACAACAACCGATTCAAAAGTTCTTTTTCTAATAATTACTGGCTGTTAGAAGCAGAAATCGAGTTTGGCCTATAATTTTGAGAGATTTATACGCGGCTGTAAATGTAACCTTAAAAAAGTAAAATATAACAATAAACACAGTAAGGTGGATGATAGGAATATTTTTTAACATTGCGGCAATGCTAATATGATGCGACAGAAGAAATTTGCAACATTTTTGATAAAATAACAGATATTTTAAGATATAGCAGATTAAATTACTTGCATGATGAGTATCACTTTAGCCACTGCTGGCACATTAGTATTTTCTCTACACGTAATGCTGGCAACTTACATTACGGGTGGCCCTACAGTTTTGAATGGATTCCAAACCACTGAAGAGATTAATGATCTACTCCAGACCGGTAGGGAGAAGTCAAACTCACGAAGGCGCCGTCCCCAAGGTAGCGGATAGGGATATGCCTCCCAGAAATGGGTGGTAGGGGTGAAATCAAATAGCCCCCGCGGACCAAATAGAGCAAGGAGGAGAAAACCTCCACGAATAAAAAACACGACACAGACCAGGCAACGCACAATGACATGAAGCAGACCTACCCACTATGCTTATGATGGAAAAGTCAGCAAATTAAAATGAAATACCCCAAAGAGGTACCGGAAACGGGAAATCCTCTACTGCTTCGGCAGTCTGCTCCACGGATTCTGGGGGGAGCAATGATCTGACAAACAGCGAACGAAAAAACATGACGACTTTGGCAACAAAAACGGACACGGAAACCTCGGTAGAAACAAACTTCAACCCGTTCCAAAGAAGGAGCTCGTTAGCGAGATCACCAACTAGATCAGACCAGTTCAGGGATAGATCCTACTCGTCCGGAACCCAAGACACAAGGTCGGGGATGGTTAAACAACACTCAAAAAGAGCAAGAGAAGAAACTCCACCCAAACCCCGAGAGGAAAGTGGAGACAAAAATGCTAATTTAACAGAACTAAAGTCCTTCGTGAATAAAATAGCGAAACGTAGCGAGGCGCTTGTGGAGCTAATAAAAATTACCGCAAATACAAAGGCGGAGATAAAAAAGGGTGTAATCGACGTTGAGCGTATTGCAAAAATGCTAAAAAACAGATTGCAGAAATGGAAGGTCCCAACAGCCGGAATTGTCCGATGCAGGGTCACAGACAGAGGCCTGTGCGGACAGAAAATTGATTAACACATTTTCGAAGGAAATGCGAGATATGAGCACCCAAGCAGATGTAAAAGTTCTACAAACGGAAAAGGAAATAGAACAAGAAAGAACATATGATATGATAAAACGCGAGATCAATCTGCAAAGCCGATGGGAAGGCCTGTCGAGAATTATAGATGAAGAGTGGCCGGAAAACTTCTTCGTGGTAACTAGACTCGAGGCATGGAACACCGCTTCAAACAAAACAAGTGGGGACACCGTGGTTGTCGTGAGTCCGGAAGCTACCGTAGAAGATAAGGCAATAACAGAGATCGGCAGGAAATATCCCGGTATTGAGACACTGATAGTGGAGGGACTCGAAGAAGGGCGCATAGAGTACATAAAAACAAGTATGGAGATAATCGCAAGCAAAGGGAAAAAAGTTCAAATTTCAAACACTCTATATATAGTGTACTACAAAATTTAAAAAATAAGATAGCCGTGCACAAGTCCAAAGTTATTAAATTTGAAACGGGAAAATTGGATATGAACTACTTAAGAAAATGCTTGGAATACATATTCCAAAAGACAGATGTACAGATAACTATAGTGCGAAAAAAAAAAGGAAAAAGAAGAAAACCCGAGGTCCACGTCAAACAAAAAAAAAGATGGTTACGTGTGTGTCATGACGAGTGTTTTTAACTTGATAGGGTGCTACATCTCGCCCAATAATCCGTTAGAACTATATAAGAAGGAGGCTGACGAAATCATGAAAGTAGTCAGAGATGCAAAGCGCGAAACTATTCTGGCCGGAAACATTAATGCAAAATCATCGGCGTGGGGTGCCCCCATTTCAGACGTAAAAGAACATTTCTGGATGGACCATTTCTCCTTGTGCGACATGGTTGTCATTAACCATGGGAACTAACCTACCTTTGTCAGAGGCATGAGTGCAACACATATCGACGTGACAGTAACAACTAAGAAAATCGCTAGAAGTATAAAGAATTGGGATATTCTGGACATCGACAGCCACACGGAGCACAGATACATATGCTTTGAAATAAAACACGAACATTCTAAAAACGACAAAAGCACAATTCATTAGGGACCGCCATAGATTGGAGTACGTGAGTACGTTTAGAGCATCCATGGAAATAAGAATAAGCTGGAAGAAGGGAAAAGAATGTATGCGAAGATAAAGGAAGCCTATAAGGATAGCATAGTCAGAAACACGGACAGCTCAACAAAAACGTTGCCGTATTGGTGGAGTCTGGACATAGCAGAAAAACGGGACGAATGAAATAAGATCAAAAGAAAAATATCCAGACTGTTGCAGTAACAAATTCCGGACAACGGTGAAATAGCCGACCTACGTAGGAAACTCAAAGAAAACAGAAATGAATTAAGAATAATGATCCGGGCTTCCAAACGAATGCTATAGAGAAAACTATGTGATGAGCTGGAAAATGATATCCGGAGGAGCGGCTTGAAAATTGTTATGAGCAACTTAAAATACAGACTACCATGTGAGCTAGACCCAGCAACAAAGGGGCAAGTTGTACTAGATCTGTTCCCAAGAGCGGATGACAACTGGATAGAGAAGCCGTGTGAAAAGCAGGTTACACTTTTTAATATGGAGGAACTACTCGAAACAACACAAAAAATAAAGGGCAAGAAAGCGCCTGGCCTAGATGGAATACCCATAGAGGTAATAAAAGAGGTAGTAAAACGGTGGCCCGATGGTGTTTTAGAAGATCTAAACACATTACTATCACAGCAGAAGTTTCCAACGGAGTGGAAATGCGCTAAATTAATTCTATTGCCAAAAGGTGTAAACAGCATTGAGAAGTTATCGTTCAGACCGATAAGCCTGCTAAATTCCGCAAGCAAGCTGTATGAGATCCTGTTAAGGGAAAGACTTCTTCAGGAAATCGAGAAAACAGAAGGACTCTTCTCTTTATTTTTTTTTATCTTGTTTGGGTGTTCTTTCTGTTTTATTCCCTCTGTTGAATACTGTTTCGTCGTAATCGGTTACCAAGCGCTCTTTTGTATCGTATGTGTAAAAACTCTTGTTTAATATAGTGTGACGGGTTTTTGACTTAAACGCGTTCACTTGCACGCGGCTGCTATTTAATACAAGATTACTATTTAAAAGATCTACAAAGTCGCAAATAGGGACAAGGCGGATTGGTGCGTGTTAGTGCTTCTGGACGTTAAAAGTGCCTTTAATACAGCTAGACATAGCCTAATAATAAACAAACTAAGGCGCAGAAATATATCACCTTATCTGATAAACATCTTGTCTGCGTACCTAAAGGACAGAAAATTAGTGTATAATAAAACCGAAGAGATGGACATATGTGTTCCACAAGAATCGGTCCTCGGACCAACCTTATGGAACGTGCTGTACGATCCAATTCTGCAAGTACAAATGATGGGAAATGCTACAACAATCGCTTTTGCAGACTATCTAGCGCTGCTGATGACCGCAGAGAACAAAGATGACCTTAAAAATATTAGTTACTCCAATATTTAAGTTATAAATAACATGACTAACTATTATTAGTCGCAATTAATTAATTAATAGATAGTCATGACTAACTAATCAAAAAATATTATGACTAATAATTAATTAGTCAGTAGCCAACAATCAACACTAGTACATTGTCAAATATATTAGTAAATAACGCCAATCTCTGCACATCCTCTTATTAAAAAGTATGAATTTGTAATTTACAACTGGTACAAATTGTTCTGATACAAACAGAATTCCCAATCGTCAAAATATTAATTCATAATCTACATAAACCCACTAAAGATATTCTTCAAAGCACCATTTGATACCCCTCAGTTGATTCCCAGTCAGAGCAACGTATCAATTTTCACGATCGATTGCAAAACGATGTTATTCCGGTAACACAACTATTGAATTCTGATCCGGTCAAAACGTACAAAATATCCGGGATCCGATATTCCTACTTCAATAAAAGATTATCATTGCAATTTAGATTTCACAAACATTACATAAAACATTAGTTGCATAAATTCTGACTTGTCACTCGAAAGAGACTATTTTTGACCAATAAATTATTCTATTCTATTCTAATACCGCGTTAATAATAACTACCGCGTTAGTATTTAATTAATTATAATGGCAACAAAATAAAGATAAATCAAACTACTTAATGCTACTATAAAGTACTTAATTAAAGAGTATTCATTTGGGGAATAGAAATAAACAAATGGAGGGTGAAATAAAAATCACTGAACAAACACATTAAACCAAGTAAACAATGCATTTTTCATATAGTCTAGTGGGAATTTTTACATTGTTGGCTGTGATAATTGTGTTTTCCTAGGTGTGATTCACTTACCGGTCAATCTTTTCCAGCGACGTCGACGGTTGGTGCAAAATGGTTTGTTGTTTTTCCATTTCGACAACGCATGGTGTTCCGAGTTCATTTTCTAAAACAATAATATGGATAATATTATTTAAAGCAATAATTATCGGTGCTAGTAATAAATAAACTGTCAACCTTACCCGATCAATAACAGTAACATTCGTCTTTATACAATAGATAAGAAAAATAGACAAAGTTTCGCATTGTGTCTTTCTTATACTTAACCCTTAAATAAAGTCGAAAGTTTTAACAAGCTATTTTTACAAAGAACACTTGAACCTACTTTAACCCTAAGAAAATAATTGTGTTGTATAAGATTAGAATCTATATATGACTGTTTAAATGTAGCTCTCATGCTTGACACTACCGAAACCAAACCAATACAAAAGAAAATAATGAATTAAAAATAGAACATATAAAGACCTCATTATTTAGAGTTATTTCATAAAAAGCTATTTAATCTCCTCATAATTGCATTTGAAACAGCAATTCAATTATTAATTTTTTAATGAAAAACCATTCATGAATATGAAGGCAGCCTTTGCCCTCACTCTAAATAAAATACATAATTCTGTATCTTGTATAACGGCTAACAATATTTAAATATGTAGCATAATCGGTTTAACATTACTCCTACATAGATCGCTATCACTTATTATTAATAACGCCTCAAGACAGAAAAAGCATTTAATATTAATAATGGCATCAGTTAAGTACGTAAGTAAGATCTTAAAACAGAGTAACTATTAATAGTTGAGTATCGTGCAAAGAGTAAAAACAGATAAGAAAGCATTTGAAACTTAATCTTAGCAATTGAAACGTAATTAGGAACCCAGTAAGATCAGTAAGATCAATCCTAGTCCAATAAAATTTTAATTCTAGACCACTTACTCTTCTAAAGTAAGGACCGGCAATTGGTAATGTTCTTGATCGATCAACAATGTTAACTAGGCCGTACAACATCAATAAGATCATAATGTGACATTAAAATGAAAATACAATTTTGCTGATTATAGACCATGGTTAATATAAATAACCATATTTGCGCAGCATAAATGATTCAATAGTATTCGTAAATGTTCATATTATTCATACAACTCCGTCAATTGATATGTAAATGATTGTCATAATGATATAGTATTGTTATATAGGAGCTATATTTAAGCACCACACCAATCGATAAATGATTAATAATAGAATATTGTTGATCTATTTCAGAGAAATATAGTTGATGCGAGTTGGCCGTTACTACTTATCACGTAGTAACGTAGTAACTCATAATACAAATTAAATAAAACATACAAAGTTTTTATCTCTGATGATGGCGAAGGTTCAATCAAAACTTCAGTCACGGTGTAAGTATTTATTTTATTTTATTTGTATTTCAGAGCAACCAAATCCGAGACCACTGATATAAATAATGAAGATGCTTGTAAACTATATAAGCACATTCAAGTATTAAAAACGGTTAATCTAAACCAAACGTTGACTATTGATCAATTTATTCAATCATTAATATAACTAATGATCATGTACAAGAGCTAACTAGTTAAAACAACATATGTTCCAATTATAACTTTGGTCGTATCATGCACGATAATATCATGTATGATATCTAACTAACAACATTTAAGCAGCATAAACCATTGAATTATTCCGTTTGATTAACATTGCAATATTGATTGATGTAGATCTACACTTAATGATAGAAATTTAAACAAAAGCTTAGGTACTATATATACCAACAAACGTTGATAAACTGCGATTTGTTGATGATATTTGTCGTATTAAGTAGCAATTCGAATGATCTTAAAAACACATAAATTGTCTCCAGACCAACATTAATATGTCAAACTAAGACAAGGAAACCAGACTGCTGAAATAACTAGAAAGAACAGAGTTGAGCGTGTTGTGTGTTCTAAAGATGTTTGTTTTAACACATTTTTTCTGCGTCAGCTTAAATTTTTAACAATTTTTACGGGTTCACATATAAAAAAGCTCACCAAAAGAAACACATTACTAGATCCTCGCTTTTTTCATCAGAAATATTACTAAATTTATTGCAAATATACGTTTTTTCAAAAAACACCACGGAGACGCCCCTATTTTTTAAAAAAAGCGACAATTAATCCTAAATTGTAGTTAGAAAATCCAAAAATCCGTATGCTTCTTCAAAACGTTCTATAAGAAATGGTGCAGAAAGAAATATCTAAAAATCTTAACAGGTTGATAATAATCAAACAATAATGACTAAAAAAAACCTATAAAAACACTCAAAATTTAAATTTGCCGTAATCTTTGTGTGAAATTCTACAGAGTGGAACGTAAAAATTTCCTTTTTTGAAAATGATGCGGTGAAGTTAGTAAGCCATGTATCTTCACTAAGAAATTACCCCGCAATGTTAGTTCGAAAACCAATTTTATTCTAAGTGAATGTTAGATGACTTCAGAAAAACAAGCTGTGTTAAAAAAAAAAAAAATTCAAAAACCGCACGTAAACATACAGTTGCCGTTGGCATTCAAAATGATTGTAGCAACTGGCCGAATGTAATTATGTAACCCGATCAAACCTAATGAGCAACTGGTTGACACCTTACCCAATCCACTCTGATAAGACGCATTTCATCGTAGTAGCTGTGCTATGTAGAATGTAAAGCACTTAATTAAAACAAATACCAGATCCGAACTCAAATCCTGATGATATCCGATATGGTGTGCAATTTGCAATTTCAAGAGTAAAATTAAATCTGGCATTTTGTGTGACAAAAGAGAAAATTTCCACGTCCTGCCCAGCACAATATAAAAGCATGTGTTTACAAAAAATGGAAACCTCTCTAAACATTTAGAAAAATCAACAAACTAGTTTGGAGTTGCTTTATTTGAGAAGCAATAAATGCCTTTATCAAAAATGGTATTTTCGGGAACATTTAGCTAAAGATATAAATATGCTATTATAACTAATTTCGAAAGTCGTCGGTCTAAAATATGCTTGTTTTTTGTTTTGTTGTTCAGCAAATAAATGTTTAAGATAATAATCTGAATCTACTCGATTTAGGGCCGGTATTATAAACCATTAAAATCTGTAGATTTTATTTACTAACCAAGTAAATTATTTTAATTGGCTGATTTCAGTATTATAAACGTCAAATAATAAAAGTAGGTAACTAAATCTATGGAGTAAATTAATCATCCAAAATCTAGGAATTAAAATTTATTCAATGAATAACTTGACATATGTCATGTTTCTTAGGTTATTTTTAATGTGGAGCAATTTTTGTTGAAAATCAGCTTTTGATTGCTCTACGATGTTATGCAACTGACTTTCAAAATGTTGTAGGAGATTATTGTAATATAACAAAGGCTACAATATAACACATCAATAACTACAATATTAAAATAACATATAAATGCGGCGTTGCAATTTCTTATTTTACGAATAGTTAATTTAGTTTTATAATACCAAAATACGTTTATTCGTCGAATATATTTAATTTGAGATTTGTTATTTGGTGATTTATTTTGTCTTTATAATACCGGCCCTTAAGCAATCTTTATTGTTTACCTTGGTTTCAGTCAAAAAGAAGATATAGGATTTTCTATGTTCAAAATGCTGATGATAAGAATTTAAATTCTTTTTATGCCACAATTATTAAAGAAATTTATTTTTAAGAGCATCCCGACCGCTACCTTGATTTCCAGTATTGTACCAAAAACAGCACTTTGGCGTCATTCATATTTCTACGTATAATTTGATAATCGATTTTTCACCAGTACATTTAGAAAGGAACAAACTACGTTTCAAAGTATTTTAGTCAAATGAAATTTTTTGCATTTGTGCTGGTGAAAAAATAAATTGATTATCAAATTATATGTAGAAATATGAATGACACCAAAGTTGATGTTTTCGTTACAATACTACAAATCTTCGGTTGATTAAATTGCATTGTAAAACAGATTAGGCTTTGTTTCGCCAATTTAATCAATCATAAGCAATGTTTGACCTTGTAGGCAATTTGCTCCGTGGATTGGCTCTACTTGCTTCACAATCAACGATAGACTAAACGTCGTATTGATTAGATTCAGTCCAAACATTTTTAGAAAATAGCAAATATAAAAACAAAAAGAAAAAACCGTGCGAGCTAATATCTCGAAAACATTTTCAATAAAATTATTCAAGCAAAAATTACTGTAAAATAGTCTCTCCAAAACGTTCTGGAATCTAGTTAAAAATATGACCCAATCCAAAAAAAAAAACAAACAAAAACAAATACTTTTAATTCCCGAAAGTCCGGTCGAGCCGTACTAAAGCTTGTTATCCATTAATCGTGCAAGCAAAACTCGTCTCCAAAATCGTCCGTTCAAAACGTTCCGAAAGTCGCCGTTCCAAAATTCGAACCGATGGAATAGTCAGAAAAATGTTGAGCAAAGCCAATTATCCATTTAACTTTTCGCAAAATCTATTGTAATTAGCAGTAAAGAATCCAAAGATCTCTTCAGCATAGTTGTAAAAAAACAACTCATTTAGTCGACTAGACCCGGGTACAGTACTATTCATAAATTCAATAGAAAAGTTGCATGGTGGTAGAAGGCAAGGGAGTGTCCCACTAATTAAACTATTATTATCAACATGATGTTATTGAATAACTGATGAACACAAACTTGTAGATACATTGAAAGAAGTAAAACATCAAAACCGGATTGATATTAGCAAAAAATACTATACAATGTATTAACACAACCAGGTATTTTAACAGTCAAAATATCTGCATATGATGCGGATTGAAAGACAGTACGTAAAAGATATTACATTTTCAGTTTTGCCAATTTTAATTAATTCATTTTGATACAAATATTCATTTATGCCAATTTCATTTCACATTTTACTGCGAATTGATATTTATACAGAAGAGACATTTTCAACATCAAAAAGATGGTATGACAAGTTCGTTTAATAAATTCTAGTTTATGTTTTCAATTCCTTTTGCATTTATAAAAACTGATTGCTCCGATTATAATCAAGAATAAATGAAAACTCATAGCTACAAACAATGGAAATATTTATTGCAATTAAATTGGAATTGAAAACAAAGGTGAATAAAATGTGCAATAATAAAACATGAAAGCTTTAATGAAACAAACAAATAAAGATGTTGCTCTTTGTAAATGTGCTTGGAGATTGAGGCATATATTTGTAATGAATTTTAAATTTTGCATGTAAAAATAGATATATGCAGCATGGAGGAAATGATCTTTGTCTGGTATTGTATTGTACCTGTGGCATTAATAAGAGAATATAGGCCAAGTGCATGGACGAATGCGGTTGCATTATATCGTGTGGGCACTGTCAGTCACCTGGGATATACTTTCAGATATTACTAGAATATGAGTGAATTGTTGCATGCAATTGTGATGGATTTGCACGAATCAAATAAAGAAAATATCAATACGAATTGAATAATTGTCATTTTGAATGTGTCGTGTTTGTTGTTTCACTTGTTCCGTGTCAATAGTGGGACATGTCATATAGATAGATAATACAGATATATTTGTTTGTATATCAGTTGATGAAATTAACCACACCTAATCCAAATTAATTAAAGCTAATAGTAAGCAGTAGTCTTTCTGTCTGTCCATCTGTCATAAACATTGAGTCATGGTTCGTATGTTAGAATATGTTATTGCGAATATATCTTGTGCGCGATCATGTCGACCTCAAAAAACATCATTTGTCAGCAACAATATTATTCTAATGATTACTATTATTGCACCTACCTCTCCTGTTGAAAGGACGAACCCTTACAGCAACCTTAATTTTATCTGATGACATGATTTTAGATATGCAAAGATACACTAAAACATACACACGATTACCGTACGTTTTTTAAGTTCATAGATTTATCCATTTTCGAACATAATAAGTCACAACACTTCACTGCTGATAGCACTGTTTACATAAATACTGGTGCAAGTAGCGCAGAACTCGCCATGTTCGAACGAAATCCACGAAGCAGACGGAATCGGAATATAAGCAGAACAGACGATGTGAATCTACACGGTACAGCAATATTCGCCGTCCGTAGTATCCGTATCGGTTAATGCGCCAAGGTAGCAGCAAAATCTTGCTCGACTGCGCAAACTAGCGAATGGTAGCGATTGCTGACGAACTACGACCAGAGAGGGTAGGGGCCAGCGCGGCCAGCCCTCCCCGAAATACATACTTTTACGAAATATTTGTTTTCGTCCATATTAACACGAATGCTGCTTGTGCTGCCTCTAAACTACTAAAAACTGATACTTATATTCATATACCATTGCATAATTCCAATTGAGATAATATTTAAAAAACTATTTTATTTCTTGAAAGGCATATAACCAACGCAGTGGCGTAATTAGGGGGAGACAGGACCGGCTATGTGTTGAGTAGGGGACACGACCGATTAAAGCGCCCCCGCGCTTCTATTATTTTTTGAATAATTTTAATAATATATGAATCACTCTTGTAAAATAGGAACGTTGGCAATATTTTTGCTACTAAAAATGCCGTATATTAGCACGACGATCAAAAGTTTATTTCGACATGCAACTTTGTACGCGTTCATAATCACTTCGTCGTTTTTTATGTTTTCAATTTTAATAATAACTTAAATTTTAAAACTTGAAATTATACTTACCACGTTTATGTGCTAAATAAGCCAAAAAATGTTATTTGTTTCTAAAGACTGCTATTTTTAGTTCCCTAAAAAAAAACAATGCAAAATATTATTATTAATTTATTAAAATAAGATGATCATCTTAGATATAATGACGTTTGACACCGCACCAAAGAAAAAAAACTTGAATGACTCAAAAAAACATATTCAAAGTTTATATTACTAAAGGTAAATTTTGTATGATAACTATATTAAAAACTATAAACACAAATAAAGCTTTTCTAACGCAAATTTGAAGCAGATAGTAATTATATAACTATATTTATTATTATTATTATACTTTTTGCCAAGCAAGGTAAGCCAAAGTAAGCAAACTACTCACCTTACCTCACAAATTTTTACTTGTTATACGAAACAGTTTACTACTTGTAAGTTGTTTTTCTTATTTACTTGAACAGTGAAAATAAACACCTACCTTTTTATAAAAATATTTTTAAATTTATTTAATTAAAACAAAGCACCTAATAAACTGTTGTAATAATAGTTAAATATAGTTTTTTTTTTTATTAAAATCCATTTGTTGTCATTGGTTACAATTTTATACATTTTTAAATAATTTTAAAACATTATTTTCAAATTTCAAACATAACCAAAATGAAATTAATATACCTCCAGTAGCAGTTCTCATCCCGTGATAGGCAGCCAAAGAAAGGTAAAATTCTTTCTTGCTATTTCACAAATCAAACGATCTATTAAGTAACATAAAGTAAAAAATCTCACAAAAAGTCATGAAAAAATATGTTTTATTTTCTGTTATTAAACCAAAACAAAAGTACTTTTTTTAATTCAAACAAAACAAGCAGTTAATAAACAGCAAAAAACATTTAAGAAACACATCAATAACAGACTAAACAAGTATATAAGAAAGCTCGTAAACATTGTGGCAATCTAAGACAATCTAAAAAATATGAGATTGACAAAAAGAAACAAAGATAATTGAATTTCTCAGTTTTCTTTTCCATAAACAACAAAAACTTCTATTTACAAGGTAGCTAACTCTACTATTCTAAATCCTCCTATTGCCAATGGGGTAATTACCTAAGAATTTTTTGCTTACCAATTTTTATTGTTAATTATCGATATTCTATATTTCAAACAAATAACATAACCGGTAAGTTTTTCCGACGCTTTAAAACGTTAGAAAATGTCCTTTTCTATGTTGTTTGTTTGTTGTACTTACGAAATAAAATATATATTTATCTTTTTTTTTTAATTACCCCCCTAGAATAGTTGGCTGGAATCGCCCTTGCCTATTGCTGTACCTATAATGCCGGCTAGTGGTATACTAATATATGAGTCCAATTAATTTTACACAACGGGTTGTAAAAAGATATCTTCTTAAGTTAAATAGCAAAAAAGCATCAGGTATAGATAATTTCACCTATTATTCTTAAAACATTTGCAAATGAATTAGCTCCTATTTTGACTAAAATATTTGCCTTATAGTACAAAAAATATTCTCAAATTGTTAAAAAATTGCAAATGTTCAACCTATACCTAAAAAAGGAGGCAAGTCTGATTCTTCAAATTATAGAACAATTGCATTATTGTCCAATCTAACAAAAAAAATTGAAAAATATATTAATCTTCACAATGTCAAATTCTTAAAACAAAATAACTATCAGAGATCTTCTGACTTATGTTAGTCACAAAAGGAATTCTACTTTAAACAAACATTAAAAAATCTTGCAGTAGCTCTAGATGTTTCCAAAGCACTTGATATAGTATGACATTCGGATCATCAGCATTTCATAGAAAATCTCATATATTGAAACCAAAGTAAACAACAAAGATCCAGATTGCTTTAATCTAGTAAATTCCAATTATCATCTTAAACACGTATTTGCTAACCAAGATGGTTCACAAACAACAAGCATATTCTAGACTGACAACTTACAAAATTCAAAGCATTGGTTACATGTAATAGCATACTTCTTCAACTAAACCTTTCCAAAAAGACAATTTGTAATAGGCATATACCGTTCTCCTAATAAGACAACTCCAAACCTTTTTGTGGACCTTTCTGAAAGTTTTGACAAGATTCTTTAAAGTAATCATAGAAAAACTGAAATAATTTTGTTAGAAAATTTTAATGTATGGTTAAGTCAAATCATTCATCTTCAACAATACTGTCCCGACAACAAGTTATAATTTTTGCTACTTCTCACAATCTTACACAACTTATTCAGCAACCCACATATTTTCCTAGTAATGGACTATTTTGTAAACCAAGATTATTAGATTTTTATCTTTTAACTATTCCAAAAATTACAAAAATTAGTGTTGAGACTGCTTTAAGAAATTCTGATCATTAACTTATAATTTCTGTTAAAACATCTTTTCTTATTACTACCAAACCTAAACCTCATCTATCATTATTCTGAACATAGTAAAAATAAAACAATTTCTTATTACCTTTGATTTCAATAATCATTGCTTATATTATAAGAATCCACATATTTCAGCGAAAAATCTCACAAAATCTATTCAGAATGTCATCAAAACGTTTGTTCCATTCTCTGTTATTAAACCAAAACAAAAGTACTTGTACTCAATTCAAATACAGCAGGTAGTTAGTAACAAACAAAAAGCGATTAACAAATACGCCAGTAATTGTTCCGATCAGACTTATCAAGATTATAAAAAAGCTCGTAAACAATGTGACAATCTAATATAATCTGAAAAAGATATGATTGACAAAAACAAAGCTAATCGAATTTCTCAGCTTTCTATTGTTATTTTATTATATACTCGTAGTACAAGAATTTCTAGAAATTCTAACAAATACTCACTGACAGTTAAGAGATGTAGAACCAACACTTTTAAGAGAGATTAACCGTACTATCGACACATGGAATAAGCTTCCTAATTCAATATTTTGCAAGATTTATAAGCCGCAAATAGTTAAGGTCAATGTTCACAGACTGCCTAAATCTAGTCTTCAATGTAATAGTTTTAGCAAGTGTGGTTCCACTTGTTGAAATTCAAAAGTATTTTTATGTTGTTATAGCATATTAAGTAATTCTTAAAGATAACATTTTAAAATTTAAAAAAAAAAAGTGGCAAAAGGAAAGCACCTACTAGCCGCTTTCCATTTGACCAAATAGCACACTAATTCAATTCCAGTTTTTCAGTTGATCACGAAGTGCAACTATTGGCACTAATTCAAAGAGTGTGACTAACAACTTGTTCCATTTGTCAAAGGCGTCTTACATTTTTCATGTAGTTTTCAAAGTAAAGAACCCCACAAACAACCAAATATTTTCTGCCGCGTTTGTCAAGTGTGAGACGCTCCTGTCCGCAATTTTTTTTTAAAGCAGTTGAGACATGAGTGATTTAAACTTTGAGTTAAGTTTTAACGAAATTATTAAAATTAATAAAATAATGAAATAAACTCTTTGGAAATCTGGTAAAAGTAATTGTGAAAGTGATTTGTAAATTAATAACAAAATGTACAATTTAAGCGGGAATAAGCGCGCAGATGTTTCAATTCAAACATACATCTAAAATAATCGCACTCGACCTTCGCCAATTTAAAAACTTAAAAATATATTTATTTGTTAAAGTAGTAAAAGTACATTGTACAGGTAAGTTTACAACAAGATGAGACTCCAAATAATTAAAAAAATATGCATTCTCATATGCAGTTAAAGACAACATAATATTATATGCACTACAACTAAACTTATTACACATACATGCGCATAAGTTATCATGGTTTTTAGGCCATACGTAAAAAAATAAGGCTAAACATAAAAACAAAAAAACCTGCTAGTAAATGATGAATATGATGTGTTCAATATTAGTACTATGAGAGTGCCCGGCGGTTGAACTCCAGGTTCTCTGTTGTTCTTTGTTGGGTAATGTGTGATATAAACATTCATGTACGTGTTTAAAATATGTGATAGCAATAGTTTAATTTAATAATGAGCAAGTCAAAAAAACTGAAACAAGTTCTGTTTTATTGCTCCTGGAATAATGGTAATGATTGATATGGAATGCAATGTTTAATTTGAAATGATGCATTATGTGATCTGATTTGAGTGATGTATTATGACAGTTGACTAATGTGAGTAAATAATGGCTTTACTTTTAAAATCAGTTATGCCAGTATACCTATTACTGCCAGTGACTAGCCTCAAACATTTATTTTAAAATTGGGCTAGTTTCAAGATGTTTGTTTTTGGAAG
The DNA here is from genome assembly GCA_963932245.1 of Tachinus rufipes. NCBI lineage: Eukaryota > Metazoa > Arthropoda > Insecta > Coleoptera > Staphylinidae > Tachinus > Tachinus rufipes. The sequence goes on along the minus strand of OZ010750.1, from coordinate 47,120,423 downwards.
CGCTGCACTAGACTAGACAAGCATATGTTATGATTGAGCAAATGATTGATGTGTAAAGCAGTCGTTTAGTCTAAAATTTCAATTAACTGTTTTTTGTCAGTAAAAAACAAAAAAAGACTCCTTGTGCTGTATGTAAAGTTTAGATGATATGATGATTGTATTGTTCTGAGTCTAGATGTTTCATAAGATACTTTACTACGTTATTGACTTTTGCTGGCATGTTGTTTATTTTTAGTAGTTGTAAAACTTTACTATGTGTAAGCCTTCTGCTGAAGATAATGCATTCAGTTTTTGTGGAGTTCAGTTTAATTTTCCACTTGCCATAACACTTTTCCAAGTACCCGCATAAAATTGCAACTGTTTAGGCAGTAAAGTCGGAGTATAAAGCTAACTTGGTGCGAGTGAAATGTGGTATAGTATGCCGTGTCTTTACGACGTGGGCTTAAATTATCTCAGCGAATTATTTTATTACCAACTAATTTTGTTAATATTATATACCTGAAACCTAAGATAGTATTCAAAGGTGAAAATATTGTATATTTATATAATATTTTCATCCTTGAATACCGAGGTGTTATATAAGCTATTTAGAGTATATAATACAAACATAAGTGTCTCCCCAAAGCAATAGATAATATTATAAAAAAAACTGTATCTATGGGTAAAATATATGTCATTAATGAATAAGTTGAACAACGTGGAACCTATGACAACGCCTTGCAAGACCCTCGCGGAGATGTTATGATACGATGAATACTCATTATTGACGTTAATAATGAATTTTTGATCAGTAATGTATAAAAAAATAAATTTTATGAGATTGCTGTCAAATTATATGTCATTAGTTTAAAAATAAGACCTTCAGTCCAAACCAACTTTTTTCAAAATCTAGTCATCTGCATGTTGTTTCCTATATTAAAACTAACAGATATATCATTTGCTATCCGAGTTACCTGCTGGTCAGTATTGTGTTTAAGCCAAAAGCTAAACTGTGAATCGGTTAAAATTTGTTTGCACCTAATGTTCTTCAGCAGGCGACTGTAGACAACTTTCTCCCTCAGCTTACTCAAAGTGTTTAATAAGCTAATAAGTCTGTAACTGTCTGAATTTTTGAGTTTTTTTGCCTTTGTTTGATGAGGAAGATTACAGATTCAAACCTGTCTGCTAGCAATTCAGCTTTGTCGTTGTCAGCAAATACTTTGTTCTGTCTGTCAATTAATGTTAGTACTGGAGTGAAACTCTTTTTAAAAGTCTTATCCAATTTCCACAGCAAGTTATCAAATGCAGATACCGAGTTAAGTTTTTCCTTTCAAGTGTAATTTTTAAAATGTTTTTATGTTAAATCTTATTTGTTTTGTCAGTCTATCAAGTTCAAATTTGTCCAGATTCGATCCGTTTTGTTGCCTTTTTTCTGCAGGGATTTTACGAGAAATTAAGTTTTTAATTTGATCTGACAAATTGTTATCAGTTGAGTTTATAGTTTTCTGTTGTGATGTTAGTTTTTAAGCGGGAGTTAATTGGCTGCGTTCAGAACGATTCATAATGCAAACTGAACGCGGTTGCTGACTACCGCTGTGTTATCGTTTGCTGGCAGCGCTTGTCATTTTACTCATCCTACATTTAGGTTCGCTTGATTACATATTATTAAAAAAATCACGAAATAAAGCAATATAGGTAATTAATAAATATAGGGGATTACAACGTACAACACTTAGGTGAAGGAATTAAAAATTAAAAAAAAAATGATAAAAATAATCAATCCTAAAAACATTACAAAGTAGGATTAAATGGCATTACATATTAAAAATATATTATATCTCGTTAAGTAGAGGCTTCATAAACTAATTGAATCATTTATTTAAATTCAAAACTTTATGTTTATGTAGTTGTTAAAAGGTTACACGCTTGGCAACAGTCTAAAATATACTGTTCAGACGGGTTCAGCGCTTACCTCCGATTGATGACTCATAAGTAGCAATTGCTAAAAACTAAGGGCAGGTTTTTATTATATTATAGGTTTACGTCTCCTTTTTCACAAACATATTATAATATGTAAAAACAAAGCAAAAGTGTCGCAACGTAAAAAAACAATGCCCATTAAATACTTTACGACGCCAAAATAATACAACGCACGACAGAATAGTACATTACAACACATAATAGACGTTGTACTTCAAAAACTTGATGTATAGACTAAATATGCGTCCCGTAAACAAATTACTTCCTGCTCAATCGATGTGTAAGTGTTTATTATAATTTTAAATATTAAGAATTAATCAAGATAAAGTAGTAATTCTAATGTTTTATAACAATTCATTTATTTTTAAAAATATTATATTACTTTCCAAACTGCATGTAATCCAGTAAAAAACTGGTTACATATTTTGATTTAAATTAATTCAAATATCAAATATCTATTTAACTCAAATAAAAAAATATATGTTTATATCTCAGTTGTTGTTTGGATTTCTTTTACTTTGTCAATTATATAATAATTTTTAAATATACAGATTTAATCATCAAATTCTGTAAGTTTAAAATTAATTTGAAACACTGTGCTTTTCGGGTCATATAAACTCAAATATAATAATTGACTAATTTTGTAAAATCTATTTTTGCACTCTACGGGTCTATTTAACTCAAATAAAAAAATATATGTTTATATCTCAGTTGTTGTTTGGATTTCTTTTACTTTGTCAATTATATAATAATTTTTAAATATACAGATTTAATCATCAAATTCTGTAAGTTTAAAATTAATTTGAAACACTGTGCTTTTCGGGTCATATAAACTCAAATATAATAATTGACTAATTTTGTAAAATCTATTTTTCAGGTAATAAGTAGAACAAACTTCCAAATTCAGTATTTCCCGAGACTTATAAGCCGCAAATATTCAAAGTCAATGTTCACAGACTGCTTAAATCTAGTCTACAATGTAGTTTCAGCAAGTGTGGTTTCACTCGTTGAAATTGAAAGATTCTTTTATGTTGTGACATATTAAGTAATTCCTAAATATCACGTTTTAAAATTAAAAAAATAAATAAATAAAAAATACTCGTCAACATAAAAAATAGTGCAATTCTAAAAGTAATCTTTTAATACTATGAATATTAGAAAAGTATTTTTTGTAAAGACAGATTAAAAATACTATTGTAATTGGCAAATAATGACATATACAATAATTTTATTAATAGTACTTATATTATTATTATTAAAAATTTACAAAATAATATTTTTGCCAAAACTTTTATTTAAGTGTTTAATTTTATATGCATGTACGCATAAGTTAATTGTATGTTTTTAATTTTAATATTTTGTAATAATAAAGTCATTAAATATATGTTATAAAATTGTATAATATATAATAAAAGCTTGTGCTTCTCTGGTCATAATTCAGGGTGACCAGATTTTTGTCAGTAAAAAAGAGTATAAACAATAAAAATTCCAATTTATTTTTAAATCTCACAAACTTACATACATACAAAGTCAGTCAAAATTTCCGGAACACCTAAATAATTCTCAATCCGTAAAAAATTTCAAACAAAAGTTTTTTGGTTTTAAATAAACTATTTTATAAAAATATTTTATATTGGTGTTCATTTTATTATGAAATTTTAGTAAACTATTTTTTCAAATAAAAGTATTTTTTGCAAAAATAGTTTTTTTATAACCATTTTTGAGTTATAAGCAATTAATTCAAACTCCAACTAAAGAACATTTTCCGACAAACATACACAATTTTTAACTAAACGAACAGTCGCTCGACTAAATTTAGAAAAAAAAAAGGTTTTGTTAGATATCTGTTGCATGCAAACATAGCACAGAGTTAGAAACTTGCCCAGTTTATATAAATAAATTTAATAAAAACCGGTAATTCTAGAGCTCATTGAAAAAGAGTATACTTTTGGATATTATTCAATTAAAAAGAGTAAAGAGTATACAAGCTTCAAAAAGAGTATACTGTCCTAAAAAAGAGCAGTGCCGTAACTAGGACGGTGCCGTCGGTGCCTCAAAAACATGATTTTAGAAATTTGAAACATAAAAAAAAAAATTAAAAATTTGCTAGCAATAAAATTAAAGAAAAGCGCAACTCCCTCAGAACAGTGACCCGTGGAAAAAATTTAAGTTTTTTTTAGTGTGTCACTTTAAATAATAGAAAAAAATAATTTACAAAAAAATTAGCTAAAAATCATCATCTCACCCTTAGAAAACGTCATAAAGTAAAAAAAAAAATACAAAATAAGTGTTTAATATACTCATCTATCCAAAATGCAATAGACCATGAAAAAGAAAAGTGCATATTTTGAAAACTTCAATATTAGTGTAATATTGTTTTGTGCAGAAAATAATTTAGCACTTAGAAGAAGTTGCAAAAAAATAGGTTAGTCTCATTCCGGCAGTTTTTAGGGGCAATTAATATATTTAAGTATAATCTAGATTCTAGAGTTAAAGTCGCACATCAAATCTCATAAAAAGAGTTTCGTATTTTTTCCACTTATACAAAATGAAATATTTGAGTTATTAGGAAATGCACATATTGTTAAAATAGTGAAGACAGCTAAGTACTTTTCTACTTTGTTTTACTGCACCCTCAATGTATCACATCATGAGCAAATGTTTTAAATTTTTTACTTTATTTACTCACACAAAAAACTGGTGCAGGATTAGCCAAAAAATTGTAAAATTTTCTATTTGCTGGGAAATATGAAGCACCTTAAAATTAGTTTGAAATGCTTTTCAGATACCCGATGGTTATCAAAGGCAAAACAGTTACTGTTTTATATGCACAAATTGTGGAAAGTGTGAATGTTTTGACTGACTTGGCATCACCATGCTTTAATGTTGAAACAATTTACAATAAAATAATATTACAATAGATATAGCAGCAAAAAAGATTATGTAAGCAAATACAAGCAAGTATTTGGAACAAAGATTTTCAAATGTTTGAAACTGAGTGATAAAATAAGTATGGAAAGCATTTTTTACAAAAAAGAACGAAAACGAACTAAAAAACAAGACATGAATGAAAGCTTTGATGCAAGTTTTAATATGACTAAAAAAATAAGATGTTTCAAGTTATAGATACATTATTCATTTATTTAAAAAAGAAGTTTGAGAAGCTAAACAGGATTGCTAAAGATTTTGATATTAATGAAGGTTTTTTGATAAAAAGATTTCCTCGCACCGGGCGCATCAAAAGCTAGTTACGGCACTGAAAAAGAGTATGCCCGGTCAGTCTGGGTCATATAGACCCCTATATAACATGAGGAGCACAAGTGTATTGACTTAATTTATTGCCGCAGATGAACTGGATGTGGCTTAAGAGCATACCGACCGCTACCTTAATTTCCAGTATTGCACTGAAAACGGCTATATACTTTGGCTTTATTTCTATTTTCCCATATGTTTTGATAATCAATTTAATTTATTTTTTCACCAGTACTTTCAGAAAGAATTAAACTATATTTTGTCAGAGTATTTTAGTCAAACTATATTTGCAAATAGCATTAAAATAAAAACGCATTTTTTATATATTTGGATACATTTTTCGGCTATTTCCAATTATTATTTGACTAAAATACTCTGAAAAAATATAGTTTGATCCTTTTTGAAAGTACTGGTAAAAATATAAATTGATTATCAAATTATATGCCTTTAATTTTAACATGTATGTATATAACTAACTAGTAAAGTAAACCATATTGAGAAGAAATTAATAATTTCAAGAATAATATTAATAAATTTGAGAATTGATAATCTCTGTTCCTGATTTACTAATTTTCTACCTGCATTTGCTAACAACGGTCATAAGTCGTCCAACTTAAATGTAAATCCTCGTTACTTAATTGAAGGTTTAATTTTACTATACTGTCCCGAGATAAAATTCGGAATAAAAATGTCATTACATCCATAACTACATCACTTACGACACTTTAAGCCGTTAGTCACGTAATGTTATTAGGCAGGTCTTTGATACTTACTCAAAAATAGGCGTAAAATTTAAAAACAAAACTTCACAAAAAAATAGCATAATCAAAGATATTTATCATTGTTATTATATGTATACTATAATATAAATAAAGTAAAACTATAAAACAACTTTTGGTAAATTTACAGATTAATATTATTAAAATAAACAAAAAATATATCATATAAAGCAGTTAAACAAGAGATTAAACAAGACCATATCTGAGAAGGGTGTTATGGGATTTAACCCTACCCCTAAATGATTTAAAATTGCTGTTTCATATAAAAAAGGCATTACTTTTTAAGATTTCAAAACCTGTCTTTAAAAAATATGTTTAAGTTCATTGTTTAGTCGCACATTTTTGTTGAAATTCGTGACAATTTGAACGTTTTTTAAAACACTGCAGCGCCACAAACAGTAGCAAAAATTGCAATAATTAAACTAAATACCAATTGCAGTAACAAAATTATCATGAAAAGTTTGAGGAAAAACATTTAAATGAAAACAACAGCAGCGAGATTAAAATTATATCAAAGCATTAAATTAAAAAAATGATTCATAATTTATGTTTTATGTAAAAAATTGTAGTAACGGATTTAAAGACTGGCAGTTGCTATGCTATGGGCATCGCCTATACTTTTAAAATTGTATTTACAGAGTTGGTTCAGACGTCAGATTAGTGGTACGCAAGTAATTAAAACTTTTCAATATTTTATCTGCCGCTTTGCAATTGACAATTGAGTTACGGTACTCACTTGATAAAAAAAATTACACATAATCGGAAGACTTGCGATTGCAAGTTACCTCACAGTATGCATAGTTAATTTTGTCATATTACTTGTAGCTCCTCAATTGAAAGTTGTGTAATGTAAATTAACTCATTATTATTTGACTTTATCAGTAATTGCAATTGATAGTCGTGTAACTTGCATAACTTTTGTGCAATTTTGCAATATCACGTGTTTCAATTGAGTCGGTAGTAAGATTTTTTGATCAAAAGTTCTACAGACTCTCAAACCCAAAGGAGAGTGAGCAGAGTCAAAATTTGGGCTCCAAATCTTATTGACTTCTTTGAAAAGCCGCCGTTTTGTAAACCATTATTATTAGATCAATCAAGAAAAGACGTCAATTTTTTTACATTTTAAAATGTGATGTTTAAAATTTATTACTTAATATAATAACAACATAAAAATACCTTTGAATTTCAATGAGTAAAACCACACTTGCTAAAACTATCACATTGACGACTAAATTTAAGCAGTCTGTAAACACTGTCCTTGAATATTTGCGTCTTATCAGTCTCGGAAAATACTAAATTTAAACAAAAACTACGGGAAATATTAAAGACTAATTGAAGAAGATTTAGATATAAACTTATAGTTTAGTTTAATATCTAGTACTGATAATACCTAGGATTTTGATTTTAAAACAATAATAGTGTTTTAAAGTTAAAATTAATTCAAATATTGATTCAAGATCTTTGTTTATAGATGCTACAATTCTAATCTAAAAATTTCAAGACTCTTTGTTATTATATTTGTGAAAATAGTCTTTGAAAAGTAAGATCATTCATTAATGTAACTCAAAAATAAAGTCAGCAAAAAAAACAAACATTTATAATTTTAGGGTCAGTTAAAACCATCAATTTTAACTATAATTTTTCTATTGTCAAGTTTTAGTTAAAACAAATTTGTGATTATTGCTTGTAAATAAGATTAAGATGTTATACCTTATGAAATGTTTGGAAATGTCTAGAGCTACTGCAAGGTTTTCTCCAAGTTTGTCTAAAGTAGAATTTCATCTGTCACTAACATATATCAGAAAATCTATTGTCGAACGTTTTGATCAAAATCCATATTAAATATCTGAGATAAAGTTATTTTGTTCTAAGAACTTCACAATTTAAAAATTAATAAATTTTTCAAATTTTTTTGACGGATTGAACAATAATGCAATTGGTATATAATTTGAAAAATCAGACTTGTCTCGCTTTTTAAGTATAGGTTAAACATTTTCAATCTTCCAACAATTCGGGAATGTTTCTTTTTTGTATGATAAAGCAAATATTTTAGTCAAAATAAAAACTAATTTGTTTAGAAATGTTTTAAAAACTAAAATGAATTTGACCCATCATTTTACTAGCCGGCATTGTAGGTACAACAATAGGAGGGTTTAGAATTATATGCAAATTGGTTTGCAAAAATAAACTACTAAATTGTTTTGATCATTTGGTAGAAGAGATATTGAAGACTTTGAACTACCTTGCAATGAATTTATTGTTTTATAAAAAATTTTGCTACTTATGGAAAGCTGAAAAATTTGATTAGCTTTGTTTCTGTCAATCCTATCTTTTTCAAATTGTATTAGATTATCACAAGGTTTACAAACTTTCTAATAATGTTTAGTCTGTTCAAAACAATTACTAATGTATTTGTTAAATGCTTGTTAATTCTTATTAACTGCCAGTTTTGTCTGAATTTAGTAAAAGTACTTTTGTTTTAGCTTTAATAATAAGAAATGAAATAATTTTTTTGATGACGTTCTGAATAATTTTTGTTAGATTTTGCTACAATATAACGATCTTTGGAATATAAGCAATAAGCATCAAAATCAAAATTAATAAAAAAATGTTTTATTTTTAATAAGTTCATCTTAAGAATAATGATAGATAAGGCACAGTTTAAGTTTTGTTGTAATAGAAAGAAAAGTTTTAACAACAGAGGTAATAAGTGAATGATCAAAATTTCCTTATGCAGCCTCAACAGTAGTTGTTCTGGTATCTGAAATAGTTGAAAAATACAGATCTAATAATCTTGGTTTACCAAAAAATCTATCATAAGAAAAATATATGGGTTGCTAAATAAGTTGAATAAGATTGTAAGAAGCAGCAAAAATTATAGTTTATTGACCGGATAGTGTAGTAAAAGGTAAGTGACTTAATCATTCAGTATTATGTACATTAAAATCTCCTAACAAAATGATTTCAAATTTTCTAGTATCACTTTGAAGAAGCTTATCATATCTTTCAGAAAGGTCATCAAAAAAGGTATCTGTTTATTATAAAAATAGTTTTATCAAAAAAATTGAGATTAAAAAATATGCATGTTGTTTGTGTTGGCACAAACACCGCAAATGAATGTTCAAAGTAATAATCGGAATCTAATAGATTAAAGCAATTTATATCTTTATCGTTTACTTTGGTTTCAGTAAAAAAAATGAGGTTTTCTGTGTTCAAGATGCTGATAAACAGAATTTATTTTTTTTTTAAACCACAAATATTAAAGAAATTAACTTTTAAGCCACAAATTGAGTCAATGTTGGTAAGGCTTTGTTCTGCTAATTTAATCGTAAGGCTGCATTGTGAACATGGTCCATTATGTCCTTTTGACCTCAGCTGCCCATTATAACTTCGGTTACCCGAGGCGAGGCTACTGCATATGTATTTTGCGTAATACTCAACTAATAGTGTAGACCAGAGCACTAGCCTAATCGTACCCGTCCCCATATAGTATTCTCTGCTAACGGTAAGAGTGCAATACCGTCCAATTTTGCCAATATACCACAAATGCAACCATTGCTCAGTTTTATCGTGTCGAGCAAGCTTTTTCTACGCGGAAGTTTTACGATATTTGTAACAAGTTTTTTTCAGTTTTTCAAAACATAAAAATAGCTATTTCTTGTGTGATTTAAAAGCCATTTTTTCGGCAAAAGTAAATATTGTTAAAATGTATATACATACATGTATTTTAATAAACCTCAAGACTTGAGTTAAAATACTATAGCTTATACATGGTACAATACAAGAACTACACAAAAATGCGCGTGTACTTAAAGAGCACGTGTTATGTTAGCTGAATACAAGCGCTCTAGTTGCTAGTTACGTCACTAAATTTTAGCGTGCCTAGTGCAAATTGGTTACTTTTACAGCCGAGATTAATTGGTAAAAACTTTTGATTGTTTTTTTTTATGTTTTAGCTTTTAGGCGTAAAAAAATTTTAATGCCGTGTTGGTGTTGGTGCTTTAGGATTCAAACTCCACGCTTGTTGGAGATCTAACCTATAAACTTATTACTAATTGATTTTTTAAACAATGATTAAAGAGAAAACTTGCAAAATACTGATTACATGCGTCAGTCAATATTTTTAAGTTTTATAGATAAACATACGTTCTTTTTTTTGTTTGTATATTTATGTTGAAGCAAATACAGCACCAAACCGTAGTATAGTATGAACTATAAAAAGTAAAAGTATAAAATTAAAAACAACAAACCAATTGATTAAAACTGGGTTAGGTTTAATCTTTTATTTTGTCAAAAATTAAAATAGTGTTTTGAAAGTAACATTTATTCAAATACAAGTATTAGCAATGAGTGAAATATATTAGCCACGCGTCCACTTCCATGATTCTCTTTTCCTGTCGCGCACGTCAAACACGCAAGCGAGTTTTAACAAACTTTTTTAACAAGGTTATCTCTTGTCTTTTACAACCAACAATAAGGCTAGTGGAAGTACTTTTTTAAACCTCACCTTTTTTTCAGTGGAAAGATAATAAAAACTTCTTTTTGAAAGATCGCCTCTAAATTTTTACTAACTTCAAAAGTTGATGTTGAAGTATATTGACGTCATAATAAAAACAACAAACACATAATAAACTTTCATAATATGCATCCATTGTTCAAACAAATATCGAAGTAAAAGATGTGATTAGATATTTTGCAAATAATACCGAAAAAACATTTGAGTTTTTTTTTATTTACAAATAGAAATATTTAAACAAAAATTTGTGTTTATTGTAGGAAGAGCACAAATAATATTTGGGAAGGCTAAATTGCTTAAGATAATAAGCAATATATTATTGTTTTATTTTAACTTCAATTAAATACTAAGTTTGTAAATTAGCAAAGTGTGATTAAAAGATACCCCTAAAATCAAGTTCAATAAGATGTGCATTCGGGGCCGCAGCTAGATGCATAGCTGATGATGTGCAAAAAATAAATATGACGCCCACTTAAGAATAAATGTATTTTTAAGATAGCACAACAACTACTGCACATTAATTTGCATTAGTAAAAAAAATAAATTTAAGAAAAAAATTAAGAAAGATAGTTTCTCAACCAAAAAAATGAACACTTGCTCGAATGTTTTGACGGAAAAAGCCATTCCTTAAATAAGTTAGTGTTACGTTACGTCAATTATATAAAAATACAAAAATTGGGCGTAATTGTTTTAATAATATGACCTTGATAAAACACTATCAAGGCAACTAGCAATACTTCATGCACAGTGGGTCATCTAATAAAGAAATGAAAAAGCGGCATATTAAAATAAAAGTTTATGCAATTTTATATCTATCCTCTATTTTTTAGTATGCAGCAAAGCAAAGCCACAAAAACCACCAAACAGTTTTGGCAAAAAAATGAACTACAAAATTAGTTCTAGATGCGCGTTGCAGTCATTTTGTAATGATCTTTGATTATACTTATATCACTGTGATCGTTTCTCAGTTCAACGTTTGTGCATCTTTTTAGTTAGTGAGTGTGGTGCTGCAAACGTTTTTTAGTTCATTGGTTCGACTTTTGGTAAAAGTTTAAGCGGTTTTTGATAACACTCTTAGCACTGCATTCGATTTTTAGCTTATAGTTTTGCCACAAACTTTTAGACTGCAATTGTCTTTAGTTCATAGATTTGCCAGAAACATTTAATTTAAGTTTTGGGAGTCCTTGAGAATTTAAATGCTGTGTACATAAGTTTAAATTTTTTTTATCTAATAGTAATATTTAATAATTTAAAATAAAACCATGAATCAATCGTAAAATCATAGAGACTAATAAATAATAAAAACGATAACAGCTTTTAAAAACTACCATTGAAACAGTGGCAGTAAACAATTATTGTTTATGCTGGGTCAAAGACATATATTTGTTCGTCGTTGCCGATGCTATTGGTGGACTATGCACACCTTATTAATTAGATGTTAGAACCAAGCTTCCCAGATGAACTGGATTTATCATTCAATCTCAACTTTTTTCAAAAACATACGATAATCCCGGAATAATAAGCAAGTTAATATACACAAAGAATAAAACATTGTTTGCTCTGTTGCACTTATATCTTCGCTCGTTTTAACATCCTTTTTTCGCGCTTTATATTTCACATTCCATGGCCAAGCTGTACTGGCATTACTATACTTTTTGTGTTTCCATATAAAAAAATTCCCCGTTTCTCTACTTTTCGATATGCTTGTGTTTAAATTAACAAAGTTGGTGATTTTTAAAGGAAAACAATACTAAACTTTATTATGAAACAAGATTACAATTATTAAAAATAAATTAACAAACAATCGAAAGTGATTCTTTATAAAATGTTGCACTACTAATAAAGTAATAACTAGTGATGCCGCCGGAACCAGATCTAGATCCGGTATCCGGCTAATATTTGATAAATCCGGTTGCGGCCGGATCTTAATAACTATCCGGATCCGGCCAGATCCATTTTTTTTAAATAAAAGTAGAAAAAATGTAAAAAACAAGTGAAACTTATAAAATGTTAACACAATTATAAAATATAAAAATAATAATAATAATAAAGTAAGTATAATATAATAAGATTAATAAATGATAATTAAAATATTATATTAATCAATATTATCAATAATGCTTAAATTATAAGGAATATTAATTTTTCTCCATGATTTGCGGTCATTCGATTTCTTTTTTTTTATAGATATCGCCAGCTTGTGAAAATAATCTTGCGCTGGAAGACGCTGAATGCCGGTGCTTATAAATATTTTTCTGCTAATTTTGACAGAAATTTACATTTATAATTAATAGCGGCAAATCATTACCATTATTTTTGGAGGCGTGTATAAAATACCGCCTCTCGACGCTTGTATTTTTGTTAATTATTTTTTTATATTTTTATGGATCCGGCCGGATCCGGTATTGGATTCGGTTCAGTTTTTTTTTGCAGGTGGCGGTTCCGGTATCCGGTTTCGGCAAAAAAATTGAATCCGGCGGCATCACTAGTAATAACACATATTAAGAACATTAAAATAAATTTATATAATCAGTGGCGAGACTCGGCCGGTAAAACCGCTTCCGTATTTCAAGAAACCAGTTATTAAAATGATACTTTTATATATAAATGATATGTAACTATATGTAATAATAAACTTTTTGTTAGTCAATGCTAACTAAACCGGTTGATAAATCATTGAATCCCACCACCGCCGAAGTTATCTAATTTAAAACAAGTAATAAGAACATTTCCTATTTTTCTTCTGTACATAAAACAAAACAACGCATTTATATATTAACACGATCTATAGTTTTAACAAGAAATTACTTCTGGATAATTTTAATCTATACATAATTGTATATTTAGAGTCTATTACTATTTACTGTGGGCAAGCGGGGAACATGTATTTAATGGAATGAAGAAACAAAAGGAATGTGAACCAGAACTCGTAAATAACCGAAAAAAATAAAAGAGAGCTGCTTATAGACTTCAATGATCTCCTGAAGCATCAACACTGGAGAAAATGTTCTTTACATTTTCATATACTTCATCCGTTGTTTTGCTTGCATCAATACGATGAACCAAATCAAGACCACTGTAGTGATCTATGATAGGTTTAGTTTCATTAACGTATGTATTAAAACGTTTCTTCAAGCTTTCCATGTTATCATCTGAACGGCCGCTACCAGCTGCTCCACGACTCATGCAACGATCTGTGCAGATCTATAAATGAATTATTATTATTATAATATTACAACTAATATTTAATTTAAACAACCTCCAATGAACAATCGAAGAATAGTACAAATAATAGGTTCACTTTTTCAGATACACGTCGGTTCCAGCCGTCAAGGTTGTCCTGATTCCTTGGAAAACCATCAATTAAAAACTTGTTCTTATCAGATGCCATCATCGCACGTTCTAATAGGGAACATGTTATGTCTACAGGTACTATTTTGCCTTCTTTAATGTATGTTTCAATCATTTCACCATATTCAGATCCTGGTTTTGAGCGTTCTTCGCGTAATAAGTCTCCAGCCGAAAGGTGAACAAATCCGAAATTCTAAAAAACAATTGTAATTAATGACAATATTTCTATATAATAAATAAGCTAACCTATAGATTAAATATTATTAAGAAAGAAAAAAGTGTCTCATGTGTAAATCAGACAAACGCCATTTTTAATACTTCGAGTAAAACGAAATAAACATTTCATTCCTGAATAGTATTAAATGTAATTATGATTATTTAACAAATATAGAATTAATATTTGACTAAAAAAAAAATCATTTAACATATATAATTGTTTCAAAGAGAAAATGGTAATTTGGAATGCATGTATTAGAAATGTAGTAATTGATAGACCTTTTCTAGCTGAAATTTTTAAAGAAAGCATTAGGAGTAGAGCCTTTAACACCTGGCTATATAAAAATAAAAGAAATCTAAAAGGGAGCAGGATTTACATTGACAATGACCAACCCATGAAGAAAGATACGTACAAAAAGAAATTAGAGACCTAGCAAGAGAAGAAAAAACGAATGGCAAGAGGGTAAAAATAAGTTACCGTAAATTAATAATCAACGGAGAGGAATATAAATGGAATAAAGAAATAAAAGGTTTAGAAGAAGTGGAAGACCCAAAAAACAAATATAAAAACGGCTAGAAAAAAAGAAAAATACACGGCGAGAAAATGGTATAAGAAAGAAGATAAACACGACGGCAAACGATGTAAAGAAAAGGAATATAAATGGCAAAACTACAAAAAAGAAAAACAAAGAAGAAAGAGTAAGAACATGGAATATAAGAGAATACATAAGAAAAGAAGCAGAACTGGTGGAAGAAATGATAAACCAAAAAATAAAAACACTAGGAATAACGGAAACAAAAAAAAAAAGCAAGGGATAGAAAGAATACATAGAGGTTATTGGTTAATGTGGACAGGAGTGGAAGAAAACAAAAAAGCAAAAGGAAGAGTAGGAATGATAATAGCGCCGGAAAGAATAAAAGATAGAATAAGAGAAAAGTACATAAATAAAATAATCATGACAGTAAAGAAACATGGACCATGATTGTAGCATACGGACCGAATGAAGACGCAAAGAAAGAAGAGAAAGACAGCTTATATAGCAAAGTACAACAAGAAATAGACAATGAATCAGAAAACATAATGATACTAGGAGACCTAAATGGGAGAGTAGGAAACCAAAACGACGGAATAGAAGAGGCAATGGGAAAAGAAGAAGAAGAAATGAAAAACAACAACGGAGAAAGAATTATTCAACTATGCATTGAAAACAATCTCGTAATAACAAACACTAAATTCAAACACAAGGAAATTCACAAATACACAACCAACCAGAAACGAGAAATCAATCATTGACTACTACCTAGTAAACAGAAACATCTGGAACAAAATAAATAATGTAAGAGTATCAAGACAAGCGGAAATAGGAAGCAACCATCATTTACTACGAATGGACATGAAATGGAAAACAAAAGTTAAACCAGACAAAAGAAGAAAAAAAAGTTAAAATAAAGATCAAACATACAAACTAAAAGAAGAACAAATACAAGTGGCACATCAAAAGATTCTACAAAAAAATCAAAGAGAACGAAAAAAGAATGTGCATAGAAGGAAAATGGGAAACTTTTAAACAAAATATTCTAAAAGCTGCAAAGGAGAGCTGTGGAACAACAAAAATAGTAAACAAAAATATAAAAAAAAGCAATTGGAGGACAGAGGAAGTCAAGAAGGAGATAAAGAGCAAAAAAGAAAAATGGAAAAATACCTACAAACAAAAAAACTTCAACCGGAACCAAAAACTATTTTACGAAACATTACAACATTTAAAACAATAAAAAGAACACAATATGATGAACATAAAAGATAAAAATGGAAATATAATAACGGATGAAGACAAGATAATGGAAAGATGGAGGTAATACTTTCAAGAACTAATAGAACAAGAAATAGAAGAAAACAAAACAAGAGAAGATGCAGGAGTGCTTAAGGACAGAAAAATGAACAAAATAAAAGAAATAAAAAAAGACGAAGTAATAGAAGCAATTAAAAAGTTAAACAACGGAAAAGCTCCAGGAACAGATGAAATAACGCCAGAAATGATGAAATACATGGGAGAAGAAGGTATTGCACAAATAATAGAACTAATAAATGACATAATAAGAAATGGGAAAACGCCAAGGGAATGGAATAGAGGAATTACGCTGACAAGCATACCGAGCAAGATATTTACAAGAATTCTAAAAAAAAGATGAGGGACAAATTAGAATCGACAATAGAGAACAGCCAAAGTCGATTCAAAAGAGGAAGAAGCACACAGAACCTAATATTTAAAATAAGACAGCTAAGTGAAAAGATGATAAAAAAGAATCGAGTAATGCACGTATGCTTCGTAGACCTCGAAAAAACAATTGATAGGACAAAGAAAGATGATATATGAAAATAACTAGAAGAGAGAGGAATTGAGAAGGAAATAATAAACGTAATTAAAAACATGTACACAAAAAACAGAAACATAGTGAGAATGAACAACGAGGAATCGAAAGAATTCCAAACAAAGAAAGGGGTTAAGCCAGGATGTGTGCTAAGTGCATTGCTCTTCTCAATTGTGCTAGATAAGGCAATAAAACAAGCAAAAAAAAAAGAAAAATGCTAAAAATAGGATATTGAAAGATGGAAATGACAAAAATAGCAGAATTGCTATTTGCAGACGATCTGGCAGTGATTGCAGAGACAGAAGAAAAGCTTCAACACAAAGCAACGGAAAATTAGACAAAAAGATAGATGACAAAATAAGAAATACAGCTAAATTATATAACATGTTAAAAAACAGAAACAGAAAAGAAATATCAAAAACTACAAAAACAGAAATAGTTAAAAAAAGTAATAAGACCAACATTAACATATAGTAGCAAAACATGAACAATGACAAGAAAACAAATAGAAAACAAAACAAGAAAAGATAAAATAAGAAACGAGACATACAGGATGAATCTACAAATTAAACCAATACAAGAAAAAACTACGGAAGGACAAATGATATGGTATAGACACATCAGAAGAATGAGTGAAGAAAGAAACACCAAGAAAACATATGAAACAGAAGTAACAAGAAAACAAAAAAAAAGATAGGCCCAGAAAAGAATGGAACAGCGCAATAAAAGAAGAGGCTAAATAAATATATAGTCGTCAGTGAAAGAAGTAACCGTGAGAAGAAAAATAGGTAAAAGTGTAGATGCGAGAGTTAGTGAACAGATTAGGAGAGATAGAACTGCAATATTATTATTATTACAAGTCTACTGGAAAACCAATTAGAGAATGCTCAACAATTAATTGCAAGGTTTAGGTGTAGCAGTGAAGAGAATGGTAATAAATGAGGAGTGTAGTTTCAAAAGATACAATCTCTATTTTTTTAAAATATTTGTTAGTAATGCCATCTTGTAGCAAATTACGCACTTTACAATGTAATACTAAAATTTTAGTTCATTCAATAGAATAAAATTAAGCTTTGTTTATTTATTTTTTTAGTTTAGTTTTTACTTAAGAAAAGATTATATTTTGATTTATTTTAAAAATTTATTGATCAAATCAATTTAAATTTATAACAATGTTAACAAATGTTTTGTAAATAACTCAAAACGAACAGAAATCAGTTTTAAGAATTACTTTAGTTGTGACAGTTTTTTGATGTTTCTGAAAAACTGATGGAGTGTAATAGACTAAAATAAGATGATAATAAGCAAATGCAGGCAAGGAAATGAGAATGGAAAAGAAGTGAAAATATTTAAAAGATTAAAGAGGGCAAAGTAAATCCAACAGTGTAAGTTCCAAGATTAGGGGCTTTTTGTTCTTTTTGTTTAGTACAAAGAAGTATGTGTTTAATTTGTATTTGATTATTATTACTATCGATGTATTTACGTTTATGCCAATAAGTCTTTATTATTATTAAACATTACAAATAATTACAACACAAATGTTATTCACACTGGTATATCTGATTAGTATTGAATTGAATATAAACGTTGAAGATTTTTGTTTAGACATACGTACATTTTTAAATGCAGTAAATAAAAATGAGCAATATACAAGTTTTATTAACTTTGTATAAATAAACATTTTAAAGACGACGAGCAAAAAATGTCTATACAAAATATATGTTTTATCACACTCGAAATTACACAATGCAAAGAGCAGTTATTACAGGAAACTATATCTGTATACTTACTGGAATGTAAAACTGCTTTAAGAAACCAGAAATTGTTCGCAGAACAATGCAACACACTCTATCAAAACAAATTAAATAGAGCACCCAACAAATCTAAATGTTCTTGTGCAAATTATTAAAGATATTGTATATAACAAATCTAAAAATAGATTATTATTAGCTACACAAAAATACACAGAACAAGTTGAAAAATTTAATGTGTTGTTTAAAAACATTGCACAAAAATTATTAAAAGACAAAATTCTACCAATTAATGATCCATATATATGTAATATAAAAATTAATTAAAAATTACTTATATTGTAACCAGTGAAGAAATTTTAGATGTAATAAAGTCAATGAACAATAAAAAAAAAACAGTTCAAGATATGATATCTCCATTACATTAGTGAAACAGTGCCCACCACCGATTTTTTAAGCGTTTGGTTTTTAAAAATTAAAAAAAAAAACAGAAAATGTTCAATAATGAATGAAATATTTATTTAGAGCAATACATCAATGTCTACCATTTACTTTTTAAATATTATTACATGTAAATGTTGCCCGCGGCTACGCCTGAGGTGATCCATCCGTAAGCTCCAATTTTGGCATACTTTTTCTAGCATTTTGGCTGGTATCTCACCAACGGCAGCTGTAATGTTGTCTTCCAGGGCTGCAAATGTGGCTGGCTTGTTCCTGTACACGAGAGACTTCACGTAGCCCCACAAAAAAATAGTCTAGTGGAGTCAGATCGAATGATCTTGGCGGTCAATGGACTGCTCCAAAACGTGAGATTAGTTGCTTACACTTTCCACCATAAGTGCGGCCAGTTTGCTGATGGTTATCTCCTTTCCGACTTTATTCTGTACCTCTATTCTGATGTCCTTCCAGAGAGGGCACTTCACCAGTATATGCTCTGGATTATCCATTTCCCCACATCGGGGGCGGCCGTCATGCACCGCAAGACACATTTTCTTTAAGTAGTTTAGATTTCTATCTTTCCTGTTTACCCAAGGTGTTACCACGGGTATAAGTCTGCGTCCATTTAGCAACATCTCTCTCTCTGCTATGCCATTCTTCTTCCCATTTTTCCATCGTCTTTATTCTATTGGCTTTTTTTGTTCTTTTAGTTGTCTCGCTCTTGGACAAGGAGGTGTATGGGGATTGTTATTGCCTAAATGGCCTTAGTCAAAACTGTTCTGTAGGCACTTGCTGCTATTCTGATTGCCATTTTCCTTCTGCCCCTTTCTAGAATTACCCTGTATTTTCTATCCTGTAGATCACGGCTTTTTAAACTATGGGTCGCGACTCCAAATGGGGTCGATTAGCAAAATTCTGAGGTCGATTAGCAAAATTCTGGGGTCGCGAGAATCTAAACCTGTATTTTTTTATATGTAAGTATTAGTGTTCAAATTAAAAAAAAATGAACAATTTTTTGAACGCGTAATCTTTGAAATTTTAAGTGACAGTACTTATTTTTGTTGTAAATTTTGTTCAAAAAATTATTTCAATTTGTTTTTTTCTAAAATATTAAATACAATTTTTTTTTCATTTTGAATCAGTTTATAAGATTACTTAATCTTTTTTTCTACACATTGTATGGTCATACAAGGTCTTATAGTTAGTAATATTCAATTTGGAAACATAAAATCTAGTAAAAAAATACATTGTATAATAAAAAAGCTCATTTCAGAAGTTCTTTTGTCGCTTTGAAACCGATTTCACTTTTTGTTTGGTAATTTTGCTGTAGATAGTAGCATATTATCTTCGTGACATATGTTGATACTCCCCTTCTCTCCAGTTCTTCTATAAACCCCCTCTATGGCACCGAATTAAAAGGGTTCTTTAAATAATACGGCGTATTTATGTGTAGGGTGCGCAGCCGGCGGCTTCCTTGACTTGCCAAAGAGCATCAAAAGTAGAGTGACCTCTACCCATGTTGGTCCTCCATTCCTCTGTGAGTCTCCTGTGGAGGATGTGCTCATAGAGCTTTCCTGGCGTGTTCAGTAGGCAAATGAGTCGATATGTCTTGCCTTCATCCCTTTTGGTAGGTTTCCCAATTAATATTAGTTTTGCCTCTTTCCATTCCGTGGAAAAGATGCCTTGCTTGATCAATTTGTCGAATACTTTCACACAGAGCTGCGGTCGTTCTTTCGCTATCGCTCTGATGATCTCTGGCGGGATCATGTCTATGCCGTGAGCTTTCATTTTTTAAATTTTGTCACCTGCCATCTGTATTTCTTCTTCTGTGCATTCCGGTATCATGGACCCGTCTACTCTTAGCTCTTCCCATGTTGTTTTGCTTTGGCTGGAAAATAGTTTCATACCTACAGCCATTACTTCATCTCCTGTCAGTGTTAGCGGGGATCTTTGGTTTATTTTATCAGTAACAATTTTGTACCCTTTGCCCCACATGTCCAAGTTTAGATCTTCGCATAATATTTTCCATGCCATCCTTTTGAAGTCCATTATTGCCTTTTTTAGAATTTTCTTCTTTTGCATTTGCATCTTTTGCCTGTTGCAGTAGATTGGCGTCTCTTGTTTAATTTGCCATTTATTCTCGTAATTTTGGCTTTTATACAGCACCTTCTCTTATTTGCGATGTCTTCACTCCACCAATACATTGGTTTGTAATATACGCCTTGCTTGCTTAGTGTCTTTTTGCAGGTTTTAATTATAGTTTCCTTCAGCTTGTCAGCGGTGTGAATCGTTTCTCATGTTTTGGTCCAGGTCTTCTAAGAATTCCTTCTCTTGACCACTGCGGAAGGCTCAGCCTTTGTTTTCTATTTTTTTTTTTTTTCTCTAGCTTTTCCCTTCTTGGGCTCGATTTCTATGTGTATATTCAGGTGGTCACTCAGGTTCTCATCTTCGCCCACTTGCCATTTTTTAATTTTTGTTACTATCTTAGTCGAGTACAAGATGACGTTTATGTATGATTCCATCTCGTTTTTTGCCGCTAGCATGTCTTCTTTCCGATCGTCCTTCGGTGAGCCCCATATACCAGACTTAGCATTGAATGTTTTTCCTGTGTTTTTTCTGGTCTTTGCTTAGTTCTGCCAGCCATTTTCTAAATTGCTAGGTGCTTTCGTTTGGAGAGAAGTAACAGAAGTACATAAGTGGATCCCGTGACTCCACCCAAGTGAATCACTCGCCGCTTCCTGATTTTGTTGTTGTAATTTTGTGCAATCTGGGATGAATATTGCGGCACTTCCCTGTTTGTCTGTGATCCATCTCTTCCTGCTTGCTACCATTTTCTTGTTTAGTTCCGAGACTAAAGCAAAGCCTGCTCCTGTTTTTTGGCAATTCCATTCTAGTAGGTCCATTGCCGCTCTACACTTGTTTAGGTTAACCTGGACTCCCTTCATTGTCTGGCCCTGACAACCCTTTCTTTCTCCTTTTGTGCTTTGCACTAGTTTCCTAAAAGCAGGACATTTCATGCTTTCAGTTTTGTGGCCCTCCACCTTGCACAAGTAGCACTGTTTGTTGGTGCACTCTTTCAATTTAAGCCCAGTACCCCCACAATATCTGCAGGGTTCACTCTCTGTTGTCCTGTGACCTATTCTATGGCATCTGTAGCATTTGGCGGAGAAAAGACCTCCATCACTCTCCATATGTTCCAGCCTGAGGCCATTCTACCTTCTCCTGCATGCTCACAAAATCATTTCTTATTCCATTTTGGTTAGCCTTTTCTGTTAGTTTTACTGTGTCTACCTTGACACTGAGGTTGTCTCTCAGGAATACCTTGTTGATAACTTATCTTACTTTGTCTTCATTGAGGTATTCTTCTACGTCTAGAAGCCTTATTGTCTTCTTTCTTTCGTTAAGTTTTGTGACGGCTACATTACCAATTTTTTCATCCAGTGTTTTAAGAAATAAAATCCTTTGTCGTTTCTTCCTTCTTGCTTTTGACCACTAGTGTTTGTTTTTTAATGTTGCCACCCTTTGTCTTGTTTATTCCTGCGATGATGATTTCTCCTGCTTTCACCTCGTTGTTCAAACATTTTATTACTTCTGCATAACTGCAGCCATCATTTGGTTTAATTAGTAATTTGCTTCTTAGGTATGTCATTTTTTTAACCTGTACTGTTTTCATTTTTCAGTGTATTGTCATTTTAAGACCCTCCTCATTTGCTTCTGCATCCGTGGCACAGGCTAGTTTCAATTTTCCTTTCCTAGTTGCCACCAGAGTTTGTATTTCTCCGACACCTTTTTTGTGTGCTAGGCATTCTTTGATCCTATTCCTAAATTGACTTTCCTTCTCTGCCTCTGTTTGCTCCGCTTTATCCGCCACGCTACATTTGTGGTGCGGGTCTACGTTAGAACCTTGCCTCTCCAGTCTGTCTATTACTTTTTGTACAAAGTTTACTCTTCCAACGGTTCGCAGCCTTGTTGTGTAGCTACCAAACAACCTGCGAGCTATCTCTCTAACTTCCGGTTTCATTCTACTGCTTTCTATCGCTAAGTTTCTTAGGTCTCTGCTCTCCTCAATTATTCTTCTTAGCAGCTTTAAATAGCTCATTTCAATCTGTAAAACTAAAAACGAATGAAGTACATACAGTAAGTGAATTAGGCCCCCTTTTTTCAGAATATTTTGAATGAAATCCAAAAATCGTTTGAAACCTTAAATTAGTTTATTCTAATAGATTTACTTAAATGAAAAGGTACATTTTTGTGATATATTGTATTACCAAACAAAACATTAATAGATTGCAGCAGGTTCAAAACTGCTGCATTAGATTTGTATTTAGCATACGTCCTCCAAACAGTGTGAGCCATAAATTAACTGATTTAAAGTGACTTAATCTAAAAAGTTTCAGATATTTAAATGCTGCATATATACACATATTTATTTGGAAAAAATTTCATAATACAGACCTACAAAATGTTAATGTGATATCAATACCAAAGCACAACTCAGAAAATTTCAAAAAAACATTTCATTACAATATTGCATCTGTTTACAATTCCTTACCCTCAAATTTTAACAAAAATGTAGAATTTTGCTTAATTAGCTATGCACATAATACAAATCTCATTAGTAAACCTTGTTTTGGATTACATATACTTTAAAAAACCACAAATAAAAATATTTCAATAATATTCTAAAATGCTAATTTTTACTTCTATTTAAAATACAGAATTTTGTTTTGGGGAAAAACTTTATAAGATTACTTATTCTACAAAAACAGGCTATAAACATTATAAAGAAAAAGAAATATAGATAGTTGCAGAGGACTCTTCAAAAAAATGAATATTTCAACATACCCAACATTATTTTCTTCTTACACATTATCAGAGACTTATAATACACGACATGGAATTTAATAATGATTAAAACAACTCAAGGATAGGATCAAAGAATGGCTAGCACAGATAAAAGATGTCGAAGAAATATAAACTCTGGTAGACATAGACTGGCCTGAAGATCTATACACGAAATGAGAACAGACAAACGCCACCTTCAGGGCAGACAGTAAAGAAGTCGTAATAGTAAGCAGCAGCGAAGACACAAAGGGCTACCTAGCAAGAAAAATAACCTGTATAATAGATGAAGAAGCAGGAATGATGACCAGAAAAGTGATAGAACACTGCCTTAATGAGGAGGGTCTTAAAATGACAATACACTGCAAAATGAAAACAGTACAGGTTAAAAAAATGACATACAATACTAATTAAATAAACGACGGCTGCAGTTATGCAGAAATCATAAAATGCACGAAGAAAAAGGGGGACACAGGAGAAATCATCATCGCAGGAATAAACAAGACAAAGGATGGCAACATTAAACTAGTGGCCAAAAGCAAGAAGGAAGAAGCAACAAAAGATTTTAAGAAAACACTGGATGAAAAAATCGGTAGTCGTCACAAAACTCAACAAAAAAAAGAAGACAGTAAGGCTTCTAGACGCAGAGGAAGACCTCAACGAAGACAAACAAAGAAAGTCATCAACAAGGTATTCCTGAGAGACAACCTCAAGTGTCAAGGTACACAGTGAAACTAGCAGAAAAAGCTAGACCAAAATGAAGTAAAATATGCTTTTGTGAGCATGCAGGAAAAGGTAGCAGAACACCTCGCAGCAAAAAAAAAAGAATAGGCCCAGGCTGGAACAGATGAAGAGTGATAGAAGTCTTCTCTCCGCCAAAATGCTACAAACGTCATAGAATAGGCCACAGAGCAACAGAGAGTAAATCCTGCAGAAATTGTGGGGGTACTGAGCATAAATTGAAAAAGTGCACCAACAAACAAGAGTGCTACTTGTGCAAGGTCGAGGACCACAAAACGGAAAGCATGAAATGCCCTGCTCATAGGAAACTAGTACAAGCACAAAAGGAGTAAGAAAGGGTTGTCAGGGCCAGACATCAAAAGAAATCCAGGTTAACCTGAATAGATGTACAGCGGCAATGGGCCTACTAGAATGGAATTGAAAAAAAAACAAGAGCAGATTTTGCCTTAGTCTCGGAACCAAACAAGAAAATGGCAGCAAGTAGAAACAGACAAACAGGGAGATGCCGCAATATTCATCCCAGACTGTACAAAATTTCAAGCAACAAAATCAGGAAGCGGTGAAGGATTCACCTGAGTGGAGTCATGGGATGCAGTTATGTACTGCTGTTACTTCTCCCCAAACAAAAGCACCGAGCAATTTGGAAAATGGCTAGCAGAATTAAGCAAAGACCAGAAAAAACAAAGAAAAAACCTTATTATTGGCGGGGATTTCAATGCCTAGTCTGGTATAAAAGGCTTACCCAAAGACAATCGGAAAGGCGACATGTTAGCGGAATGATCAAACAAAAACTAGCTCTGCATCCTTAATAGAAAAATACTTATCAAAAAAACGGAATAGAATCATACATAGACGTCACCTTGTGCTCGACTAAAATGGTAACAAAAATTAAAAACTGGCACGTGGGCAAAGAAGAGAACCTGAGTGACCACATGAACATACACATAGAAATCGCGTCCAGGAAGAGAAAAACAAGAGAAAAAAAAAAGAAAAAACAAAGGCTGGGCCTTCCGCTTCGGTAAAAAAAAAGAATTCCTGGAAGACCTGGACCAAAACACAAGAAAAACGATTCACCAATGTATTGGTGGAGTGAAGACATTGCAGACAAAATGCTGTATAAAAGCTAAAAGAACGATAACGAAAATAAATGGCAAAAAAATAAGAGACGCCAATGAACTATGTATACGCATTCCACGAAATGAAAAGATGCAAACTAGTATTAATCGAGAAACCTACCAAAAAGGATGAAGACAAGACATATCAACACATTTGCCTACTGAACACGCTAGGAAACCTCTATGAACACATCCTCAACAAGAGACTCACAGAGAAAATAGATAGAAATGGAGGACTCAGTAAAAACCAACATGGGTTCAGAAGAGATCACTCTATTCTTGAAGATGTTATAAAGAACGTCTTTAACTCGGTGCCATGGAGAGGGCTAATAGAAGAACTGGAAAGAAGAGGAATATCAACACATGTCTGGAAGATAATATGCCACTATCTACATGATAGAACTATAGTGTGCAGCTCCGGAAAAACTCTAGATATGACTTGTGGGGTGGCACAAGGCTCCGTTCTGGCCTCCACCGTGTGGAACATTTACTATGACGGTCTATTGAGGATACAGATGCCACACGAAATTACCACAATAGCCTATGCAAACGATCTTGCCATGATGATCAGGGGCATTAACATAAAGGAAATAGAAAATAGCGCAACATGGTCGTCCTATATGATTAGGAAGTAGATCAAAAACATGGGCTAAGAGCTGGCAACACATATATATAAATCTTATATATATATATATATATATATATATATATGTCTTTTGTGGTATGTCAATAGCCTTCAATTAAAAACAAACCATTTTATGGAATTTGATTCCTCAGTATCACTATGTTTGGTTTTTATAAATAAACAACTAAACTGTTTTTAACAGCTTTAAAATAAAGTTTAGGTTAAGATTAATCTACTCTAAAAATGTGTCCATGACCATGTAAGCTATAAGATTTGATCGATGAAAGTGTTTCCAGCCAGGTACTGTAAGTGTTGTAAATTAGCATAAATCTTATCCTAATTTAGGATAAGATAGACCTTATCTCAAGTTAAACTGCATTAACTTTTAAAATTTAAACTACCGCAGTTTTTCAAACAGTAATTTGTTAAATTAAATAAATATTTTCAAAATAAACAACTACAAACTATAATCTATCATACGCTACCGTAATCGAGTATGCAAGTATGGCCAACTTCAGGACGTATATTATCAATCTCTATTAGCTCAGTAAATTTGGGAGTAACTATGAATACTGATCTCCAAAGATCATATTAATGAGTGTATTAGCCAGACCTTTGGTGCATTAAAATTGTTATATTCCAATAGACATATTGTGAGCATAAATACTAAGAAATTATACAGTATTGGATTAAATAAATTTATTTATAATACAATATGTATGTAAGTATGCATAAAATGTCTAACCAAAACAACACTAAAAAACTACTTTGCAAAGCTATTGTGTTAAGTAATTTTAATTTTGCAGACATCTATAATAATGAGTGATTCATTTAGAGGTACTTTTTTCAGTAGGGGTTTTATGTTAGATAAAGCGTGCGCTGAATCAAATTGTTACGGTATTTTTGTTCAGTAATGATTAACATTTCATAATGGAAAAAAATATCCCGGCACAGCATCTACAAATTATTCAGCTGTATTACGATAATGAGCGATCTATGAGAAAAGTGTTTTGTACGCTTAGACAACTTATACGAGGGCGGAGTGAGAAGTCTGTTAAAACTGCCACAGAGAGCGCCACAATCGCAAATCCCAAATAACATTCATTAATACCATATCTCAGTAGGCCAAATTAAAAATTTCAGGCAGATCTGTCATTTTGTTTAGTTTTGACAGCCATTGAAACTAGACAATTCATCGTATTTTTGCAAACGTGTGTTAATTAAACATTATTTTTTGCGTGGAAAAACCATTACGCAAACCAAAAAAAAGCTTATTAAATATTATAGGGACTCTTCACCATCGATTAAAATGATTCACAAGTGGTTTACCAATTTCCGTTGTGGTCGTACAAGCACAACTGATGCCGAACGTTCAGGACGCCCAAATGAAGTCACCACACCAGAAATAGTTAACCGCAGAGTGAAAGTGCGCGTGATAACTGAGATAGTAGGCATCTCAGATGAGCGTGTACGCAATGTATTACACGAACATTTAAATATGAAAAAACTATCCGCGCGATGAGTGCCGCGTTTGCTTACAATCGACCAAAAACGCAGACGTGTGATAACTTCACAGGCAGGTTTGGCAATGTTAAAGCGCAATAAAAAAGATTTTTTGCGTCGTTTCATAACTGTAGATGAAACATGGATCTATCACTATACACCAGAGACCAAGGAACAGTCTAAACAGTGGATTTCTACTGGCGAATCTGCGCCGAAGAAGGCTAAGGCGGTTTTATCGGCCAACAAAGTCATGGCCACAGTTTTTTGGGATGCACGCGGCATAATCTACATCGATTACCTCCAAAAGAAAAAAACAGTCAACGGCAAATATTACTGCAACTTATTGGACCGTTTCAACGACGCTTTGAAAGAAAAACGACCGCATTTGACGAAGAAAAAAGTTCTCTTCCATCAAGACAATGCACGGGTACACACGTGTGTAGTTGCCATGGCCAAAATCAATGAATTACGCTTCGAATTGCTACCACATCTGCCTAAATGGCCGATTTTAAAGGGTTGGAGAAATCATATTATTCAGAAGAGATCAAAAAATTAGAAAAACGTTGGACTAAGTGTATCGAGCTAAAAAGCGACTACGTTGAATAATAAAATGTTTTTTTGCGGAAAATTTTATTCTTCGTTTCATTTTTACCAGACATCTCACTCTGCCCTCGTACCATTAAAACATTTGAAAATCAATATTCATTATTAGATAATACGCAACAAAAAATAAACTACATCCAGCACGTACTGAAAAAAATATATCGGCGGTAGCTGAGTGTACGCGATGACCGTGATAAATCGATATAGAGCCATTCTCAACAGTTTGGCTAGTCGTATAGAACAACTTGGCGTATTTCACGTAAGTATCTTGGTTTAAAGCATAAAAAATTTAACTTATGCAAGAAATGAAGCCGGCCGACCTTCCGAATCGTCACCGTTTCAGGCTTTGGGCTCTTGAAAAGCTTCAAGAAGATCTACTGTTTTCGACCAAAATTTTGTTCAGAAATCTTTCTGGCTTAATGGCTACGTCAATAGGCAAAATTGCTGTATTTGAGCTAAAGAGCAACTAGAAGAAATTCAAGAGCTGCTATTACATTCATACAGAACAACGGTTTGATGTGCTTTATGGGCTGGTGCAACATTTCTTTAAAAATTAGGTCGGTCGGAACGTAACTGTGAATGACGCCTGTTATCGCACAATGATAACAGACTATTTGCTGCCTAAAATTTAAACCGGTAATCTAGACGATATTTGGTACAAAATGGTTCTTTTGTATGATCATAAAAATTACCCGATAAAATAATGTTTTTGGTTTTTTTAAATTTTTTTTAAAGTACTACTAAATGGATCACCCTTTACATGCATTGATAGAAAGAGAAAGAAAAAATTCAACAAATACAAAACTCACATATTAGGATGCAAGCAAATGAAATTGCCTATATAAGCTTTGCCAAAGGAGGTCATAGAAAAGTGCCAAATGTTTTAGAAAGCATTGAACCTTAAAGTGTAAAACAGCTTAAGCTCACCTAAGTGATCAAAAGTCATCAACAGGTTGTTGCACATAAGAATTTACCCTTTCTCCATCATCCGTTTTAGCTGGAGATTTAATTTGAATTAAAAATACGCAAAAAGTTAACAGCAAACAACAATAGAAATATATAGTTGAAACAACATTACAACTTAATTATTTAAAAACCAACAGTGCAGTAAAATTATGTATTTTTATTCACTCCCTCCAAATCCTACACTTCAATATTGCAGATACCAAAATAAACATGTTCCAGTTGTGATAACTGACTAATGATTTGTCAAATGTACAAACTAAAAATGTAAAAACCAATTATCCACATAAATTGCATTTTAAGAAATAATTTGAAATATTTAATTTAAGAGAAAGATTTAAACACATCACGTTTAAGTAATAAATTGTTTTATTTCATTTAAATTGATTTTGTTATTTTATATTATAAGACCATGTGATGTGAGATGTCACTGAAGTCTGAAAAAATTGTAACTACAATTCCGTAAAAACATTAAAACATTTTATTTTAGTCTGAAATTTTCATTAGAACAACTTTAAAATTATATATATTTTTTTAAGTTTTTTATTACAAAAAGTGTACTGTCTACTGTCTATTTGACAAATTATTATTATTTATTTTTATATTATTAAGTTATTAATTATCAAGTTATAGCATTTACAAATCTAAAAAACTGGAATTAAATAGAATAACATTCATTAATTTTGTTGTTATTCCCTTCATATTACTGGTAGAACTCGAGTCAATATAATTGTGACTAACAAATGTAGATAATACATAATTACTAATAATGATGATTTCTTATCTGCATATTGCAATTATCTAAAGTAGAATTCCAGTAACTATTATGTTCATTGAATCATTCATTAGCAAAGTTTTATTTTTCAGGGTCTGGCTTATATCTTGGCTGTTATGCAAGAAATATAATAAGTTAGATATAAAATATGAATAATACATGCTCTTAATTACAATTTTCAAATGCTAAACATTGGCATGTTTCCATAAAGTTTTTGATTCCTAATTCTAATAAATTAAGTACAACTTCAAATTCGCCTCAAATATATGTATATATATATTATAAATTCATGAAATATGCATGTATAATGTTAGTAAACTTTCTTTGATGCATGCTGATAGAAAAATTATCTAAAACCTTTCAAAATATGCAATTCCACAGCCACAGTAAAAATCATAACAAAGACAAAAAAGAAAATGTGAAGTGTTAAAAGTAGTGATGCCGCAGGAACCGGATCCAGATCCGTAATCCGGCCAATATTTGAAAGATTCAGTTCCGGCCTAATCTTGATAACTATCCGGTCGGATTTGTTCATATCCAGCCGGTTTCGACTTTTTTTAAACAAATTTAACTAATGAAAGTAGAATAAAAATGTTAAAAAAAAAAACAAGTAAAATTTATTAATAAAATATAAACAAAGAATTAATAAAATATGAAAATAATAATAATAAAAATATTATATTAATCAATATTATCAATAATACTTGAAATGTAGGAATATAAATTTTTCTCTATGATATGCGTGCGGTCAGTCAAGTTTTTTTTTATAGACATCTCTAGTTTGAGAAAATAGTCTTTCGCTGAAGACGCTGGCGCTGGTAAATATTGATTATTTTTTATACTTTTATGGATTCGGCCGGATCCGGTCATGGATTCGGTTCCGGTTTTTGTTGTAGGTGATAGTTCCGGTATTCGGTTCCGGCGGCATCACTAGTTAAAGGCATTGAATCAACACAAATCACTAGTAAGACGTGAATAAATTTGGTCAACATCTCAACCTGTACAAAAACTCCCCTCGGGTCCCTTCTTAGAACAAACTATCAGTATTCATAAAACTATTTAAGCATCACATGAAAGTTATTTAGTAAAAGCAAATGCAAAAAGATGTCACTGTTAGTTTTAAAGATTTATTTTGGCAAAAATAAAACTGGATAAATGTCAACAATCATCATAGCTATTGACATAGTTGCTAGAAGATTACACATGACAACAAGGCTTATAATTTTTTAAGCAACAATTGAAGCTAGAAATTTGTCATTTACTTACTATTTAAAACAATAATTGTAAGTGTAGGTATCATTGTAAATAAACTACCACCATTGACTATCAAAAATAGGCCACTTCTGCAGCAATAACAAGAATCATTAGTTTTGATAAACAGTGAAACACTGCCTCACAACATGTTTGTCACTGAAATTACTATTTTGTGAAAAATAATTCATTAATACAAACTAAAATATTGTATTCCAACTTTTAACTATCCATTTAATTTAATCTAACTTCCAGGTCAGTATGTCAAATAAAACAATACAAGTTATAAATGTAAAATAAACTTTAGATTTCATTTCAATGTTTTTTTTTTTAAATTTTAGTGTATATTAACACATTCACACACAACTTATAATTACACAACAGATAAGCAAAACCTTATGTGTACATAGATTTTTATGTGGAAAGAAGAAAAAAAAAAGCAGTGAAAAAGTATAGGAAGATAAAAGGGAGAAATAAAAAGTGAAATAAACAAACACAAAAAAGATCAGACCAGCTGATATTGCTAATTAAAAATCATATTCAACATAGAACAAATGACAATAAAATTTCAGATGCTTCAGAGTGCAACATCTCTCAATAGACGCCACTAGAATAAAACTTTCAACACCTTACCAAACAATAACGTATAAAAATATCGTTATGTACAACAAAATAATTCTGGACAAGTATTTATATTAACATAAATAGAATGAATTGACATTAACATTGCACACCCTGTAGAGAAAGTTTGGCATTCTATCTAACCCAAATAGTTAAAATTTAATCACTACTATAACCTAAATCATTGTATATAGCTTAATTGAAAACTGCATACACATTATTTTTGTAATATAAAAAAAATACTCACATCAACAATCTTTTGACACTGGGTGCCTTTTCCAGCTCCAGGACCACCTAATACGAATACAACTTTGGGGACCATCTTCTTAATTGCTTTAATAAAACCTAAAACCATAACTTCAATTTGTATTTGCAATAAATAACATTCAATAAGTAATCATAAATTGTGCGGTGTATAAGTGGGTGACATAACCAACAAATAGAATGTGAACTTACAGAAATGAAATGTTGTTATATTAATATTACAATTCGGTTATTCGGGTACTGTATTTCTTGTTAATTTTCTCCTGTAATCACCTGTACAGTCAGAAAGTATAAGTTACATAAAATGAATTATCTCGATTAATTCGGTTGCTTCAAACAGAAAAATACATAGTATACATGTACATATGTATGTTAAGTATTGTTAAGGTGATCTGTGGTTCTATGGTATACATCACGTATACATATTACATATGCTTAGTACTAGCCTTGAAACATCAATAGTTGTAAAGCGGAGATTAGTTAGTCTTGTTTTATCTCATGCGCAACTCGGCTATATAAAGCTTCCGCTACCTTAATATTGTGATCAATACTATTCTTATCATTACCAATTATTTCAAAACTAGCTGCGCCATCTATTGTTGCATAGTTCCTTACAAATATCTGCTAAAATCTATTTTTTAATCAGGTTTTATCCACACGTTTATCAGTATTTATAATTATATGATGATGTAAGAACAATCATTTGTAATGTGGCTAATTGTATCGATTTAATTATAATTATGATAAAAATCTAAAAGCTTTGCGATAATCGATTATCACTAACACAAAAACCATGTTTTAAATCATAATTAACTAATATTAAAAATAGTTAACATACAAGCTGCAAAATATTTATAAAGAAATAATTATAAATAAAAAAGTTATTTTTTGGATTAAATAAAATTTCAAATAAAATAAAACGTATAAATGAACATGAGTTTAATAATTAACGACCAATTTTACTGCAAAATATAGAAAAAAAAATAAAGCAGAAAAAAAGTCAAACAAAAATAGACTTAAATTATTTCAGCAAATTATATTAATACCAATTGCATTGGGGAGGCAATTATGTTTGTATTATACACCCTAAATAGCTTAAGAGTGAAAATATTATATAAATATACAATATTTTCGAGTTCCCATGTCGTAAACCTCGTGAAACAAATTTCGTTAAGGTTTAACAAGGTTTAAAAAAGCACAATTTTGCGATTTTGCTAAATTTACGTTTTTTTTTAATAATGTTTGAAGTTTGATATATCAAAATAGCTAATTCAACATTGAATATACAAATATGGGTTTTAAAGTACATGTAATAAGAAATAATTTGAGCTAGCGTGAACCTTCTTATCTTTTTTCAGAGGCCCAAAAATTGAGATACAAAATAAGCTAAAAAAGACGTTTTATTGTGAAATTTTTAAACAGGCAATATATATAAAAGTCCAAAATTTTGGAAATCTTATGTCTTTCATCCATATTTTAATTCCTCAAAATTTGAGCAAAATCCAAAAAGTCGACTTTTTCAAATTTGTCAAAAAGTAATGGAATTATAATATATATATTTTTTAAATTTTAAAATGTGATCATTAGAAATTACTTAACGTCACAACACCATAAAAATACCTTTAATTTCAACGAGTGTAACCACTTACCACACTTGTTGAAACTATTACATTAAAGACTAGATTTAAGCAGTCTGTGAACATTGACATATTTGTGGCTTATAAGTCTCGAAAAATACTGAATTTGAAAGTTTATTCCATATGTCGATAGTACGGTTAAAAACTGTCTCTTTCGGTCCTAGATCTCTAAACTGTCAATAAATATTTGTTAGAATTCCTAGCAAGCCTTGTACTACAATTAAATATATTTTTGTATAAATAGGAAAATGTCTTGTATTTCGTTTGAACAATGTCCATGCAAATAACTGTAGATAATGCAAAGATCTGTAACATTACTTCGGTGTTGCAAAGTGTCTAAGTCATTAGTCAATTTTGCATTGGCAATGATCCAAATAGCTCGTTTTTGAATTGAGTTTAGAAGAGATAGTGTAGTTTTTGATGCTTCTCCCCATACTTGAAAACAATATTCAATACAAGGAGAATATAAGTTTTATATAAATGTAAAAGTTAAACAGAAGTAAAAAACTGTTTTCATCTATTAAGAAATCTTAGTTTTTTAGATATTTTCAATGCTATTTCAACAACATTTGTTGTTCTAGAGAAGATTATGTAAGATCGTAACACCTACAAGACATATTGGCAAAGATTTAAGTATGGATTCGTTGGTACAAATAATACCTCAAATTTTAATTTTGAAACAGTAAGAAGTTGAGTATTTTTAGAGTTAAAATTAAAAAGTTGAAAATACTTTATTCAAATATTATTTCAAAGTCTTTTCTTATAAATGCTACAGATTTTAACCTAAAAAATCTCTCTGTTATTTGTAGAAATGGTTCAAAAAGTATGAAATACGAAAGATACTATGAATAAAACTTTTAGTTGTTTGAAGTTCATTAAAGTAAACCAAAAACAAAGTCGGTAAAAGAACAGACCTTTGAAAAACACCAGCGTTTATAATTTTAGGATCAGAGTTAATACCATCAATTTTAACTATAATATTTCTATTGTCAAGAAAGCTATTAATAGGATTTACAGATTTGTAATCAAGATCTATACAATGGAATTTGTAAATAAGATTAGGATGCCATACCCTATCAAATGCTTTGAAAATGTCTAGAGCTACAGCAAGATTTTCTACGTGGCTGAACTTAGCTACGGCCACGGATTCGTTTAAGAAGTTTGTTTGTGAATCTGCGCTCTCATCCTTGCATCGTCCAGCTAAATCATCAACATGCGTACCAGCATTGGAATTTAGCGGGCTCTTATATTTGTTTTAGATCAATATAAAACTTAATAATTTAAACAAAATGCTCTGTTATTTTACTAAATAGTGTTATTTAGCAATATATAATAAATTTAATACAACTGCGTTGTCAATGACATATTTAGATATAAATAGGTGTTATTAAATTATAAATATGTATAATATTAAAACAGTGTTCAATGTTTTTACATAAAAAATAATTGGTAGATTTTAAACGTTTTTACATATATTTGTTTCATATTATTTAACAAATAAAAATAAACTTTTAAATTTTGGGAAATTAATAAAAAAACTTTTTATTACGCTTATTTATGAGAGAAATCTAAATAATTTGACTAATCATTTAATTTCAGGTTGAATGGCCAATGCTTAAGTAAAGAAATGTTTAATTAACCAATAATAATAAAATTTTAAACTTCCGGATAGCCGAAAGAAATTTTGTTCAAATACAGCTAAATTGGTTGATAGAGTTTCCTGGCTAACACAATCAATATCTTAGCTATAACGTTTCTATTAAACTAGAAAATGGAAATAAAAATTCAAATTTCCAGATATCTTACCGGAAAATGGCTCAAAAACAAAAAATGTAAAAACAGCTAAACTTGTTGATTGAGTTTCTCGGCTAACCCAATCTTATTTAAGACTTTGATCCACAATGTCTTAGCTGATAAATGTTTCTATTTAACTAGCAAATAGAAATAAAAACTCAAACTTCCGGATATCTTACCGGAAAATAGTTCAAAAACAAAAAATGTAAAAACCGCTAAACTGGTTGATTGGATTACTCGCCTGACACAATCTTATTTGAGAACTTGATTCGCAATGTTTTAGCTGATAAATATTTCTTTTTAACTAGCAAATAAAAATAAAATTTCAAACTTCCGGATATCTAACCGGAAAATTGTTTGAATTTTTATTTTCATTTGCTGGTTAAATAGAAACATTTATCAGCTAAGGCATTGAGGATCAAGTTCTTAAATAAGATTGTGTTAGCCAAAAAACTCAATCAACCAGTTTAGCTGTATTTCACATTTTCCGTTTTTGAACAAATCTCTTTCAGATATCCGGAAGTTTAAAACTTTATTATTATTGGTTAATTATATATTTTTTAGCTTAAACATTGGCTATCAACTTTAAATTAAATTATTAGTCAAATTATTTAGATGTCTCTCAT
This sequence comes from Tachinus rufipes, assembly GCA_963932245.1. Classification (NCBI taxonomy): domain Eukaryota; kingdom Metazoa; phylum Arthropoda; class Insecta; order Coleoptera; family Staphylinidae; genus Tachinus; species Tachinus rufipes. The sequence goes on along the minus strand of OZ010750.1, from coordinate 47,084,431 downwards.
AAATAAGCGTAATAAAAAGTTTTTTTATTGATTTCCAAAAATTTAAAAGTTTTTTTTTATATGTCAAATAATCTTCTTCTTTTTCATGTGCCGTCTCCATTCCGGAGGTTAGCTATCATCATTACTACTTTGATTTTGGAAACTGCCGCTCTAAACAGATCAGCTAACTTGACCTTAAACCATTTTCTCACATTACTAAGCCAAGACATTCTTTTCGCTCCGATAGATTTTTTTCCCACAATTTTTCCTTGGATTATGAGTCGGAAAATCTCATATTTCGGATCTCTCATGATGTGGCCGAGATATTACAGTTTTCTTTTTTCACTTCTAGTAGGATCTCTCTGTCTTTCTCCATTCTTCTCAAAACCTCCACGTTGGTCGCATGTTCTGTCCATGATATTCTCAACATCCTACGGTAGGCCCACATCTCAAAGGCTTCTAATTTCCTCTCACAATACACGTTGAGGGTCCAAGCTTCCACACCATATAAAAGGACTGGGAATACGTAACATTTGAGCATCCGAGTTCTAAGTTCCAGGCTCAAGTCGCGACTACAGAGCAGATTTTTTAATCTTCACAAAAGATGCACGGGCTTTCTTAATGCAAATCCTTATTTCTGCGCAGTAGTCCACGGCGCCGTCGACGTTTGTACCTAGATAGTTATACCTCTTGACTCTTTCCAGCTTTTTGCCTTCCACATACAGATGTTTATTTGGTGCTTCAGTTTTGGTGACAATCATGTAGGTCAACATTGAGTGTCAGCCTACATTCTCGACTAACTGTGACGACGTTATTCAGCATATTTTGAAGGTCTTGCATGTTTTCGGCGAAAAGTACTGTATCGTCAGCGTAACGCAAGTTGTTCAGTGGGGTGCCGTTAACACGAATTCCGCCGTCCTCTCTTTTGAGGGCCTCGGTGAAGATTTCTTCTGAATAGATGTTAAAGAGGAGCGGAGAGAGAACACACCCTTGTCTGACTCCTCTCTTGATCTCAACGGCTTTCGTTAGTTTGGATTGGACGCGAACGGACGCACTTTGGTTTAGGTACAGTTTTAATATTATTTGTATATCTCTTGTGTCAAGGTTTTTTCGTTCAAGTGCTTCTATTAGTTGTTTGTATCTCACTTTATCAAATGCTTTATTATAATCTATAAAACAGGCCTATACCTTTTGGTTGACATCCAGACACCGCTGCATCAAGACGTTGTAGGCAAACAAGGCTTCCCTTGTTCCAACTCCTTTTCAAAAGCCAAACTGAGTATCTCCTATTCCTTCCTCCAGTTTCTTGTAAATCCTACGGTGGATGACTTGGAGAAAGATCTTTAGAGTGGCTAATCGTACGGTGTTATTCGCATTTTTTAGCATTATGCTTCTTAGGAATTGTGGCAAATGTTAACTTAAGCCATTCTTATGGTATTATTCCTGTTTCATAGATCTTATCAAATAGGGAAGTTATAGCATCTAAATGTTGCTCTTCAATCATCTTAAGCACATCTGCAGGAAGATCGTCAGGGCCAGGAGCTTTTCCATCTTTGGCTGATTTTATTGCTGATTGTACTTCTTCTTTTAAAATAGGTGATCCAGTGTCATTCATACTGTTGGTAGTTATCTCGTCTCTTTGATCATTGAAAAGAGATTTGACGTAATCTTCCCATAGTGTCAGTTAATCTTCAATATTCAGCATATATGATCTTTGTTTCCGACCAATTCCAGTAAACTCTTTTATTTTCTTATGCATGTTATGAAAGTCGTGCAGTTTCTGCAGATTTTCTATCTCAGTACATTTCTCTTTCAGCCACTCTTCCTTAGCTTGTCGACATTTATATTTGATCTCCTTCTGAACTTCTTTATACTTTTGTGTGTCTGAATTCTTTAGGTTTCTCCTTTCTTCCATAAGCCTTAATATTTCGTTGGTCATCCAATCTTTTCGGTTTGTTCTTTTTTCAGTTTTCAGATGTTTCTTACAAGGTTCTATGATGGCTGACTTTAAATTTTGCCACATGTCTTCAGGTTGATTCTGAGTTGTCAAACGGGTGTCTATTAACTTATTTAGGTTTTCATTTATCTCTTGGTGCACCTTCGCATTCACGTTATTATTTCTTAGTAGGCTGGTATCAATAGGTCTTTGATTTGACAAGACTTTCAGCTTCTTGAGTTTCACCATAATCTCAGCAACAAGAAGATTATGATCTGAGCCTATATCTGCTCCTGGGTATGTTTTGGCATTTTTCACTTCATTTTTGTATCTCTGATTGACGAGAATATAATCGATTTGATTCCTGACTATACATTGTCTCGTGGCGATTTCCAAGTGTACAGGCGACGTTTTGGTAATTTGAAAGGTATTAGTTATTACCATGGATTTTTCTTGACAGAATTGTAGGAGACGATATCCTCGTTCATTTCGTTCGCCCAATCAGTACGGCCTAATCCACTTGTCGTATGAACCTTGTCCAATCTTTGCATTTAGGTCCTCCAGGAGTACAGTGACATCTTTGTTCTTAGTCAATTTTATGACCTCATCAATGTCTTTGTAGAAGAATTCCACTTCTTTGTCATTTTTATCCGTTGTCGGAGCGTATACTTGAATTAGGTTGAGTGTTCCACAGTAGGTCTCGAGTTGTAAAAGCAAAACACGGGGAGATAAGGGTATAAAGTTCTTTACAGATCTCCTAAGAGTTTCGTCAAGTATAACCGCAACTCCATGACGATGTTGACTGTCATTACTTCCTGAGTAGTAGATGGTTTTGTCTTGAAGTCTACTCTGTCCGCAGTTTATCCAGCGAGTTTCATTGATTTCCATTATTTTGATGTTTAGTCTATTCATTTCCAAGATTATGTTGTGGCTTTTCCCTAGGTTGTACATGCTTTGTACATTCCATGTTCCAATTCTGATTGGTTTTTGTAGCAGGGTTTTTTCCGTGTCTGTTGCATTCCTTATATTAGTCACAACTGTCCTCCCCGGAGATCCGATCGGAGGACTTACTCCGGTATTATATTTAGTCCTGACTTTAGTCATGATGATAATGCAGGGAATATCACTATGTGGTCTTTAATGCAGTGGTTTTCCGATTGCCTTCTGCATCCTCATGCCGTTCACTACCTGATGTAGTTCATCCGCCTTTTGGGTTGATTTCTCAGCCCAAGGACAAATGAGTGCCATTACCCTTTCTGGCTCATCCACCCGGAGCTGTTCGCCAGTTAGGGGAGACTGCTTATCCCGGCAGTCGTTCGTATGTTTACAGCCGCCAAATCTGGGTCAGACGCTGTGGTGCTATTTTACTATTATTTAATATTAAAATTAAATATTCAAATTTAATTTGTCAAATTTGACAATAATAAATTATTATTTGTCAAATAATAAGAAACAAATATTTGTAAAAACATTTGAAGTCTACCAACCATTATTTATGTAAAAATATTGAACGCTGTTTATTTATATTTATAATTTAATAACACTCATTTATATCTAAATATTTTATTGATAGCGCAGTTTAAATTTATTACTTATTTAATTATTGCTAAATAATACCATTTAGTTAAATAACAGAGCAATTTGTTTAAATTATTAAGTTTTATATTGATCTAAAACAAATATAAGAGCTCCGCTAAATTCCAATCCTGGTACGCATGTTGATGATTTAGCTGGGCGATGCTTGGGTGAGAGCGCGGATTCACAAATACGTTTCTTAAACGAATCCGTAGTCGTAGCTAAGTTCAGCCACGTAGATTTTTTTTATGTATTGTCTAAAGTAGAATTCCATTTGTGACTAACATATGTGAGAAGATCTGTTGTTGAACGTTTTGATCAAAACCCATATTGAGTAACTAAGATAAAATTATATTTTTCTAAGAATTTGACAATGTAAAAATTAATATATTTTTTAAACATTTTTGATAGATTGGACAATAATGCAATTGATCTTTAAGTTGAAGAATAAAACTCGCCTCTCTTGTTAGATACAGGTTGAACATCTGCAATCTTTCAACAAATCAGAAATGTTTTTTTTGTATAATAAGGCAAATAATTTGGTCAAAATGGAGGCTAATTTATTTGCAAATGTTTTAAGAATAATTGGTTAAATTTCATCTATACTTGATGCCTTTCTGGTGTTTAATTTAAGAAGATATCTTTTAAAAACGCGTTGATTAAAATGAATTTGACCCATCATTTATCACTAGCCGTACAATAACAAGAAGATTTAGAATAATAGAATTAGATGCACTGGTTTGCAAAAATATCTGCTTTTTTATTTGAATTAATAACTAAATTGTTTTGATCATTTTGTAGAGGAGGTATTGAAAAATTTAAACTACTTTGCAATGAATTTATCGTTTTATAGATTTTTTTGTTATTTATGAAAAAAAATTCAATTAGTTTTGTTTCTATCAGTCCTAGATTATTCAGATTGTATTAGACTGTCACAAAGTTTACGAGCTTTCTTATAATCCTCTTTAGTCTGTTCGGAGCAATTACTGACGTATTTGTTAAATGCTTTTTGCTTTTTATTAACAGATTGTTTATAGTACTTTTGTTTTGGTTTACTAAGAAAGTATAAAATAGTTTTTTTTAATAATAATAATAATAATAATAATATAATTTTATTTTATTAGACACGTGTACAGTACAAATACAATACATATATACAAATATATACATATATATATATATATATATATAAATACAACAACATGTGTGAAACAAGTCAAAGGTAGAAAATACAAAATTAATAATCAAAAAATTCATTTAAGAAATATGGTTCAATATTAAGTATATACAAAAATGTTTTCCGAATAAATAGTTTTTTGTGAACAAAAAGTAAATTTTTAATATCTTGAGGAAGCTTCTTAAAAAATTTAAGACAACTGTATTCACAGTTTGTTTCCGTTAGTGTTAATCGATGTCTTGGATATTCAAAGTAACCCTCTTTTCTTGTGTTGTAAGAGTTGGCAATTTTATATTTATTAAATGTATTTGGTGAGTTGGATAAGTATGCAATACATTTATAAATGTATAACCCAAAAATTGTTAAAAGATTGTTAGCTTTAAATACATTGCAACATGAATCTAAATATTTCATTTTAAAAATAATCCTAATAGCTCTTTTTTGAATTTTAAATAAATCTTGCAAATCCGATGTACCTCCCCATATAATTATACCAAACTGCAAGCGAAAATACACATTAGCATAATAGACAGAAACTAGAGATTTTGTGTTTAAACATTTAGACAAAGTTCTTAGGGCATAGCAAATGTTGCTAATTTTTTTACAAAGGTATAATATGTGTTGGTTCCATTTTAAATTCTCATCTATATAGACACCTAAAAACTTTGTGCTTTGTATTACATTTAATGAGAGGTTTAAGGAGATCTACTAGTTCTGAATAAAATACAAGAAGATTTACTCTCATTTACAATAAGGTTATTGTTGGAAAACCACTCTATTGTAGGATTTATAATATTGGTGCTGACTTCTATTATCTCTTCTAAAGATTTACCACGAATATTAATGTTAGAATCATCAGCGTAGTTAACTATTCTAGCTATATTGTTGTAAGGTAACAGACAGTCTGCAATATCATTAATATAAATAATGAATAGTAGTGGCCCTAGTGTACTCCCTTGAGGCACCCCAATATTTAAAGATTGAATTGTTGATTTACAATTGTTAATTACAACTTTTTGATCCCGATCTTTTAAAAAAGAAGCAACAAGTTTTAGCGCATTGCCCCTCACACCGCCATACTCAAGTTTCTGCAGCAAGATATCATGATCTAAACAGTCAAAAGCTTTTGACAAATCGAGAAATATTCCGCAAGTTACTTCAAGTTTTTCCATGGCACTTATGATATCTTGTACATAACTTAAGATAGCGGAATCAGTGGATTTATTCAGAGTGAAACCATGTTGAAAATCGTTAAAAAAAATAATTTTTTTAAGAAAATTAAATAAGCGTCCCGCTATTAAATTTTCAAAAAGTTTAGAAAATGTTGAGAGAAGGCTAATGGGCCGATAGTTATTTATATCATTTTTATCACCCGTTTTGTATATAGGCTTTACTAACGATAGTTTAAGTGAAGAAGGAAATATTCCTTCTTTAATCGCTTCATTGAAAAGATGACATAGTGGTTTGGAGATAGATTGTATAGATTGTTTTAACAATCTATGTGAAATACCATCAACTCCTTGAGCATTTTTATTCTTAAATAATTTAACTGTTTTTAATATTTTCTCTTCAGAGACAGGATATAAAAAAATTGATGAATTAACGTATTTATGCAATGTGTTATTTTTGTTATATTTTTTTTTACTTAATTAACAAGTTTTCCGTAACAGTAGAGAAATGATTATTAAATTGATTAGCTAATGCTGTAAAATCTTTACAATCTGGTAAGGTGTTATTACTAGAACTGTTGTTGAGTAGTGAACCTACAACGTACACATAGCTTTAGACTGGTTAGAAGAATTATTGGGAAGGATGTATTCATAATATGAACTTTTGGCTTGGTGTAGTTCATGAATGTAGTTTTTTTTAAGTGCACTGTATTGAACTTTATAGTAAGGATAGCGAATAGACAGTGATTCTAGTCATTTTACCGATTCTTTCATTTGTAATAGTTCTTTTCTAATCCATTTCTTATTGTTAGAAAAACTTATGCACTTTTTATAAGGTATACAGTTATTTAAGTGGTAGGTACATACATTCAAAAATTGACTAAAGTTTTTATCTGCATTTTGTCTTAATGACGTTTTGAATATTTTTTGTGGGATTTTATGCTGCAATGAATTCTCGAAATGTAAGCAATAAGCATCAAAATCAAAATGATTAAGAAATTGTTTAATTTTTACTATGTTTATTTTAGAATAATAATAGATGAGGCACGGTTTAAGTTTAAAAGTATTAGAAAGAGAAAAGTTTTAACAATAGAAATAATAAGTGAAATGGTCGGAATTTCCCAAAGCAGGGAAATAACCTCTAGAATAGTTGAAAAATATAGATCTAATAATCTTGGTTCACCAAAAAGTCATAAATATGTAGGTTGCAAATAAGTTGAGTAAAATTATGAGAAGCAGCAAAAACCTGTTGACCGGATATTGTTGTAGAAGATGAGCGACAGGGACATTAAAACAACAGGATTTGCGCAGAGAAGAAAACCGGAAGGTATTACCATGCGTAAGTTATTCTTAAGGGCCACTTGTTGAGAGCCAAACAACTCACTACGTCCTAAAAAAAAAAAAGAAAAAAAAAAAAAAAGAAGATGAGCGACTTAGCCATTTAGTATTATATACATTAAAATTCCATAACAAAATTATTTTTGCTTTTCTATGATTACCTTGAAGAAGCTTGTCAAAACTTTCAGAAAAGTTATCAAAAAACTTTTGAGTTGTTTTATTTGGTAAACAGTATATTAGGGGTATACAAAAATAGTCGGAAAGATTGAGTTTAAAAAATATGCTACTATAACCAATACCCTAAATTTTGTACGTTGTCGGTCTAGAATATGCTTGCTGAGTGTGGACGTGGGCCTACGACATTTAGTCAAAATGATAATCAAAATCTACCTGATTAAAGCGATCTGAATATTTATTATTTGCTTTGGTTTCAATAAAAAAAAATGAGATTTCTATGTTCAAGATGAACTAAGTTTAAATTCTTTTTTAGTCCACAAATATTAGAGAAATTAACTTTTAAGCCACAAACTAAGTCAATGTTTGATTCGTTAAACTGGTTAGTAGTAGTGTCGTTGTGGAGCGGTTGTAGAAAGACCCGTACCCGTGTATTTGTAAAAACCCGTAAAACAGGATGAAGGAAACCTGGAAACTTTACTTTAACCAAGATTAATTTTTAAACGGAAGGTCGAGACTTATTCACCTCGATCAATCGGCTGCGTCGTCCAGCCAGATAGCCGACTGAACAAAACCTTGACAGGGGCAAGGTGCGCGTGCGCAACGAGTTGCGTACTTAATAATTTGTTAACGTAGTACTCGTTTGTGTGCAATCCACTTTCGAGCACTGTACTTCTCTGGTAGCCCTAGCGATTAAATTTCGACGTCTATGACGGGAGCCAGAAAAGTGAATCAAATTCTCATAACCTTGGAGAATAAAAACTCACCAAAAACCACACCACTGAGCGCGTATCCAAATACCTCTGTTACCAAAGCAACAACAACAACAAATTAATTAATTAAAATGAGTAATTAATTATTAACTACAAATGCCGTAAGCAATAAATAGTTATTGATTAAAAACCAACCAACAATAACAACGCATAATAATGATCAATAATAACAAATAATAATAATTAATAATAATAATAGTAATTAATAATCAATTGTTAAATAGAAAAATAACAATTGAAACATCACAAATAATAATAATTATAGAAGAACAAAGTAGAACCGCGCGAGGAGACAATACCGAAGACGCCGCGCAAAGTTCCTGCTGCGTACAAGAACATCCAATGCAGCCAAGTATAGAAATTCAACAACTACGTTCCGCGAGACTGGCGCGTCCCGCTCTGCCCGCTCTCCGTCCACCCGCACGCATTTCATCTACTAGGACCGAAGCATAGTACGAGTGTAAGATAAGCAAATAGTATTTTCTAACTATAAACAACAGAGCCCGACACATCCGGTCACACTGTAAATAGCAAAAAAAAATAGCAGAACTGGAATAATCAACCTGTGTAGTTGAAATAGTAATACGTGTAATTTCGTGAGGTTATTAATAGGGGTTTGTGTAACTCGTCAGTGAGGTTCAAAGAATATTTAGTAGGGCCACTGACATTGTTAGAAAAGAAGAGAAAACTACGTCCTGCTAACAAAAAACATTCTCTGAGATATTTAAAAAGTGAAGGAAAGTGAAAGAAAATCGAGACCAACTCCTGGTGCTCCTGAGGCTTGATACAAAAACTGTGACGAGTGCATCTTCAAACACCCCGCAACTAATTAATACCACCAGCCCGGCCGTGTTCTCTTCGGACACCCTACTAGCAACGTCTGAGATGCAAGCACCACAGGGCCTTTTCTATACCACAGAAGTCCTTGTCCTAAGGATAGAAAAAAAGATGTCAAAAAACTAAGTGGAAATAGCTGAGTGAACTACATATTTTTAAAACAACCCATTAAGATTACCACTAGTAAAAATGCAACTCAGCAGAAAGAGAGCATAGAGATAAAAGAAAAAGTCAATCGACCCGGATAAAACCGGAAAAAAAAAACTCATGCAATCAAGGCCGGAAAAGAAACCCACCCGGGAAGGAAAGGCACCTCAGAAAAAGCCAAATGATGGGTAGCATTGACGTAGTTCAATGCAACCTGCATCGCTCGATCAGCCTTAGTAACACTATGCCGCAAACTAAAAATTATGCAGAACACAAGTCATAATCCAAGAATCCAGAGTTTGTAAATTTGACAAACTCAAGGGAATGTCTTTGCAAACTCTACTAATGGCTAAGAACATGCATTGGGGATATTTGGCCCACGATACACCACTTCCAACAGCTATGGAGGAGTTGGTGCGGTTTGTATGAGTGCAATACAAACCTCAAACATAGTATAGAAAAGCAAAAATACGATAGGGGTAAGCTTTTACACGATTTTATTATCAGTACTAACCTAGAAATACAAACCCAAAGCGTTAAACCAACGTTCGCTACATCTCACTGCCATATAGTAATAAGTAGTACACTGGCAAGTATAAACATTTCAAACAAAACCTAGAACTGGCATGTATCAACGTCGGCATCAATCTCAGATCACAGATGCATAAAACTCAAACTAGAACATACGCTCAAAATAAAACACAGGTCCTACTGAAACCCAAGACTGCTTTTCAAGATAACTTATCGCAGTGTTTAGGCGCGCATACAGTTTTAAGTAAACCCGAAAGTGTAAAAAAAATTAAAAGCTGGCAAACTATTTTCCAACTTTAAGTCGGTCTCTGGTTCTGACAGTACCACACACTGATGGTGTGATAAACTCAAAGGACGCAAAACGGCTGAAAAAAACTTTTAACAAGCAAAAAAACTCAAAATATCAACCAGACTGAATATCCTACAAAGACATATAGAAAGATTACTAAAAACTTATTCGTCAACGTCAAGATCTTTTTGCGAAGATGTTGAAAACACATCCACTACTGCAAAACTAAAAAAATATTTGATCAAAAGACTCCCAACAACAACCCGGTTGCTTGAAACGCTCGAACGGCACATATTCAGCCAACTTATCAGGAGATACATTTGAAAACTCGTTTCTCAGGCTCCGACAAAAGGTTGGTCTGATGCTGCAACCCAACCCTCAACAAAGATTGGGTTGCTACACACCACCTTGTAGAAGAAATGCGGCTAGCCTGGGCAATCAGTAACTTTTCGCCGTATAAGGCATCAGGACTGGATGGGATTTTGCCGGCTCTTCTACAAAAGCAAGAACATCATCGTAAAAATCTATAGGACATGCATCGCTATACCCCCATAGTATAGAGAAAAGCAAAAGTTCTATTTATACCAAAGCCGGAATGCTGTGACTGCACCCTGACTAAATCCTACCGCCCAATAAGTCTCACGTCTATTCTTCTAAAAACACACAAGTCACTGTTGAAAAATAAATTCGAGAAAAAACACTTACCACAACGCCAATACACCCATCAAAACCAATATGCATACACTCAGAAAGATCTACAGAATCGGCACTACACCGTGTAAGAGACCAAATCCAAAGATCACTACAAAATATGATGTCCATCCTCGCTGCATTCATATATATCAAAGATGCATTTGACAAAACTACTTTCCACAAAACAACCCTCACAACACACAACGTTCACTCCACAATCAGTAGATAGATAAAACACATGCTAGAGAAAAAGACCTTAACAATCACTGTAAGTGACACAATAGTCAGGAAAATTGTTGTCAAAGGCTGCCCTCAAAGTGGGGTGCTATCACCACTACTATGAATATAGTAGTAGACAGCCAGCCTAATTCAACAACTCGATGGCCAAGCTCACAATCAGCTACGCAGATGACATAGAGATTCTGCTAAGTGACAAATTTAAGGGCGTACTCTGCAACCTACTGCAAGAGACCTTAAAAATAATAGAAAACTGATGCAAAGACCAGGGTCTTACTGTTAACCAAACTGGTACTCTTCACAAAAAAAAATAATGACAAAATCAATCTACCAATATTCCTAAACACACCACTAACGCTGTCAACCAAGGTGAAATACCTAGATGTGATTTTTGACAACAAGCTTACATGGGAGCCACACCTAAACATGAGATGTAAAAAGGTATATATGTAGTTTTAGCTAGTAATGCAAAATTACCGGTAATTTAAAAATTGGTAATATTAGTTAAACCGGCAATTTAAGCAGCAAAAATGATACTAACGGTTATTAAAGTGAGCATATAATGTACATTAGATGACATATAAAAATATTTATAAAAATTATGCAAATTAACAACTTAAACATACAATTTAAATTGATATATTCAACTACTGAATTTAAATAACAGCATCTTTAAAAATTGCATCATACAGCATGAATTCAGTAAGCACGCGCATGCAAAGTCATCGTAATATTGCTGCTTAAATCACTAGTTTTGTCAATCCAACCAGACTCTGGCATACTGCGGAGAAGGTCGGCAGACACTGTTACCTTCTGAAGGAAGCTTTAAAAATCTCTGAGAATGCAAACAGACATCATGCCACCCAATTTTGTATTTAAGAAAGCCTATAGTGTGCACACACATGAACAAGAAGAGCAACGTGGAGATAAGATCCAACTCCTTCAGATCTTCACCAATAGCTTGAAAACTTTATGAGCCTCTGAAGCAGGAGTCTACTCTCAAGACCTAAACATTTCAATATTATTACCCCCAAGGACATATACAAATATCCTTCAAGCCAAGATAACCTGCTGAATTTTTAGCACGAAATGTCAAAAATAGCTAAATCTGCCCATAAAGTACCAGAATATTGTCAGATAAACAAAACTTGGCTATAAACTGTTGAAAAATTTAAAGTTAAACTTTGTAATGTGAAAAATAGTAAAATGCAGCCACAAACTGCTAAAAAGTACTAAAAATTCAATTCATTCAATGTTAAAAACAGCAAAAAATAAACTAAAATCCGGTCATAAACTGCTGAAAAGTGCAAAATTCTATACATAAAATATCAAAAATAACAAAATCTGTTTAAAAAATGTTAAAATATTGTAGAAAAGAATCAAAACTATTAAAAAGTTCAAAACTATACTTATGAAATGTCAAAAATAGCAAAACCCGGCTACGAAATACTCTTAAAAACAACTAAAATCCGGCAATAAACTGTGAAAAAGTGCAAATCTTTTTTCATAAAACGCAAAAACAACAAGTTCCGGCTTGAATTTGTCAAAATATTGTCAAAAATCACCAAAATCCGGACTGTTGAAAAATTTATTATTATACTCATAAAATGTCAATAAAAGCTAAACCAGACTCAAAATATTTTCAGAAAGTTCATAAAATAGTTAAAATCTGCTAAATTTTAGGCATAAAATGTCAAGAATGTCAACAGATTGTAAGGAAGCATCAAAACTGTTGGAAAATTCAAAACTATATTCGTTAAAAGTCAAAAATAGCAAAACCCGACTATGAAATATTCTAAAAAACAACTAAAACCTGGCAATAAACTGTAAAAAAATGCAAAATTCTTTTCATAAAAAGCACAAACAACAAAATTTGGTTTTAAACTGTCAAAATATTGTCAGAAAGCATTAAAATCCGGCCATAAAGTTCAAAACTAACTATAAATAGTCAAAAAAAGCAAAATCCAACCATAAAATGCAAAATAATAGTCATAAAATGTCAAAAATAGCAAACTCTTGAAAAGGTCAAAATTAGACTTACAAAATGTAAAAAAGAAACAAAAACTTAGACCATATACATTTATAGACACGCTTTTTACCAATGCCGTAAAACGAACATGATCGGTGCGAGTGACGTCAGTTGTGGGAAAGAACGCGCACATACCAAAAAGTATACATACCACATTTTTACGCACTTATTGTCTATTAATCTTATATGCGACATTTGGTGTTTGAAGTTGATAAATTATTCAATTAACAAATATTATTTATATCACATAAATATTAAATTTGATAATATACAAACATGTGCTATTTGATAATTGACAATTCTTTATTAAAAATTAATATTAAAAACAAAAATTGCAAAAATTAAACGATTTAAGCAGTAGGGTCTATAGTAGCTTGGGACGTTAGTCGTGGGCTTAAAGTATCGTTATGTAGGCTTCACCATGCAACGAGCAAAAAGTGGCACACAGTTATAACTGTATACGGTCTAAAGTAAGACAACACTTAAATTAAGCTTAAAGCTTTTAACTTTTAAAAAGTATAGAATTGTACTCATGAAATGTCAAAAATAGCTTAATCTGGCCATAAACTATCAAAATAAGTCAGGAAGAACTAAAATCCACCCATAGACTGTTGAAAAATAAAAGATTCTCTTTTTACAAAATGTCCAAAAGCAAAATCCGGTTATAAAATGTCAAAATATTGTCAGAAAGCACCAAAACCTATCTATAAAATGTTTAAAAGTTTTATTTTTCTAGAATGTCAAATATAGTAAAATCCGGCTCAACAGTGCAAAATTCTAGTCATAAAATGTCAAAGTATTGTCAGAAAGCACATAAATTAAGTTCAAAATTAATTACGATTTCCATTACCCCATGGGTTTAATGGAAATCGTAACCCGACAAATATCTGGTAAAAACGTGCAAATCCTAACAAATAGCAGAGCAGCAATTATATGCCCTCACATTGTCAGGTCGTGTAAATAGCATCAGACTGTGCTGGGTGAAAAGACACGTAAGCAGAGTTAGCAACGTCAAGACTGATGAACCGGTGCGCAAAGATTTAACCCTCAAAATGTGTGAACCTAAACCGTACCACCATTAAACAGCCTCATGCTTTTAAAGTATGGTGGTACAACTACTCGAGCTGTAGACAGACAAAAGAGGTAATAATTGCCCCAAACCCCAAAAAGGCCGACTGCTACTTACGACTGTTCAGAAAGAACCTGCAAACTATTAGGAATCTTGACAGGGCACTCTCAACTACAGCCCGATATGCAAGGATATGAAATGGATGATGAGATGACCGAGCATGTACTTGCCCGGCACTCTTCTACGCAAGAGAGTTCATGTTAGAAAATTAGTGGCTTCACATGGCCAGCCTATGCTTTAAGCATACATCATCAACCACATAGGCTGGTTGTGTGCTGAGACGACAGAATGAAGTTACCACTGGAGAAGGTACAGAAAGCCCAATGAGACCTAAGTGCATTAGAAACGGTTTCAACTTCCAAATCAATCCAGAAAGGTGTATTAGAAGAACTTAAAAAAACGAGCCACACTCTACTTGATTAATATCATGTAGTTACTTCTGAAAAAAAAAATGACATGACCAAAGACTACCTTGTTTGAGGCAGCTTGAATATCAAAAGGACTGAACCTAGCCCTGGAAAAAGCAGAGAAAGTGATCCAGAAAAAAATACATTGAACAATTAAGGTGACCATAGGTGGAAGAGAGGTGAAGAAGGAACGCTATATAGAAAAAATAAAATACAAAATTATACTTAATAAGACAGAATAAAAGCATTGCAGGTAATCACCGATTTAATCCCTCAATCCCCATACAACTCCTAGTGAGAGAATATGAAAATAGACAAGTATGAAACAAACAACAGAGAACAAATGAAGTGCGAAGACAAACCTCTCACAGTGAACAAAGATGTTAAATTCCAGTTCTAGTAAAGCCCGATCAAAAAAGCAGAAACATCATTTGTTGTTTTGATGAACTTCTGTTGCAAGTGAGTGCATAAACAGGTAACATAAGAACTACTTTCAGACTCAATTTCTTACTGCTCATGGCTGCACAGAAATAAATAACAATAAGTGCTATTATTACATGAGAACAGAATAATGAAGTGCGCAAGACAAACATTAATAAAGAAGTTGGACTAGAAATAATACCGAAAAACGTAAAAGCTCGAAAGCAGTAAAAACTGAGACACCTAACATGATAACACAAATACTGACTGAAAGAAAAAAGTAAAATTACGCATCATGCTAAGAAGCGATTAATTTATGCTGGATACGAGGAAATATTTTAGTACAGCTTTTTTAGTTTTGAATAGTGTGATCTGTGGGGAAGAGGCCTAAACAGCTATCCATAGAATCATCATTCGTAATGCATTTAATCTCCCCAAAAAAATAAGTATCAGTAGCACTCATATCTGATGTTAGTTTATGTAAAGGGCTTAAATACTATTTTCAAATAGATCAGATAATGCATGTTTTAGTAGTTAACTTAAATACTTTAGACATTTGTCATCATTTCCTAAACTTAATTTAAAATTTAGAAGCACATCCAAAATAAAGTAAATTATTTTCATTTATTTGATAAGCTATAGATACTTATAATATAATATATTTTGCAAATACCAAAACTTATTATAAATATGAGACCATCTTAAAATTGTAAATCAGTCAATTTAATTTGAAATTGTGATGGACAAATATGCGCGCACACACCTAAATTTTGTTAATTGATGTTTTAATATGACCGGCGCAAACGGATGCATAAGAACAAAGAGTTAAAAGACACCACAGCAGAGTTCGAGTAGACATTACACATACTTTTATTAGAAAAGTCGCATCAACCTTATTGTGGAGCTAACCGTTACTGTTATAATTATATGGTTAGGCTGTACACATCCCATTTTATTGTTAAAACTTTCTACTCCATATTAATAACCATAACCAAAACGACATAGGCAGAAATAAATATATTAAATTATATTCTACAACAATACAATAACATCACAAATTAAAGATGTATTTTTTATACACCTTAAAAAAAATTGCACAAAATCACAATAATAGAAATGAATACTGGAATCAAATATAACATTAAATAATTAATAAATTGAAATTCTGGAAACATAATTTGATTAAAGGTTTCTTTATGCCAACAATCCATAACTGTACGCTAAATGCGAATTATTCATTTTTCAGTAGATTTTCCTCTGTACTTGGGCACACTTCTGATATCAACATTTTTAATTCCATGTTTTTCTAAGAAAAAAAAAACAATATTTTATAAAGTTCTTATAATCCTACTTTTGAAAGCATTTCTAAATCTGAATCATAATTTATATATATTTGTTTTCTTTTTCAGTTAGGAATTATTACACAAAACAAAAAAAACTTGCAAGATTAATTAATTATTATCAAGTTAGTTATTAGTTTAAATATTTTTTGAGATGTTAAAAATATTACAGAATGAATCTCCCACCAGTAATTATATAAAATAACTTGTGGACCAACATTTGAAATAAGTAATTTTAAGTTTTGACATTGAATTCAATATGTAATAACTTGGTTGGTAATATTTTAATATAAAACACGTTGGGCATGAAGTATTTTATAATCATTATAAAATAAATAATTATGTTAAATAAACAATAACTTGTAACATCAGATGAAACTAGCTACAATGACTATTAAATATCTTTGGTGAGACAAATAGTTGTGTCAAGCAATAAATTACAAATCAATATGAAATAAATATAGTAAATGCGTTAAGGAATGGAAAAGGTTAAATAAATTTGGTTAATTTTATTTAACTTGCTGATTTGGTTGCTATACGTTTGATGTTGCTCGGACGGGGTACGCTGGATGTCCTTACTCTTCTATCCACTTTTTTCCCAATATTATAGCTGTGGTAAACATTTTTCATACCACGTATTGCTGGTGTTGGTTTCTCCACAGTTACATTTGTATGTTTTCTCATATTGTTTCCTGTATACGCAACTCCCTTTACTTGGTATTCTGTTGTATCTGTATTCCACAACATTTTTGATTCAATGGTTTTCTAAGAAAAAGAAAGAATATTTGATAAAGTTCTTATAATTTTACTTACATTTAAAGCATCAACAAAATAATAATCATTTTAAGCAAAGATGTTTATAAGCACTTACTATATATTCCTTAGGAATACAACTTTCAATCATTACATTTGTTAGTTGCACTTCTCGTACCAGCAGACGATAGTTGTCCAACATCACTTCCATTTCTCGTTGGTACTCATGCTCCTTATCAGCATGTTCCTCTTTTACTTCATTAAGTAGCTGCTGAACTTTTTTTATGTTTTTCGTAATACCAACATTCTCTTCCTGGAGACTTGAATATTGCTCCTCAACATTTACTCTCTCTTGCTGTAACAGAAAATAATAATCTAGTAGGAAGTTAGGACTATAATGTCTAAAGATATTTTAGAATAATTGAATTGACTAGAAGTTATAGTATTTCAAGTGACCAAAGCTAATTCATTCACTAAGCTAGAACCATCGATTTTAAATATTCAAAAATAACCAAACTCAATATGAGTTTGAAGTCTCAGTAATCAGTACTAAGTTTGGTCTTCTAAACTAACTTTGCAATAATAAGTCTTATTAATAATTTATTTCCTATTTTCAGTATCTCTGAATCTTCTTTCTTCTTTCAGCCGTTTTCGTCCACTGCAGGACATAAGCCTCTTCTCTGCTTGTATGCTGGCAACTTACATTACAAGGGACCTACAGTTTTAAGTGGATTCCGAACCACTGGAGAGAATTATCACTCCTCAGAGAAGGTATTTAGCCGTAAAACCCCACGCTGGCAAATGCGGGTTGGGGAGTGGGAGAGCGTATAGAACGTGAAAAGTATATCACGGTATATGGGAATCGAACCCACGATCTTCGGTACAGCGGCCGGATGCCTAGACCACTGCGCCACGCTCTCCTCTGAATACCCTACATAATTACCTAACCTAACTGTGTAATAATTTGATAATTAAATAAAACTCACCCCTTTCTTTTGTAATTCCTCTTCCAATTGTTTGCTGTATTCATCCATAGTCTGCAATTCACCTCTCGACATTTCTAACATAAATTCTTGAGTTTTTGCTTTCTCAAATAGATTCTCACCACCAATAAGAATTTTCTTCTGTATTACAGAAATCTTATTCAAAAGTTCATTCTTTTCTTTCCTGAAACAAATAACAACATTTTTTCACCATGCTAATAATTATAAAATTATACATACTCTGTTTTTTCAATTTCTTCATTCTGCTTCCTATATTCCTCTTCTTGAATACTGTCCTTCTTCTTCTAAAATATAATTTAAAAAACAAATCTAAATGCATACTTTAAAACAATGTTACCTTATGTTCAAGTTTAGCAGCTGCCCTTTCCTCGTGTAAAGATATTACATGAATTCTCTGTTGTAGTTTCTCAATTTCCTGTTCAAAGCATTCAATAAGACCCTTCTTTGTCTCGACATTAATTCTAGCCGTGTTTTTAATGTATTTAACTCGACTTGCGTAACGCAATGTGCAGATGCTTTCTTCATAATCTGCTTCTGATGGACTGACCATAGCAATCTAAGAAATGTTATTGTAAATTCTGCAGCACTACAATCAATAAACTAAAATTTTGTTTAAAGTTTTTTTACCATAGCAGTCTTAGAATTTCCTCCTAATGAATCCTGTAGCAGCCTAGTCAACTTCGAATTACGGTATGGTATGTGAGTACTTTTACCATCAACAAGTGCAGATATAACATTACCAAGTACCGATAGAGATTGATTAATATTGCTTGCTTCCTTAAGTCGATCACCAGTTGCATGAGTGCGGCTCAATCTTTCAGATCCCTAAAAAGGTAACATTGTGTCATTCATATTTACAATTTAGAAGCTTTCTACAAGACAAAAAACATTTTAAGATCTATAAAAAAATTGTTCAAAATCATCAAACAACGATCATATTATGTAGTCTCAAAAATGTATTTGAGTCTTTCAACAGATTATCATTCAGTTAAAATTTAGTGAAACGAGTTTGGAGTTACTAGCATCTCTTAGCCTTCCAAGACAATTTAAAACCTCTAAAGTTAATAAGTTTCTAGAGTTTCTAAAACCAGTTTGTTGAAGTCACTTTAGATATCAAAAATTATTTTCGAGTTTCTGAATTCTCAACAACCTTCACGCAACCATCCTTGGCACAGTCAACAATGCCTAATTCTTCAGAGACGCCGAGCAACAACTAAGTCCAAAACAAACAAAAACAGCAACTATGTCTCTTTCTCTGTTGACCCCAATAACGCAACATACAATCAAAACAATTATATCAAGACCTCTCACAACTTGACTCCTACAATGACAACTCTGACAGAAAGTAACTACTGGTGAAATACCTGTTGGAGTTTAATAAGTAGGACTGCGTTCGCATAACAAAAAACTTCCCGGCAAAACCAACAAAGTATTAACTCATTATACAAAGCTGAATGGCAGCCATACTTAAACAATCCACCTGCGTAGCAGCACTACTACTGTTCCCAAACAAAATGTAAGTCCTGGAAGCGTTATCATTTACAACTCACAGCTAAAGCGTTTTCTAAACTGAACAGATTAGTTCCAAATAATACACATCAACATATATCCCGTCAAGAGAAAATCGCCAAACTTACAAGCTATGTATTACACTTGCCACGATGAACTAAATAATACCAATCCAATCAAAAACTCGGTAGCTCACACATTGCCTAGTCATCACTGTATGGACCATGTCAACATCCATCAACCAGAATTACTAACACCAATCACAATCAAGATAGTATGTTAACCCCATAAACTCAATTGAGAACTCTTAAGAACAAGTTATATACATTGAAAAGTTCAATATTACATAGTAACACTTCAATACATTTACGAATAACTTAAACAGACATTTCGTACAGCTAGAACACTTAAGAAAAACTTACAGTTCCGGTACACGTTGGAACACTTTAGAACAATTTCTAATACATCGAAAGAGTTTAAAATTAATTAGAAATAGCTCACTTAACTTGGAAACATTGAAACAGATTCAGAAAAAACTTGAAACACTTTAGATGCAGTTGGATCAGTTCTTGTGCACCTTGAAACACTTTAGAACTATTCGCAATTTATTGGATAAGTATATAATTAATTAGAAATTGCTCGTTGCACTTTGACACAGCATGGAAACACTTAAAAACAGTTTATTTACAACTGAAAACACTTGAGAAACTTAAATACATTGAAGCAGTTTAATTTGAACTTAAAACAGTACGCTTTAGAGCAATTTCTAGTACTTTGAAAAGTAATTCAAAACAACTCGCTAAACTTCAAAACAGCTTAGATACACTTGAGAACAGTCCAAGTCATCTGTTTAGAGAGAAACTTAAATTACATTGAACAGATCTAAAATACTTCAGTACACCCAGAAAGTTGCAAACATTTTAGGTGTAGTTGAGAAAATCTACGCATCTTAGAACACTAGCAATTTCTAACACATTAGAAAAGTTTTAAAATAGCTCACTACACTTGGAAATGTCTTAGATACATTTGGAAACAGACCGTCTCTGAAGAGGCCCTTCTCAATATTTTGAGATAGAGCCCAAAAATCCTAACTACGCCACTGTCACCAACCAAAATATATAGTTCGCCAAACAAAATACCGCCATCTAGTCACAATTTTAGTTAAGGAGAACGTTAAGTAGCTAACGCCAAAGACGGTTAAACCCACCAACTGTACGCCGACGACATCCACATTGCAGATACTATTTTAAAAGCCAGATCCGGAAAAAATGTAGTTATTTCATCACCGTCAAATTGTTAGCTCGACCATAAACTACTGAACACCACAGAGATATTCTTGCGGCCAAAAACCGAAACGGCAAGCTGCTGTGATACCTCGGCAACAAGATAGCATCCAATAACAGACGTACCATCGATCAACAAGATCCCAAAAATATCCACTAATCTCGCGCAGTTGACACCAGAAACAACAGTCTCCATAGAACTAAAATCCTTGGCAAAACAACTCAAGAATAAAATGGCACCAAAAGTTCTCACATCAGCATCTTCTACTAAACGTAAAAAGCACAAGTTATGACGTGCGTGCAGCAGGATAGCAGCAGCTGTAATGAAATCCGTATAATAATCAGTGCACGCTTAGTTTCACATGCGTCATTTTATACAAAAAAGAAAAAACAAAGAAGAAAAAAGAGAAGTTATGTTCACCTAAGCGTAGAACAAAAGTAAATTTTAAACTAATATTACAGATAACACTTAATGTTTTAAAAAATCTCAGTGCCTAAAAATAAACCTAACCCGAGACCTAACCTAATATCACATATGATACCAAAGTTGTAAAATATTTCTATGCCAGATGCTAACAGTACACAGGGTGATTCAAAGTTAAGCCGCCAAACGTCTGATTTTTTAGGTTAAAGTAAGACTTTTTTGTCTATACATTTATTTCCAAAAATGCACATTTTCAAGCCAGAATAAAAAACAAAACAAAAAAATAGTGTTGTTTCATTGCATTGTTGTGATAATAAAACGGATCAGTTTTAAAAATTCACAAAAACTGCTCGTAACAACTGCCACCATTTTCAAAGCAAAACTACCACTTGTAGACGGCAGACTGAGCAGTTGTACGGCACTCTGCTGGTGTGATCTCCCGGGCTGCTTTCATTTTCCAAAAATAAGAACAAATGGACCATTTAAGCGTGAGTAAATCGTTGCACAATCCCATTCAAACGTTAGACAAAAATTAAATTTTGATAAATGCTACTTCGTACGGCAGCAGAATTTTCGTGCTTCCAAATGTGAGCTTTATGCTGATTAAAGATACCACCGCAAGTTGCTTTGATAATCCCAACCACCGTTAGAGCCAAAAAAAGCATCATTTGTTGTTTGTCGGCAGGTCATCAGGTAACCAATTCTAAACTGTTTACTAATGATATAGGTAACAACTGTCCTATACACAATGCTCCGCGTATATCCTAACTGAAAAAACATCTCCGCGTGCTGAGGCATTTCATCAAAGTGCTCCAAATCTATTCTGTTCTTCTTTCATTTATGTTCTCTCTTAGACGTTAAAAAGTATTGGAAAACACTGATCTATCAAGCAATCACCTTATCGAGAATATACGGGCGTACTCAACTACTGCAGCGCGCACATTGCCATTACAGTACCCGTAGCTGCAGTGTAAATATTTGGCACAATTCTGATTAAAAATACGCATAAAACATACTTGAACTAATCAATTCACTCAGAGAAATGTCAAAGGTTGTCAAAGTTTGACAAGCACAATCAACAACAAAAAACAAAAATTAGAGTCAACAAACAGCACTTTCACATTTTTTAATATTCACTCAGTTAACCTGAAAGTTGTACAACTACAGTGCTTTAAAGTACACAACACGGACTAAACAATAAAAATAAATAAATAAACTAACATAAAAATCGGTAAAATACTATATGTAAGTGGTTACACCTTTTTGAAGAGTTCCTCTGTATTTGACAGACGCCACATTATTACGGAGCTCAAGCCGATTGGAAAAGGGAAAGTAGGCTCGGCAATCCTTCAAAAAGTACTTCACTGTCAGAAGGTCGTGACATGTTCGGCTGTTCGTCGCCGGTCAGAAAATACAAGTCAAGTTAGTATATCCTATGCGCAAACGACAAGAGACAATTAACGGCAATTTCTATGTCATCACAGAAAACTTAATTTCCTTTAGTTTGGTCTCAAAGCCGTTCCATACTAGTTGCTTCGATAACCTTTAAAATTACTTATCTCTTGAGGTCGATAGCTCGTTCTTTCCAATGCCCACATAACCTGGCGTCCAAACAAAAGTAATGTCTCTCCCAACTTGGCCACCAAAGCCAATCGGGCAAGTACATAGTTATACTCACGATAGAACTCTACAAGTCTGAACAAACTTTGAAACGACGTCTATTTCACAGTATAGCAGAATATATAGTTCTGAGGTAATATACCATAAATAAGTCGTTCGGTCAATGACAAAAGCACCTTCCACTCGCCGATTTGTTCTCGAACCGTATGCGTACAATTGTGGACCAAAAGTTATTATTGCCAATTCTGCTTATCATTGACCTATTCTTCGCGTATTTTAACACAAGCTTCAACAAAACATATTAAAACCCAGCCTGTGAGATTCCCCTTGGCCAGAGTGGCTCATCAGAAGCACGTTTGGTACCTTTAGCTTTACTAGGTTTTCCTAGAATCCCATACACTCTTGTACACTTTTCTAATACCTCCAATGCTCTCAGAAGCTCTTATAGTATTAAACTCACTTAAAAGTGTCATGTTAGAATCTCTTAAGCTTACCAAAGCAACATAATATTAAAAAAATCTCTAAATTCCAGATTAGAAAAAAGAATTAAATAGCAAAAAGATTAAAAAAAATCTATACTTAAACAATGTAAAACAAACGTACGTCCGGCTATTTACGCTTCAAAAATTATTAAATTGCTTAAAAAGTCAAAAATAATTTTGTTTATGTGCAGTGGGATGGTTAATGTCTTTACAACATCTTAAAATATAAACTTTCAAATAAAAAATTGACTCTGTGATATACTTAATATTTGTAAATAAAAGGCAATTAAATAATATTTTCCTATTTATAGTACTGTTTGTTTACAGAACTATAATTAATTATAAAAATGATTTATTTATTGCCTTTAAACCAACTACATAGATAAGATTAGCCAGTTTCATCTTATTTGATTAAAAAAAACTCTCTCTAGTAAATGGTTTCTTTGAGAAACATTAATAAATCCATACAATTTATTACTATAGACAGCTTTTAAGTCAAACATATTTCGCGATATACGATACAAATGCGGGCGTAGAGTTTACTCCTAAAATGGCTTTGTAGAATATAGTTAAAAAAATGTTATCGTGTCGGTATTAGAGTAACTTGACAAGAAACATGAGTCTCGACGGTCTGCTGGTCCCAGTGAAGCGTCTGGGAATACCGCGACTACGGTAAAGCGACTGGGGACAGAAGTCGGTCTCGGAATCAACGTGTTGGAGAGTCGTCGGAGAATTGGTAAACAAATCGCGTTAGCAAAGAGGCCGACAGTGTCGTTGATAAAAATCTTCCAAGATCATAGTAAAATTAGTCAGATGCTAGTAAAATTAAATCTTAACGAGTGCCACAAAAATTCTCTTTTGAACAAAACCAGTCTCTTACGCAGATTAGTGATTAGCTAGTCGCTGGATAAGCAGCTGCCAAGAGTGCTAGATCTACATTATGTTTATACCGGACAATAAAAAAGACCTCCTCAGGTAAAGAGCGGAGGAATTCTGTTCGAGATATCCATGCCGCAGATCGTCTACTTAGAGTTTGGTAAGTAGTCATTCAAGAAAACCTTAACAGTTTCATCTATTAAATAATAAGCTTTCTCGTTTTCTCACTAATTCTTCTTGTTTTGGCCAAACTCCTACCCCGAGTCCTGCTCCTGTGATATCGACGTCCAGGTGTCCTTCCACCTCTTCATTGGCCTGCCGAGAGGGCGCCTTGTGTATGTTTTACCGTCACGGACTGTCCTGGCAATTTTATCGTCCTGCATGCGTGACACGTGCTCGTTCCACTGTCTTCTTCTGCTTCGCGCCCATCTCAAAATATCCGGTGTGTTGCATTTCTCACGTATTTCAATGTTAGTTCTTCGGTCGGCAAGTGAGTAGCCAGTGATAGATCCGAGGGTACATATCTCTGCGCATCTTAACCGGCGTTTTGTCTCTGCCGTATCGGCTCTGGTTTCAGCGGAGTAGGTGAGAATAGGTCTCACGCACGCTTTGTAGACCCTTGCTTTGCTGTCAGTTGATATGTTTTTATTCCTCCAGACGGGATTTGGCAGTATTTCTTCCCAGACAAAGACTTATTGGTAGGCAGCCCTTTTCATCTTGGATTCCAATATATTTCATTACTGACAACCTATGTCATTCCGGTTCTCTACCTCGTTTTGTGCAACCTCTATCTTTGTGCGTTCGTTCCAGGTGCCAGACACAACTATGTAACGGCCAAAAGTGCGTTGCCTGGCCATTGATCTATCCTATCAGATGAGAGAGTTTGTCCCAGTACTTTGAACATTTTATACCAATAAAAAGTTCATATCTTAAGGTCAGGCGCCCACAGAAGTGATTCTGACACGTAAAGTGGTAAAATACAATGTACCATTGCCACACATCTACCACGTTATTGTAACGTTATCTCATATTAACTATACTGTATTGTGCCACGTCACGCGTACCAATTTTTAGAAGTCATCTGGTCCAAAAATTCTTTTTACCATCGGTTTTTGTCTTTAGCCAATTGTGTCATAGTCACATAAAAATAACAGTAAACTTAGCTTTGTTAAAAATGATGTAAAAATGCAATAACAATGTAAAACATAATAGCATTTGAAGTATTGTTCTAATGTAATAAAGTATTTGACAAAATTTTTGAGAACAAACTTCACAAGTTACCATTTCCGTACAATTTGCACATTGCAAATCCATAAATATTTAAGATTTAATCATTTAAAGTCATCAGTTTGGTTTAATGTAAAAAAGCTTAGAGCTTCTAAGGTCAAAGTGTACATTTTTGTATTAGTTTTTACAATCTTAGTCTAAAGCATAAATTTTAGATATTTCATTAAATTTTATAAATACGTACTTGCAAATTAATCAAAAAATAAAAATGTTGCAAATTTATTCAACTAGCAATAACTTGGTTAACTATTAAGCTATCGTTGCGCAATTTTGAGATTAGTTAGGCCATAATATTGTCAAAATAAGTCTTACTAAAAAAATTTACTAAGTAAATTACAAAAGTAAAAAAATGAGTCTAATAATAAAATTTTTGAACAATTATCAAATTTGTAATAAGTTACCTAACTATTAGGCTATAGTTATGCAAACAACTACTTAGGTCATAATGTTTGCCAAAATAAGCTAAGATATTTTTTTATATTTTCTAAAATTTTGAAAACATTTTAAAATTTGCATACTAGATGTTTTTTTTAATTTACTAAAACTGACATAGCTAGCTTAGTTCTTCAAACTTTCTTTTCTACTTGTATTAATAATTAAAACACGGGTGGTTTTGAGTTTCAAAGATTTATTTTTAAACTGCTACATGTTTCACCACACAGTGCCATCATCGGGTAGATTAATATGCCACTGTGTGGCAAAATGTAGCAGTTTTTCAAATAGATCTTTGAAACCCAAAACCATTTGTTTTAATTTTTAATATAATATGGAGTTTCATCATGTATCCGCCATCCGCATGTTGGCAAAATATTACATAAAAGTATATTATTATTTTACATGCTAGATTTAGAACATCATGGAGATTCCAAAAAAAAAATTAATATATATATATAAATGTATATGTTGCCATTTAAAAAAGTTGTTTGTCTTTGCAAGTATACAAAAAATAAAAACATATATGTGTCTGTACATGCCTTTATAGTACTCAAAAAACCATTTAAAATGGTTTTTGAATAAATCAATTCGGTTAAAAAACAAAGGAGTTATTAAGCCGTACGTCCACAGTTACAAAGAGGTATGACTATGAATTATTGCAACCTCATATAATAGTCCTCAATAAAAACATTAAAATAAAAAGACAGTTGATAATAAAAGACACATTTTTATGTTACGTGTAATGCTAAGATGCTAATTTGAAGAGAATGATTGTTTTCAGTTTTATATTGTATTATAAATATTATAAATGGTTAGTATATGTGGTACAGTAATTTAAGCATATTATTCTAGCTGCACGATGTAATTATAAAAACATAAAATAAAAACTTACCGCTAAATCCACTAAATTCAATTTACCAATCGTTGTTTTATTATCCAATCTATTCTTCGATTCAATTGTAATAGTAAATATAGCATGAGATCTAGAACTGACATCATTCATCAAAGTAGATCTAGTCATACGATTATTATTGCCACGATTCATCAAATCCGTAATAGATTCAATAGAATCAACAGTAAAACCCATAAGATCCTTGACGTATACACCAACATCGGTGCGCTCACGCACTTCCAATTTATTATTTGGAGTATTTGATAACAAATCTCTCACATCTTCATTATAAATTTCCAAATATGTAACAGTTACAGCAAACGACTTTACATCACTAGCACGAGCAATTTTAGTAAATATATGGGCAAAAGCATTTGGGATAATGCCTTTTAAATCACCCACTTTATTATTACCAGCCATTGTAAATGTTTTACCAGTTCCAGTTTGTCCATATGCAAATATGGTTCCATTGTAACCATGTAAACTTTTTTCTACTATCGGGTATGCAATATGCCGATATAAATCAATCTAAAATATAATGTATTTAGAATATATGAATGTTATCGTTATGATTTTATAACCTGTGTACAACTCTGGTCAAATATATGATCAAATTTGAATGATTTAGTTTTCTCGTGGCCAGGTTTGAACAAAGTGATCACGCTTTCCTCTTCATCTAACGTAATTATGTTTTTATTGCCATCAGATTTTTCTCGTTTATTCAAGGGCCTTATGCGGATGACTACCCTCACATTTTCAACTTCACCACTTGGTAATTTTAACTTGTGAGCCATGTTTAGACTAATTAATTATGGAATTAATTAAATAGTAAGGTTAAAGAAGTTCATTAATAAATTGCTAAATAAATATCATTGATAGAGTTCAAATTATAATAAAATTAAGCTTACTTGTCTTTAATTATTATGTTTCAATTAATTCAAACGTTGAAGAAGGTCCAATTAAAGTCCAATTAATTTAATTTAAGCTGCACAGTGCACACAACATTCACAAATTAGAAATGTCAAATCTGACGTTACTATATAAACAAACACAGCCTTTAATCTTTAAAGTAAATCAGTGGCGTACTACAAATTTTTATTTAGAAGGTTATAAAAACAAACTATTAAAGAGTTTTATTTGTAAACCAGTGGCGTAACCAAAAATTTTAATTTAAAATTGAATTATTATTTGTTTTTTGTAAATCAACCACAAACAATTATTTAGAAGGTTATAATTAAAAAATATATGTTTTTCTTGTGAACCAGTGCTTTAACCATAAAATTAGTTAAAAAGGTTATAATCTATAACATTAAAAAATTAAATGATTTTTTTGTAAATTAGTAGCATAACTACAAAATTTTATTTACAGTGTTATACTTAAAAAATATATGTTATCTTTGTCAACCAGTGGCGTAACTACAAAACTTTATTTAAAAGGTTATAGTTTAAACAACAAGAAACTAATATTTAAAAACATTAGAAGGTTAAAAGACACAGGTATTTCAATAAGCGACGATTTAACAGTGCAAGAACGTCAAAATCGAAAAACTTTACATAGACACTTTAAGTAGGCAAAAAACAATAAATTTAATGTAGAATTGAAGCATAATTCACTCATTATTAATGGAGAATAGTACACGGCTAAAGATTTAAATAAATCTATAAGTTCCGAGGAATCACTGTCAATCGATAGTTCTATTAACAATATACGTGAAAGTTGACCCCAAGGCTATGGCTATACAAACGCTGCCAACACAGGATTCAAAAATACACAAAAATCTTCTGAAAGTGTATCAAAAATAAAAGAAAACACGCAACCAACTTCTCAGTCTCTTACACAGTACTCAACCAAAAGTATAAATAAATAAAGCGGGACCAAACAAAATAAAACGCATGCGCAGCCGGCTAAGCAATCCACCAAAAACTAATAAAAAACAACAAAAGTAGCGCGTAAGAATATAAACTTTTTTATTTAAAACAACTACACTTTTATATGTTTACTGATTGTATTTTTTAGATTAATTTGTTTTACTTATGTATATATTATAACAACATTGGTTTATTGTTTTATTATTATATTTTATATTGCATTAATTATTAATTCACAATGAATCACAACTTAAGTATCTGCCATATAAACGCAAGTTCTCTATTTAGCAAATTTAATTTTTTTGAAGATGAAATCTTGAAATGTAACTACGATATAATTGCTGTCCCAAAAACGTGGTTAAATACAAATGTTCCAATCCCATCAATAAACCTAAACGGTTATACATTTTATAGAAGTGATAGAGGGTCCAGAGGTGGCGGTGTGAGAATTTATATAAAAACAATATTTACTAATATAAAAGTCTTACAAGTTGTAGGTAATAATGAACAATTCTGGCTCTCATTAGTATCAAGAAAAAAAAAATTGCAATAGGTGTCATATATAAGCTCCCTTCTTTTAAAGTAAATGATTTTTTAAACCAATTGGAAAATAATATTATAAATATATTACCGTATGTAGACATTACCATATGTTTAGAAGATTTTAATATTAATGTTTTGAATTCTGAAAATTTGTCAACAAGATACTTTAATGAATTATTAGAAACTATTGGCTTTACACAACTAATTAAAGAACCTTCTAAAATTACAGATAAAACTATATCCTTAATTATTATTTCTGACAAAAGTATAGTGGTGTAAAAATGTTTAAACCATATTCAGACTATTTGTTTATTTTTTGCAAATTAGCTATTGAATCATACAGAAAAGAAAAACCAGTTTTAAAAAGTATTATAAACTTAAAAAAATTGACACAATACAGTTTCAAAGAGATTTATAATCAATTCCTTGGAGAAATATCTATGAACTAAGTGATGCAGATAGTAAAGTCAAATTCATTAACGACAATATTACAACACTATTGAATCTACATGCTCCATATAAAACTATTAAAAATGTCAATCGTAAACGCCCATGGTATCCAGACAACATTAGACTATTATCAAAGCTAAAAGGTGAAAATGAATGAATGAAAATATAAGAAAACGCAAAACCAAGCACATTAGCAAAATTCTAAAAATTTGAGAAATAAATCAAATGCTGCAGTGGAAAGAGAAAAAAAGCTCATTTTGAAATCATTTCTAACAACTCTGAAAAAAAAAGTTATGGAAAAAACTTAAAACTTATAATATAGTAAAAAACGTAGAAATTTTTATTCCAACAAACTTTAGTAATCCTATTAATATAAATAACTATTTTGTTATATACACCAACTGCAACAAATGCATATAAAACAACTATAGTTGATTTTTATAAAAACAATAAAAAATATAATAATAATTTCTTTTTTCATAAAATATATGATAGTGTCACCTTAAAGCTTTTATCAACAATAAAAACAAATGCCATGCAATGTGATGGAATTAACATGCATTATTTATCTTTGTTGTCTTTTTATAATAACATATATTACACATACATTAAATTGCTGCATTGAGTCTAACACTTTTCCATCTTTATGGAAAAAAACAATAGTTATGCCTGTTCCAAAAACTAAAACTTTCAAAGAATACAAAGATAAGTGTATTGCCATGTTTTTCAAAGCTTCTAGAAAAGGTACTAGATGTACAACTTAGGAAATATTTAGAAGACAATAATATTTTACCACCAAACCAATCAGGTTTCAGACATGGATTTAGCTGTACAACAGCAATTACTTCAATTATAGATGACATTATTAGATCCTGAGCAACTGATAAAGGTAATGTTACCGCGCTAGTACTATTAGATTACAGTAAGACCTTTGACATGATGAACCACGATGTGTTACTATCACTCCTTAACTACATCGGGTTATCAACACATAGCGTGCAACTTTTTTATAGTTTTCTTTCAAACAGATCTTAGTCATCTTAAAGTTAACAATAAACAATCAGAATATAGACACCTGACAAAAAGTGTTGCCCAAGGCTCAATTTTAGGCCCCTTATTATATATTGTGTTCACCTCACTATTTATAGATTCTGTAAAATTCTGCAAAATTCATTTTTATGCTAATGACTCACAATTATATATGTCTGAATCTATACTAAACATACAAATGATTCAAATATCAAATCAAAAATTAACACAGATTTACAAAATATTATTGATGTATCTACTAAACACGGTTTAGCAATAAACCCTGATAAATAAAAAAATGTACTTTTTGGAAAACAAAAAGATGTAGCACATGCAGAACGTGCACTTAATATTAAAATTCAAAACACAAGTATTCCTATTGTGAAAGAAGCAACAAGTCTTGGTTTGGTATTATACAACACTTTAAGATTTCGCAACACATATCCAAATGCTGCCAAACAGCTTTTCACAATCTTAAAAACATTTATAATCGTCGTCGTGTATTAAACAAAACTACTAAAAAACTTCTCTGTGATAGCATAGTTTTGTTACATTTTAACTATTCTGATGTTTTATATGGGCCTTGTCTAGATAGCAATGACAAACAACAAATTTAAAGAATACAAAATTGTTGCCTTAGACTGATTCATGGAATAAGAAGAAAAAAGCCAGCATCTAAATTTAGAAAATCTTCAGGACGGATAACTATGTCTCAACGAAGAGAATATCATTTTAAAATATTTATTATTGATTTTATTTGTTTATTTTATTAACTTTTTTTTTTTTAATTATTATTGATAGTTATGATTTGCTTTTTTTTTGTATAATTATCTATTATCTATGACTTAAGCAGCAGGTCGTATTCAAGTTTTGATTTATTGTGATTTTATTTTACATGATATATTATTTATGTGTATATTCTTAGTTATAATGTATGTAATTTTATTTAGTTTAAGTTAGATTTAGGAAAGGTAAGGTGGAAGAACAAGTCGAATGTGAATATTCTAAAACTTGAACCTTACCATTTCTCCAATGTAAAATTGCAGTATTATTATTCTTTGTATTTGTAATCCTTTAGATATGTTTTTATAATGGAGAATAAAGATTATTATTATTATATACATTCTTTAAACTACAAAATATTATTTAAAAAGTTATATATAAAAAAAACATGTTTTTTGTAAAACCAGTGGCGTAACCACAAAATTTTATTAAGTAAAATTAAAAAAAAACATGTTTTCTTTGTAAATTCAAAATTTTGTTTACGAAGTTATAATTCAAAATTCATATATATGTTAGAGCCGTCTGACACGATACTGATTTTAATGTTACATTTAATATTAGATAATGCGCGCGCTACTTTAAAATAAGAATTTAGAATTAACTCGGCAGTTGCTGTATGACAGAAAAGTTTATAAAATAAGAAAGTTAGCATGCGCATTGAACTAACCTGTCAGTAAAAGTAAAATGTCAAATATCTGAAATAACCTCATAATATTTCAGTTAACGGCTAACGCACTACTTGTAGCATGCTTATTTTTATAATCGACGTTCTTCACTTCGTATAAGCACGGGCGTGTTTTATATATGTCAATTAGCAAGTGAACTTGTACTTTTGACCATAAGCTTAAAATTAGATTATTAAAAGCTAATTTTATTTAAAAAAATGTAGGATTAGAAATTTTTATCATATAGTTTGTAATAATTAATTCTTTTTTTGAATTTAATTTTTTTAAATTTAAATTTATTTATTTAAATAATAAATTTAATTTTAAAACGTACGTAATAATGATAAATTAGTATGATAATATTTAAATATAATTAATTAGTTGTAGGTTAAGTAAAAGAATTTGAAAAATATATTTCTGTAAGCATAATTAGGCACTTGCTAATAATGTAATAACAAACGCGTGTAGTGTAAATATATCAACACGTTCTTTTCTTGCATCAAAACATATTAACTCGGCGCAAGCATCATTTAATATTAAATGTAATATTACAATCGGTATCGTGTCAGACGGCTGTCAGTGCATAAAGACTGACACAGCCGAAAACGACATTAGAGTATACAAGAAAGCAGCTTGCCTTGAACATTGGAATTCAGTCCGTAATTGTAAAAATCAAAATTGTTATAGATGACATATTGTTTAATTCAAGTTCATAGTTTTGATAATTAGTGAAAAATTAAAAATAAGCTATCTGCAGTTATCTGTACTTAAACTGACATTCAATAAACTTTCTGTTAGGATTTAACTAGTAGAAAATGGTTGTTATTGGTCAACATTCTAACTTGTTTGACAATGATAATAAATTACAACAATATATTCTATATATTCACAAGTAAAACGTTTTGGTAAAGTAACTCACGCATATCATGTACATCAGGGATGGCCAACAGGTCGATCGCGATCGACCGGTCGATCGCGAAGCAATTTTTGGTCGATCATAGCTGACAAGAGACAAAATTAAAAAGAGCGAAAAAAAAAAAATTAAATAATTTGTATAATTTTATTTTTTGATTTGTCAGATTTTTTTATAAAATAATAAAAAAAAGTTTTATCTAAGAAATAAATTATTTTTTAGATGATTGGAGCTATAAATATTTTAGTATGCGTGCAAACGTGTGCTCGTGAGATTCCCAGGCGCTTATCGTGTGATTCCCCGGCGCTGAATTTGGGAATATTTTAAGCAAGCGTTAGTATTTCACTTGTTTACTTGTGTAGTGAAGAATAGTTCAATTTATGAAAGTGTTATTATAAAAGTAAGTTGTCATATTCCCTAACATGTTAAAACACAATTTCCTTAAAAAGTTTGCGCTCAAAAAACCGATCTAACAATTACTTAATCTATTTTAAAGAGCGTCAATTGCTGAATTAGAATTATACAGCCAGACACAAATAGTGAGGCCTCAATAAGAGGCAACTTAGTATACACAAAAAATATGTTAAATGTGGTTAAACTAATGCCTTTGCCCGTTTTGGCATTTTTCATTTGCGCTTAAATTTTAAACATTCCATGGGCGACGTTGTTCTGGGATTGAAAGATGCTAAAACGGGCAGAGGCAAAAGTTTAACCACATTCAACATAATTTTTCTGTATACTAAGTTGCCTATTATAGAGGCCACTCTATTCGTGTCTGGCTGTACCTAGCAATTAAATTTTATTTAGGGCCGTAATATCCAACTCCTAATAAGCCACCTAATAAACTATTAGCTAATTAGAAAATGAATCTATAACTCTACAAACTGATTTAATTTTACAAGCCAAAGAACTTGAGGAAGATTTTTGGAAACACGTCAATCAAGAAAAGTATCCCAATATCACCAAATGTAGCGAATACATCTATTCTTGTTTTGGATCCACATACTTATGTGAATCGGCCTTTTCATATTTAAAGTTAACAAAAACTAAACATCGTTCCTTACTTACGGATTCCCATACTCAAGATACATTAGCATTATCTTTATCTGGATACACACCAAATTTTGAACGCTTGGCTGGAGACATGCAGACACAGACTTCTCATTAATAATAAAACTTGAAAATAAAATGATTACTTTTCAATTAATAAATATTATTAAATATATATTATGTTAGTTTAATACCTCCTTCCCCGTCATCACTCATTAGTACACCAGCCGCATGTTTAATGTGTTATATATATCAAGACTTTAGTAGGTAGATCGCAACACATTTTCAAGAAAAATAGTCGATCATATATATAAAGAAGTTGGCCACCCCTGATTTACATTATTTCTATGTCCGTTGATGTATTCAAATCAATAACTTCAGTTTCATCTAAATAAATATTTTCTAAAAAAATACTGCCTAAAAGAATCTCCTCTAAAAAAACAGTATTTAGTTCAAACAAACATGTTTTATTTGTTGTTTCGCCAAGATGCGACTGAGTTTTACAGAATCTAATTTGTTGGTATAGGCACATTTTTTTATTTATATATGTTATGCAGGGTATTAGGTTAGGTTAGGTTACGTTAGGCTGGGCGCGTTGTTGGGTAGAGACCTATGCGGACATAGACCGGTGTTACAGGTGTCAGGAACGCCACGGGAAGAGAAAATATGGAAACAGTATTAGAATACAAGAAGTTGCAAAAAAAGTTAGAGAGTCTAATCAAATCTGCCAAGAGAAGTAAGTGAAATCTTTTGGTGGAGGAGGTAGACGGGGACATATGGGGTAGGGGGTACAAAATTGTAACGGAAAAAATTGGAAAAACACCACCAAGGGTATCGGCAGAAATGCAAAAAACAATTGTGGGGAAACTCTTTCCAAAACAGGAAGAAAAAGTACGTAGAGAGTGGGACAGAGTTTTGCTAGTAGGAGAGGGTGGGAAAGGGAAAAGGTAATTTTAACAGGGGGGCTGCCACAGGGATCAGTTCTAAGCCCCACGTTGTAGAACGTCCTCTACGACAACGTGGTAGGTCTGGAATTGCCCCTGGGTAGCTTACGCCAACGACTTGGCGGTGATAATTACAAAACGCTTTAGGGGGGAACTGGAGGAAACGGGAAACTGCGTTTTTGTTTTTAAGAAAGAATATGTGTCAAAAATTGAGAGATTAGAACTAATGTTTGCAAAAGCCAAGGAAAATCAGCAGGTAGTAGTGCCTAAACATGCTGAATGTAGTATAGATACAACAAATTTTTTGGTCGGAAAACTGTTCAATGTACAATTGTCTAACTTGTTACGAATTGCCATCAGCTAGTCTATACATAAAATGCATGTTAGTCATCTCTGGGTTTGTACAGTCATTTATAGTGGAGGACTATTAAAAACACGTCAAACAGCCAAACGTCACTCAATCTAAACAACTGCAACCAATACATGTGATGATCAATGACGAGACGTATTCATATAAAATTCACTTGTACATTAGTAGATAACACAGCAGTTCCAAGTTAATGTTAACAATTTTTTGTACTTGATAAATTCATTAATTTTTTGTACTTAATATGTTTTTATTTACATTAATGATTTTAACAAACACCGAAATTGTCGCAAATTTTGTTCACCCTGTATCTTTAAAACAAAGAGTTTTTTTAGAAATCATCATAGAACAAAATATTTTTAAATGATTTAAAATATGTATGTATGTATATGCAAAAAAACTTTATGTTTGTTGTGTGCAATAATAGTTCTATACAAACATTCAGGACCTACAGTTTAACGTGGAATCCTAACCGCACTACTATAGGGTTACTATTAAATAATTTGTTGTTTTGTTATTGCCTTGTCAAAGAGACGACCGCATCAAAATATATTTGACAAGTTAGATATTGCCGCAGCCGAGAATTGAACTCTGGTTGCCTGCTCATAAATCCATTGTGTTACGGTTGCCACATATTTATTAGTATTAAAATAAATTTATTAAAAAATATAAAACATATAATTATTATCGTTTATTACAAAGACAAAAGCATTCTATTCCTCAATCGGTTTTTGAATTGTTCTTATACAATCACAGAAAGTTTGAATACAAAATCAAATAAAGATGAGTATTGCCCCAGCATTTACCAAGATGAAAATTTGCCAAAATCAACCTCAAATATCAATAAATTTGATAATAAACTTTGTAAATATTAGTCAGTTGTTGTCACTCTTCTTTATTTATAGTTCATCTTAGACAAAACTTTGTACAATTGCAACAGTAGTTTATATATATTTTTAAAAGAAAATAATCTTATCTAGCACTAGCCCTAAGAAGCGGACTGTTTGCACACGCACGAGTTAAATCCCGCAAGACAATCTAGAAGTACCGGTTAGAACTTCTGAAGCGGAAAAACTGCAAAACTCTTTTGCTTTTGTTTTCCTGTTTTGTTTGTCTATGGTAATCTGCAGTTGACGTATTAAAGCGAGTATACTGTCTTCGGCCAAGTTGTTGACGTACTGATAGAACGTTTTTAGAAATTGTGGCGTTTATTAGTTTGGGACATTTGTTTAAAATGTAACTATAATTACATTTAATATGAAAACGTAGGTCAACCAAATACTTAGCCTTGCCAATATCTGAAGCGCCTTTATTTTTTCAACAACGGGTTTGATAGTATGTATTGTGTAAATTATTTATAAATACAGAGTGTCCGGAAAATACGTGTACAACGTTTGACGACAGACTCCTGACGTCAAAATAGGTCGATCTAAGCCGACTTAGTTATATCCAAAATTGTCTCGTTTAGCCGGTAGAGGGCGTCAAAAATTTGTAAATATTAAAAAGAAATTACCTGTAACAATAATTTTTTAAGTGACCTTGTTGCTATGGCGTTTAATAATTTGACAATTATTGACAAATTGTCACCAGTCTATGAAATTTACTCAATTATACGATCAACATTCTTGAATTACAAGTTCATTTTACCATTAAAAATGGAAAATTATACAAACTCTCAGAAAGTTGACATGCTCCTGGTATACGGGTTTTGTCAAGGAAATGGGCGAGTGTTAGGGTTTACATGGAGAGGTTTCCTAACCGTCGAATACTAAACCACCAAACATTTGCCAATATTGAGCGTCATCTTCGGGAAACGGGCAGTTTTGAGAAAAAGTTTGAAGGCAGGGGTTGTATGCGAACAACTCGAACTGTGGAAACAGAAGAGATGATTCTGGAAAGAGTTGAAGAAGAACCAAGTACCAGTACCCGTCTCTTAGAACGTGAGTTAAATGTTCCTAAAACGATTGTCAATGAGGTTTTAAGAGAACAGTTGTTACATTCTTACCACATACAAAAAGTCCAGGAACTTTTACCGACTGATTCCCCCATGCGGCTTACATTTTGTCAATTTATTAGAAACAAAAGAATCCTTGTTCCAAATTTTTGTAGAAAAATTATGTTTACTGACGAGGCATGCTTTACAAGATCTGGGATAACCAATCTGCACAACGAACATATTTATTCCGATAAAAATCCACATGCCATTAAAGTTGCACATCATCAGCATCAATTTAAAATTAATATTTGGGCAGGTATTATTGATCACTACCTTATTGGTCCCATTGTTATTCCAGACAGGTTAGATGGAAATATTTATTAAAATTTTTTGCAAGACACATTACCAATTCTTCTGGAGAATTTGCCCCTTTTACTTCGGAGGGAAATGTGGAATATGCATGATGGTGCTCCGCCCCATTTTTCCGTTACCGTTCGGCAATACTTACATCATCAATATCCCAACCGATGGCCACCACGTTCTCCTGAGTTAAATATGTGTGACTTCTTTTTGTGGGGCGTTATTAAAACAGAAGTTTACAAGACTCCGGTAAACACACGCGATGATTTATTGCAGCGGATTTTAAAACCATTTTAATAATCCCGAGACATTAGATAGGGTCCAATATCATTTTTTAAAGAGTGTTAATAAGTGTATTCAGCAAGATGGCGGTCATTTTACACATTTGCTTAAGTAATGTTTTTGTTTTACTTAGTTTCTTACAATAGATACTTTCAACTTTGTTATACTTTTGTTTTTTTTTTACGCCCTCTACCGGCTAAACGAGACAATTTTGGATATAACTAAGTCGGCTTAGATCGACCTATTTTGACGTCAGGAGTCTGTCGTCAAACGTTGTACACGTATTTTCCGGACACCCTGTATATATATATATATATCTGCTTTCAGCTGTTAGGTTAGGTAAAGTTAAACTCTAAAAAACTAAAAAAAAACTGCAATTGAAAAAAGATTAGCACTAATTGTCGACCCTTAGAGAACATTGTTTCTAAACATAGTCTTTGGGTTAGTAGTTCCCACACTTACTTTAATATTTGCGATTTTGCATAAAAAATTTAAAAAAAGAAGAAAGAAAGAAATTCTCATGCGTGCAGATTTTCTAAAACTCAGGTCAAAAAACACCGCTATAAAGTGTTTTTGCGCCTGATTGCAACAAGCTTTAAATAATTTTTTTTAGAAAAATCAAATAATTAACAATACGGTTGTACGGTTTTGCATGTTTAGTTAAGAGACTACAACTTTTCAGCATATACAACAAATGGTTGTAAGTATCTTACTTGTGTTTAAAGTTTTGTAAATGGCAACTTTTACATGTTGCAACACTGTCAAGACAAACAAATAACTTTTTTCTTAACTGTGTCAAGACTTTTTTAATTAATTTAGTGTCATTAACCAATCTAAACAAACTATTGCTAATTAGAAAAAAGATGACTTTATTGAAGTTGCATCTTTTCTAGAAACTAAAATTAATCAGAAGAAATGTTGCAGTTGATATAGTTTTCTTTACTTTTTAACTATGTTATGTACATTTAAAAACGTTGCTGTTATTATTGCAGTTGTATTGGTTGCAGATAACTTTATAAAAGTTATAGATATGATAGTAGCTTGTTTGACTTTTTGTTGTTATTAAAACTTAAAGGTTAATTTGGAATGTACACGCTGATGTTTTTTAGTTAAAGTAGTAGTACGCTTAAGGGTCAATAGAGCCAGAAATCTTTAGATATTTTCAGTTAATGGTATAAATCAAAATGCAGTTTTAAAATATTGTTAGTGGTAGCGTTGACAGCAAAAGTGTTTTTGGAGGTTGTCTACAAGCAAAAAATAGTGGTTTTAATACAAATACTCTAAGTTTGTCTTAAAACAGTCTTGTTTGCTTAAGTTCTCACGTTTTTTATTTGAAAAGTGTGCAGATAATAAACAATAAATTTGATACAAGTTATGTTTAAAAAACGTAGAGTCAAGATAAGAATTTTACTTTGGTTACATTACATTAACAAGTTTTACCAAGATTCTGAGTCCAAGTGTTTGATAGCTTTTTGCGTCAAAGAAGTATTCTTATAGTTTTATAAAATATGCAATTGCATTTAATAAATGTTTTTTTTTTTAAATAATGCATATAAGAAACAACAATTGCCATAATTGTTATATTCAATTTAATTAATGCGCAAAACTAGGACTTTGACACACCGTCTACATCATTCTACTTTAACGTGTAGTTTTTTTTAAACAAGATGTTAATTTTGGCTTATATTGATCAATTGGTTTGGGTGTTATAAGCTGCATCTACAGTCACTACAAAAGTCACTATATAGCTTTTGTAAATAGCAAAGATACATAAAAACTTAACGCAAAATGCTAAAGCGTTTTTCAAAAATAATAGTTAAAAAACAAATTTTACTATCTAAAAAAAC
The DNA here is from genome assembly GCA_963932245.1 of Tachinus rufipes. Classification (NCBI taxonomy): domain Eukaryota; kingdom Metazoa; phylum Arthropoda; class Insecta; order Coleoptera; family Staphylinidae; genus Tachinus; species Tachinus rufipes. The sequence goes on along the minus strand of OZ010750.1, from coordinate 47,044,648 downwards.
AAATAAGTAATTAAACTACATTTCTTTTAGACAACATACAAAAACATTCAAAAAAAGAAAATAAAAATAAAAACAATTTCAAAATTGTGCAAAATATTAGTTTAGAAAACCTTTACTATCAATCTAAACACTATATATTAGTTTGGTATACAAAGCTTTAGAAAAAACTTTAGTATTGCACTATAGATATTTGTAGATAACAAAGATAAATTTGTAAAACTATAAAAATTGATTTCTCGACAAAGTCAATCCGTAGACAAATAATTCACACGTTAGAAAAAACAGTTATTGTGGAAAATTTAGTCTTGTAAAATTGCTTCTTAAAGCTGTTTCTAGTGTAGTACTGCTAGTCAGGGGTGGGCAGCCAAATTTTGAACAACCGGCTCGCTATTATTTCAAAAAAAAAATAAGGTAAATATGTACATTGTCTTCATTTATTTTTGTACAGTATAAAATATATAATATATATAACAAAACAAAACATTTATTGCACAAAATAACTAAACAAAACATTAATTGCACAATAAAACTGATAAATTCCAAATTTAACATACTATGCTATGTATATGCATAATTAATTAATTAATTAAGCAGAAACATCATTATTGTGCTCTTTTCTTACCCTTGTTTTTGTTGCTAACCTGTGATTTTGAAAGACCTGAAAATTTAAAACATATTTGCCTAGAGGTAACAACATTTGCTTTCCTTGATCTTTGACTTTGTAGATTCTAACTTTGGTGCTATTCTGGTGTTTGACCTTATCTGTATACCAGATAGTTCTCTTAATTGTGTCTAAGTACTCTTTGTTGTCCATTCGTCTTGTTGTAATATTATCACATCAAACGTTTCTTTAATAAAAAAACTTTTTAAAGTCTTTATTATTAAAGATTTTTTCTTATACACATTTGTAATACTAAGTATGTGAATTCCAAGGTTTACAATGTGTTTATTTACTTGTAGTTTGTACGCTGCTTGTCTTGCCTCCGCCATTACTATCAAGTAAGTGGCGGTAACGGTAATAGTACTTCCATAGCTACTGTTGGCGTCGTTTTCATTGCTAAGTTGACGCATTATTGTTATTTATAATATTAAGATTGTATTTTACTATAAATTTTAAAAGTTTCTTACCTCTTAGGTTAATGTCCTTGCTCTCCTAGGTTACGCGGTGGGAGTTAGCATTGCAGCTAAGAATCAAAAGTGCATCATCCCCGCTGCTTATCAGCTGCAATACCTCTGCAGGTGGTGAAGGTTCCTGCTGATTGTAGAGATGGTGCCCGGATCCAAAAACTATTTTTTTTTTCTACTATCACCACCTTGAATGTCACTAGGTCTCTGAAACATAAATTTCACAATCACATTAGATTACATGCTTTGCTAAGATGCATGTAATCTAATGTAATCTAAAGCTTGCATATACCCATATGTTTTGCTTCTAGCAGCCACCTGCCCGGTATGTTTAACCTTTTTACCTTTTTCTTATAAATCTAAGGTTCTTGGATAAGTACAATGTCAATATCGTGTTTGACAATATACGCACTGAGGGCCGCAAAAACTGCCCTGCAGTGATGTAAATTGATTTGCACAATATTTAACATTAAACTTACCTGAAAATAATATAAATACTTTACAAGTACAACATATTTTGCCAAATTTTATTCAACTCTACGTTATGGTACTATTTATTGAAGAAACCAAATATAATATAAATTGCATATTTATGACTCAAAAACGTGCTATTAGAATTGTCTTTAATATGAAATATCGAGATTTTTGTAAAGATGCATTTAAACTGTTAAATATTATGACAGTGTGTAGTATATACATATTTGAAATACTTGTGTTTGTATTTAAAAATATAAATCTTTTTAAAAGAAATAGAAACTACTATCAGTATAGCACAAGACATAAAAACTATTTTATAGTTTCTAAACATCGCACAAGTTGTTACAGATCAAGCCTTATGTACAGGGAGTTTATAAATGAATGGGATTATGTAATCACTTTAAATATGCCGCCTTTTTAAAATTGTCCACTATACTACATATGTTTTCATATGTTTGCTTGACAGCTGTCAAAGTTGAACTGTCAAAACAAATAGTTTAGTGAACAATTTAAAAAAAGCGGCACATTTAAAGTGATTACATAATCCCATTCATTTATAAACTCCCTGTATAATGAAAGCATACTCTTTAATAAACTAAACTAAACTAAAAAATAAAAAGATTCACGGCTTTTTTGGTGGTCTGTTATTTTAAAGAAACTTATAAAGAATTTTTCCCCTAGGTTTGCCACCTTCTCTCAAAAGCTCTTATTTATAAGCCAATTGCCATATGTTGGTCTTAATAGTGTTTGGTTTTAACTGTGATCTTAGTATTTATGTCATCACCCTTTTTGGCTTAGGTTAGTCTTTTGAAGTTCTTTGCTCTCTAATAGTTTCTCTTTGGCTGATTTGCTAAGGAGGGATTGTTTGGTTGGCTCATTTATACATATAATTTTCAAGAATTCCCCCTTAAAGAAACATTCCATAAAACAAATTGATGTTTGCTCATTTTCTATCTTGTCAATCCTGCCTACAATAGTTGACTTTACTTTCTCTGTTTTCTCAAAGTTTAGGTAACATTTAGAGAAACCTTTTGGGATTATTGTTAGAGCAATGCCGTTAAGAGTATTATTTATTTGCACAATACTCAACATTAAACTTACCGTTGCAGTTTCTCGGCAACCGGCAACAGATTTTAATTCATAGAACACATTTAAATCAAATTTGTTGTTTCTTTAAATGCAGCAATTCAAACATAAATGAAGTAATGTTTTACGTCTAAAGCATAGGTCTAGAAACTTTCCATGCATAAACTCTTTGCTTTAGACCATAATACTGTTGATTGAAAAATACGCAACCGCATTTTAAAGATTGTACCCACTCCTAGCCATGTTTTTTTCTATAGATCTTTTTTTTTACTCACTCTTTCTTCTCATTTGACAACTCGATTTGCTGTATGCTAGCAACACAATGCGGATTTACGTCTTTTGTATTCTTATTTTCTATTTTAATTTACTATTGTTTCATGAGTAACAAGGTAACAAGCGTGCATATTTCTATGGTCGCGTTGTCTTTTAAGTTATACAGGGTGTTAGGTAAACGTGCTGCAAATATTTAAGAGGTTATTTCTTGACCTATTCTAAGAATATTTTGTTTTGATGATTTCATTTGCTTTGAAGATACAGGGTGATCAAAATTTGCGACAACTATATTTAATATTTGTTGAAATCGTTAATGTAAATAAAAGCAGGGCGTACGTCAATGAGTAAAAACTTGTTAAGGATAACTTAAATAACGGCTGATTTATCTACTAATGTACAAGTGGATTTTATTTGAATTTGTCTTGTCAGTAATCATCACATGTATTGGTTGCAGTTATTTAGATTGAGTGACGTTTGGCTGTTTGACGTATCTTTAATAGTTAGTGAATTCTTCTTCCATAAATCAAAAAAACAAACGCCGAGATGACTGACATGCATTTTGTTTATAGACTCGATGATAGCAATTTAAGTTAGATAATTGTACATTAAAACCAAAAAATCTTCAAAAACATTCAATTACGTCTTTGTGAAACAGGCAAATTGAAACAAAATAGAAGGCCAGAAAGATCAATAACAGTAAGAACGGTACAACTGGAACAGAATTTGATAGACATAATAGAGAAAGATCCAAGTAGTTCTACGCAAAAAATTGCCAATACTGACACATTGTAACGGGCAAAGTGCCGTTTACATATGTGTTATTAATTTGTTACTTAAATGTAGGGGATAAATGGTATGCAACCAACGAACTCTTCAAGAAATAAGAGAAATGAGAACGACATACATTTATCCTTCTCGTTGTATAGTTTTTTGCAAAAGAAATTTAATTCCAGCATAGTCCGCAAAAATATAGCCAATTCCATTTTGGAAACGTAAAAGACCCGGTTGCTCTTTATATCGCTCGGGGGATAATTAACTGTACATTGTGCATAAGTTTACTACCGTTTCCCATCAAAGGATAATATTATGTACTGGTTACGGTTTTTAATAAAGAAAGTGCATTAAACATTGGACCTTTTACTGGCGTTCTAATATTGCGAAGAACCGCCCCCAGCCGCTGACTAGCCGCCACCCGACGTAAGTACCCCGTAAAGGGTTACAACATGTTCTTTTTAGCGATAAAGCCAGTTTCTCAAGAAATGCAATAAGAAATGTTCATAACAATTTCACATATGTGAAGATTGTTTTCAACATCAGTTCTTCTTGAACGGAATGGGTTGGAATTCTGAGCGACTGTTTAATTAGACCAGTATTTCTACCAGGAAAACTTAACTGCAAGGTGTGTTGCAACTTTTTGGAACACAAACTACCTCAGTTTCTGGATGATGTACTATTGGCAACAATAATTGCAATGTGGTTTATGCACGATAGTGCACCACCACATTTCAGTTTAGTTGCTCGTGATTATTTAACAGCAACATACAGATGGTCTGCTCAATCCCCATACTTAAACTCCCTGGATTATTTCTTATGGAGCTATCTGAAATAATTAATTTACGCTACTCTAGTGAAGAATATACCCTGTATATTTTATTCTATATTAATTTAAAGCACAAACAAAACAAATATCAATTAAAGTTTATATTTAATAAAATAAATTAAAATGTTTTATATTTAATATAGTAATAACAATCTTTTGCTATCACTATTACTCGAAAAGACATGAATTATTAATTTTAAACCATGTTTCATATCTATTTAATTAAGAATATAATAAATATCACAGAATTATAATAATACAGAAAATCACTGACCTGAAAAAAACCAATTATGACACAAAATGCCTTCCTTTGCAAAACAGAAATTATTTTTAATTATATTTTCATACCATAAATCTAATAAGTTGATAAATATATACAAATCTATCTGTACAGTAATCTAACCAAAAATTAATATATACATTTGTGTACATTCTCAGAAAGTGATCTTATTGCAAAAAAGAAAAATCTTAAGTGTTGATGGCATGATTTACTTTTTTGCATAAAGATCACTTTCTAAAAATACATACAATTTTTTTTTAAATCACTCTAGTATATGTACATGTACCAAAGTACTTAACTTTAGTCAATAAAAAAGTTAATCAAAAGCAGTAAATGTTTTGATATCATTGTAAATAAATAAGTAGTTTGGAATGATTACTCAAATCTTTTTTAATTGTGTTTAAAACATTTACATTACATTTGTGATTATCAAACAATACGTTAAATTTCTCTAACAAAAACAAAACTATAATTAAAAATTTGTCTGAAGGTCGTTTTAAAAACTTAATGTTAAAAGAGCACAAAAAGTCTTTACTTAAAAGAAAAAGTTTATTCTCTTGTCAAATCAAATTTAATTTTTTTTAATAATATTATTAGCAAGATAGCCTGACTACATAAACATTTGAACAAGTTTTCAAAGTGTTGCTTTTATTTTTAATATAATTTAATAAGTGTTATACACTTTCTTTTCTTTGCTCTTCAGTTTTGTTAAAAAAAAACTTTAACTTTAAGGTGTCTGAATGTTATTGCTGTAAGTTGTTGTTGCCATTTAAAGCCTAATATTCATAATTATACTAAATTACTTTATCATGCGCACATTACATTCAGTTTTTATATAAAACGATAATAATCAGTTGATTAATTAAAATAGTAAAATTAATATATTTTCTTGATTGCTAGATAATTTAATAATAAAAAGATATAAGGATATCAACATATAAAATATCACAACAAATTAGTTAAAAACATAAAAACAACATTTTAAAACATTAAATAAATAATACAACAGAAGTTAAATATAAATATTAAGAAAGTCAGTAAGTAAATACTTAATCTCATCATGTCTGATCATAACAAAAACACAGCTCTTATTGTTCACTGTAATTCTTTTAAGGATATTACATCTCAAAACTTTTTAAAATAAAACTCAATATTTTTAAAATATTTTAAACTGTTCTTCAAAATATTTTCAGGCACCCAAAAAAATGTGTTCTTTCTATATATGTATAGAAAACTATATATAGAAAGAGCATTTTTTTTGTTCTAACAAACCCAACTCAACTCAACTCAACTAATTATCATCAGCTGCTTCCAATAAAAACTCTTTTAGTTTTATCATCGCTTTAGTTCTGTTGCTCTGTTTATCGATTTTGTATGTGTTAGTTACATCAAACCAAGATAGCACTTTTGCAAAAGTAATGGAAAAAGTTATGGCTAAGCAAATTAAAATTTTTCAAAAAGCATAAATTGTTTAATAAAAAGCAATTTAGTTTTAGTAAGAACAAATAAACTTTGGACTCAATAATAAAATACTTCAACAATCTTTTAACAAACTTAGATATTTGCAAGCAATGTTTAGTATTGTTTATAGATCTAAGCAAAGCTTTTGACCTAGGAGACCACAAACTTCTAAATAAATTAAAAAAATATGGTATACAAGGTGTTGCTTATAGTTTAGTCAAAAGTTACTTAGAAAATAGATTCCAAAGTGTTCAAATAGGTAGTGCGGTGTCACTTTCTATTAATAAAAAGGTGCGTCAAGGGCATGATACATTATTTTTGGGTGTACTCATTTATGGAAAATGCTGCTGGAACTCTCATATAAATAGTGTATGTAAAAAGTTAGGACCGACGTGTTATGTTTCTTGTCAACTACAAAAAACTGTTAATAAGTCAATTATAAAAATGTTTTACCATGCGCACTTTAAATCAATTATTTTTATCGTATAATTGCTTGAGGCAGTAATTTGAGTGACATGGATTGTATTTTTAAATTACAAAAACGTATGATACGTATTATGTGCGGTTCAAAATAGAATCATTTTTGCAAAAAACATTTTAAACAGCACAGTATACTGACAACACACAGCATGTACGTCTATAAGCTGTTAGTTTATGTAAAAACACATATAAATTGAATACGGGCTTTTTGTTCTTAAAACTATTGCTTAATGATTTAATTAAATTAAGTGCATCAAAACATGTAAAAATAATTTGTTTATTAGTATTAATAACAATGTGTTTTTTTTTGTAGTTCCTAATAATATTAATACACTTCGGTTGCTTGTTTTTTGATTGCATACAATAATCCAAGCCATCCTAGAATTAAAAAACATTGTTTTTTTAATTGTTAATTACATTTATTATTATGTGTTGTAATGATTTTTTTAATAGTTTTTGAAGAAATAAAATAGCATAATAGTATCTTCTAATTATAAAAAAGACCAACCAACATCAATTAGAAAAGACGAGTGTCCAATTTATAATCTTTTTCTAAAATTCCAAGATTCTGATACCGTTCAACTATGTCTTCAGTTTTAATAAACTCAAGTTTTTTTTTAAACATTTTTACTCAATTTTTTTACGACCTGTCATCGTTTTGGCTTTTAGAACCATGATTGAATAATTCTAACTTATGGAAATCATAGTTTTAAATTATTAATAATAAATTTATAAACCCTTAACGATTTATAGTATAAAAAAAAATAAAACTTTTAAAAAATAAATGATTTAGTTGTTCTATAGTTAATAATAATAATTTATGATGATCAGTTATTTTAATAATACTACTGAATTGATTGAACTCAAATTACTAATTAAACTAAAATTATATTTTTAATATAATAGGTAATTTTTAAATGATATGCTAAACACGTTAAATATGAAATTATATTTAATGGTGTATTTATGTATGTATTACCCAACAGTTTGAAATAAAACTAATAACAAGATTATGTTAAAAATTAAACTTAAATTATTACTAAAAATTAAAAGTTATGCAAAAAATGTATAATACAATAATAATAATATAAAAATATAAAAATATAAAAAAGTCGGACTCAAGATGAACCTCATGAAGACCAAAATTATGAGTATTCTAAAATTCTCATCTCCATAGAACAAAATGTGGAGGAAAACGTAGCAGAGTATGTGTACCTGGGTCATGTGATCAGACTTGGGAAAAAAATCAGTGCTCCAAAGTTTTACTTTAGTTAGGCAGCATTACGGTGAGATAACTCAGTTATAGAGCGTTAGTGTACCACGCTAACAGTCCCGGGTTCGATCCCCAAATATGACTAAAATAATAACTTTGCTTTTTATCCACCGGGGTGATTTGGAAGTCACTTAATAAGCCGTTGGTCCCATCAACCCCCTTCAAACAAGTCTTAAGACTTCTGGGGCGATGTAAAATAGCTGTAAAACGCGAAATAAAGAAGAAGAAGAAATTTGGTAAACTGAGTTACATACTGAAATATCAGAGCATCCCATATGGACTAAAAAAAGAGGTGTACAATAAGTGCATCTTCCTCATAACTAAGTATGGTCTTGAAACAACTACCCTTACCAACAGATCAGCAGACAAGCTGCAAACTTGCCAAAGAGCAATGGATGGAATGTTAGGTGTAAGCCTAACAGACATTTGAAACATTATAATCCGCAAGCAAACAGTTGTCAAAGATGTTATCAAACGAGTCGCAAACTTAAGTAGAACTGAGCAGACCATGTTGCAAGGCAGGACCTAGCAAAGTGAAAATACTGGTTATGCAGTGGAGACCACAGATCTCTAAGAGAAGTGTGGGAGGACCCCAAAAAAGATGGAGAGACGACATCTGAGAAGTCGCCGGTTATTTGTGGCAACAGAAAGCTAAATATAGGACCGTGTGGCAGAGTTTAAAGGAGGTCTATGTTTAGAAGTGGATAGATACAGGCTGAAGAAGAAGAAGATAAAAAATTAAATAAATGCAATTTAAAACAAAGATGTAGATATATCAGTACAAATAGATAACACACAAAACACAATAGAAGAAAAAAGTTAATTTAAATACAAACAAAAATAAAAGAAAATGATTACTTAGATTACAGTTTTCAAATGTTTTATTAAACCTGGGATAGAAATATAAAATATATATATATATATATATGTTAAACGAAAAATATTCTTGTATTTATATAAAATATATCTCTTGTTCTACTGTTTAATCGAGGTGTTAAAAAAATTAGTTTAGATAATAGTTTTTCATTATTTCCATGGATAAGCTTATAAACAAAAATTATTTGACTGATAACACGACGAGATAATAATGATTGTATATTAAACTCTTATAAAAATTCTTTTTACGGATTTCCACATAGTGAATACACATTATGTGTGCAAAAATATAATGCTTTGAGAAATCTTTTCTGCACTTTTTCAATTTCATCAATATAAATATTATATGACGGATTCCAAATTACTGCACCATATTATAATTTGCTACGTATGAAGGTTTTATAAAAAGATACTAATGCTTCCGTACCAATAAGTGGTTTTGTGTTTCTTAAAATATAGCCAAGAACTTTATTGCACTCTTTTAATAACTGAAGTACATGGTCTTCAAATGTTAACTTGTTTGTAAAATAAATAAGCCTATATGAGTTAAAACACGAATAAGTTCAATATTATTAATATGATAACTATAATTAATGCTGATGCAAAAACAAGATATAGTAATTGTTTTACATTTGTTTATATTAAGTTTTAACTTATTTTCAATACTCCATTCATATAAAGCATAAAACTATTTTAAATATTTTAACGTTATCTGCATATATTAAACAATGTGATATAATCTACAACATTGTTAATAAAAATTAGAAACAACAGAGGCTCGAGAACGGAACCCTGTGGAACTACGCTTGTGGATGTATTGTTGAGATTGCACAAAATTGGTACGTCCACTTAAATAACTTGCAAGTAAGGAAATAATACTGTTGTTTAAACCAAAACAATGCAACTTTTTAATCAAATTATTAAGCTGTACTTGATCATAGGCTTTCTAATAATCAGTGTATACTATATATGTAGTATGTCATTAAAACAGAGTAAATTGGTTATGGTAGACTTACCGAAAACAAAACCGTGCTGCTTTAGAGTAAGATACTTGTTTACGTGTAGAAAAATACGTTTACATAACATACTTTCAAATATTTTGGCAAAATTGCAAATAACTGAAATCAGGCGATAGTTATTTATTTCTTTAGCATTGCCGTGTTTAAAGACTGTTATTATTATTTATATTTTCCAACAATCTAAAAATATATTATACTTAATAATTAGATTATCAATATGCAATAATGGTCATAAGTGGTCATAACAGTGCGTAACGACAATCTTTAAAAACAAAAGCAGGAAAATTATCTGGTCCCATTGTGAAGTTGAGTTTAATTGAATTAATAGCATTAAAGTATTCTTCTTCTGAAAATGCTTCAATACTAAGAAGATATAAATAAATTACTCAGGTTTGGTTCAAACACACTAAAATTGCTACAAGTCGGAGAAAAAAATATGCAAAAGCATTTGTAATAGAATCTGCCATATTTAAAATATTATCTTGATTTAACATAGTACCAGGAATTCTTGTTTTATTATTACGATATAAGACCACATTTTCTTAGGATCAACCAAAATATTTCCTTCAATATCTGCAATATATCGTTTAAAATCACTATCAATATTTGATTTAACAAAGTGTCTTAAATTAATAAATCGTCTCTTATTAAATATTGATTTGTTACGTAAAAACAATTTACGATAGTTGCGTGTTTTATTTAGGTTTTTTATGGTATAAAAAAAACTAGTGGAGAAATTTACTTGTTTGCTTACGTTTAAGTGGAACAGTTTTAGATATATATTCTGCAACTTATCATATAATATAGCACACTCTTTATTTGGATCTCTGGTCTAGTTTATTGTTATCATTAAATTATATAGTTTGGTAAAATTAGTTTGTTTAAAGTTATAACATAAAGCACTGAATGTGAAAGGTTTCTGTGTATGTACAGCATTAAACGTAAAATTAAAATTAAGCGCAGCTTGGTGACGATCTTCTGATACGGTAGAGTTATAATTAATAAAACTTGATAAGCATTAGATTTTGCAGTTAGTAGATGGAAATGATGGAACATTAAAATTTCCACAAATAGTAAAATGTTTATAAAATAGAAAATGTTTAAATTTTTGAAAGATAAGTTTATAAGTATCAAGATGAGAGTATGAGGCAAAATGTATAAAAAACAGTTTTTTATATATGTATATTAAACACTACTAATTTTAAAATCGGAAAGTAAAAATTGTTTTTCGCATATTTTTTCATATATTTTAACAATTCTCTATTTCCACAACTTTTCTGCCACTTATTTAAACGTTGTTTATTTTTATTGAATTATCAAAACATTGTTTTTAATTGGTGGTGAACTGAATCAATTGTCTGTATTTAGTTGGCCGCTTTGGAGTTGGATTGAGTTTGGGTAATTGATTTGTTTTTCATTAAATTGTTTTTAATGTTTATTATAATCTGTCACTACTGTCAGATTTTTAGATATGACGCCATCATATGAAATTGTGATTCACAACCAATCAAATACCGCAAATAGTTTAGAGGCCCAAGGGCCGAAAAGACAATTTTCGGCCCGCATTTTAGAGCCAAAACAGATGCTTTTGGTAGAAGCAGGCAAAAAAAGTACATAGGATAGTGTTACTTATAGAATAGCACATCCAGAAAATGACCTCTACGGCTTTGCTGGCACATACGCACTCATTTGTCAAAATTTGGCTGAATTTTGTTGATGCAGCGTTTAAATTCCTTCTGTAATGCACGGGTGGTTGTGGGCTTGTTGACATAGACCTTTAACTTCAAATAACCTCATAAAAAGAAATCTAATGGTGTTAAATCACACAATCTAGAAAGCCAATTTTGATCAACAAACAAGAGAGTACACGACCAGGAAATAACTCATGCAGTAATTGAATTGTTTCACGGGCTGTATGGCATGTATCTTGTTGAAACCATATATTGGCCACATCAATATCATCCAATTTTGGCAGAAAAACTGTGTTATTATGTTGCGGTATTGAACACCAGTAACAGTCACTGCTTGATCAGCCTCATTTTTAAAAAAAGTATGGTCTAATGTTGCCTTTAGCCCAAAATCCGCACCAAACAGTAAAACGTTGTGAGTGTATTTGTTCTTCGACAATTACATGTGGGTTCTCTAAACACAAAAACTTTGGCGATTAACAAAGCCATCAAGATAAAAATGTGCTTTATCGCTTAGAATGATTTTGCTAAAAAAATTAGCATCTACTTGTTGATGTTCAATAATCTATTTAACAAACTCTTTTTGCTGTACATGATCATTGGGTTTTAATTGTTGTGTTAATTGAATTTTGTATGCAAAGAAACACAGATCTTTTGTGAGTATACGCTGTAGAGAGCTTCTTAAAATTTGCAATTCTTGTCTACAACGCCGAATAGATGTTCTGAGATTATCATCAACGCTTTCACGCACTGCCTCGATATTGACATTGTTTTCAGACAACCAGTGTATTTAGCGTCTTCAACTGATCTAGTCTCTCTAAATTTTCTAGTTAATCTTTTTACAGTTGACAAAGTTAAAACATTATTCTGACCATATTTTGTATAAAATTTTCGAACTGCGGCCGTTAAACTTTTATTATTTTTGAGATATTGTTTAATAATGAAAACACGTTGTTGTATTGTGTAAAGTTCTATTTTTACTAACCTTAAACTTTCAGCTATTAAATTGTTTTTTTTAGGGTTGCCAACAATTTACTGCACAAATAGTGGCAAATTTAAATTTTGCGTCAGTTTTGGGACACCCTTTAAATAAGGTATTATAGAATTATCTAAGCAGAACAAGGCCCAGTTTGTTCCACATACTAATTAAATTAACCTGACATGGACCTAACTTATAGTTTAAAACTATAAAAATAATATAATTACTAATAAAAAAAATTTTTGCGTTTAACTCTACTACTATAAATCTTCTTATTGTTATAAAATCATCAGATATAAATAATATTTCACATATTATTATTAAAACATTTGCAAATAAATTAGTCTTCAACGTAGAAAAAAAAAACGCAACGTAACGTAACTGATGTTACGCAACCATAATAATTGTTTGTGTCTAATCTAGAGGAGATGAACAGGTTAGGGAAGCGGTAAGATAAACAAAATATAGAAAGAATGCTTAGTAGGCTTATGCTAAACAAAGGAGAACCAGGAGAAGGAGCAAAAAAGCTAATAGCAACTGCGGCTAGAAGAAAACTATTGTACGCCGCAGAAACATGGGAAAATGGTTTGAAGACAAAAAAAAAACAAAAAATAAGTATTTATTAATTAGATTTATCCAATGGATTTAGAAAAACAACCATGGAATGGCAATAGGACCTGTTTTTATTTATTTATTTGTATTGATTACATTTGTCGTTAACTATCAGCGAACGTTAACGACAAATGTAATCAATACAAATAAATAAATAAAAACAGGTCCTATTGCCATTCCATGGTTGTTTTTCTAAATCCATTGGATAAATCTAATTAATAAATAATATCGAAGGACGTCCAAAATTAATATTAAAAAATAAGTATTAAAAACTATTAGAACAAGTTGGTTAAGGATCTGCAGAGCCTACTGAACGGTGTCGCAGGAGGCACTAGAAGCAATTGCGGCGACACTAAGTACTTACAAATAATAAATATGATAGACAAAAAAAAACGTAATTTTGTCAAGAAGACACGCATGACAACGCAGAGCACACGCTAGTAGAGTGCAAAGCGTGGGAGAAAGATATTGGAAAACAGTAAAGGTATTGGAAAACAAAGTAGACAAATCTACAATCATTAAAATATGCCTGAATGACAAAAACAAATAGAAAACACTAAGAAACTATGCAGCAACAGTACTGAACAAAAAGATAAAAAAGTTTGAATCTTTAAGGTTTAAGTAAACCAAAATGAAAAAAATAACACACAAATTAAAAGCCACAGAAGACAAAAGAAAAAAGAGCAAGAAGCTAACTGAAAGCAAAAGAATATGGAAGAAAGTAATAAAAAGAAAAAAACAAAGAAGGTCAAAACAACTATGTCTGCCAAAGAATGGTAAAATGAGAGACAAGAAAAGAACATATACTAAAACATTAGTATCAACAGAAATTGCAAAAATAAGAAGTAAAAGAAGAGAACAGCTTAAGAAAAGCAATTTTCAAACGGAAGATATCTGGCAATCCCTAATCCCAAATGGAAATTCAAGAATCTCACTAAAAGTAAAACTAGCAAATGTAAGACTACCAAAAAGGATGCACTTAATGAAGCTGCACAAAATATTTATAAAATAAATGATACGACGAGGAAGAAGTTAATGAAGATATAGAAAACCTAAGAAGATAGCAAATTGTAAACATTGACTTTAAATGTTTGTAGATTATGTCTCGAGAAATACTAAATTTGGAAGTATATTTTATGTGTCATTATTACGGTTAAAAATTTTTCTCTAAAAAGATTCAGTCTTACATTTCTTTAAAGATTTGTTTAGATGGCAATATGTTTTGTATTTTGTTTGAACAATGTCCATGGAAACATCTTTAGAAAATGCAAAGATCTGCAACATTACGCCTGTGTTGTAAAGTATCCAAGTCATTATTCAATTTTGAATTTGTTTGTTTTTAATATAGTTTAGCTTAAGAACAATATTCAAACAAGTAAAACTGGTGAAAATGGTAATACAAGTATAACTAAAGAACTACCACAACATCAAAAAAATAAAACTAATAAATTAAATGATATACATATATTAGTTATAACTTTTAATTAGTTTTACAATCAAATATTAATTTTTGAATGCACTTTACGTATTTTATTATATGTTGTATTTAAACTCGGTTTATGTTATTTTTAAAATAAAATCAAAGTTTCAATTATGTCACAATAATGCAAAACTTTAATATGTTAGCCGACGATGTAGCTTATTCTAATTATGATTTTATATGTGTATCGGAAACTTAGCTTAGCAACCGATTATGTTAATTTAAAAGATTACAAATTTTATAGAAATGACCGAGTTGAGAGAGAGCAGAAGGTGTAGGAATCTATATAAGAGATACATTCTCCAATATCTCGCTAAGAACAGTAGATAAATCTATAGAACAACTATGGTTGAATGTGACTTTGAATAAACAAAAGATTGCATTAGGGGTAGTATATAAACCGCCATCATTTAACTCAAATAATTTTATAAACACACTAAAGACTACAATAATGAATATAATTCCAACTGTTATATCACTATTTGTACGGAGATGAATATTGATCTATTAGATATAAACAATAACAAAACGTTAAAATATAACAACATTCTTAAAATATTATAAATGATACAAGTAATTGAAAGTCCAACCAGAATTACATTATTATCAATGACTATTATTATTTATTGATAATATAATCTTGTCTGTGGTACTAAATCATTAGGCCGCTTCAGCAACCATTAACTTGTCTATTGTGAACTGCCTCTGGGGACCACTCTAAAGAACGAGCCTACTTATAAATATATTTGTAATTTTAAAACAATTGATGCTGATCAGTTTCAAAATGATCTTAACTCTTTACATGTAGATCAACAAAAAGTCAATTTTATAACTGAAAACATCAAGTCACTGACCGTATAAATGAGTAAAAGACAAAAATAAACTTTCACGGCCATGGTATACAGATAATCTTAAATTACCAGCAACATTAAAAAAAAAAATGGCTTTAAAAAATTAAAAAAAAAAAAAAAACAAGTTGTTGTCAGTATGGGATAACTACAAGCAACTGCGAAATGTATCAAACAATGCTGTAGTAGCTGAAAAAAGCATACTTTAAACGTATTGCTAAGCAACTAAATAAAAAAAAGCTATGGCAAGAACTTAAAAATAATTATATTATTAAAAAATTTTAAACAACAATTCCAAAAGAATTAAGCAATGTCAATAAAATTAATAAGTACTTTGCAAACGCGGCACTCAATAGTATAAATCCACACAAACAGGAAATAACTAACTTTTATAACAACACAAAATATACGTTAATACCTTCTCTTATCATGCAATCTCTAAAGATGTAATTTTAAAAATAATATTTTTTTAAAAATCAAATGCAACTGGTTGTGATGATATCAATCTCAATGTTTTCTATCTTTGTAGTCTCTGCATCAAATCAAACACGTTTTCAAAAGCTTTGAAAATTGTCCATATTATTCCATACAACTGCAAGGTCTTGTGCCAGTGTATAAATAACCATCTTTTACAGCCTAGTACAATCCCCAATCTAGCAGCGTACCTGGTATGCTACAACTGTCAAGTACCTCAATGACCTCAATGCCAATGTACTTTGTTTTACACACCTCCAAGACTCTTCTCAACCTATGTGTGAATAACCTCAGACAGTTAAAAGTACCTCAATGACCTCTTGCCAATGTACTTTTTTACACTTCAAAGACCCATTTGATCTATGTGTAAACAACCTTCAAGTTCTCAGACAATACATGTACGTAAATAAGATCATATACAGTACATTGATAATTATAAGCAATGCTAACAAAAACTACGTCTAACAAATAGAACAATAATGCAGTTAGTCTATAATTTGAAGAACTGGTCTCCCTCTTTAGGTATAGGCTAAACATTTGCAATTTTTCAACAATTTGGAAGTGTTTCTTTTTTGTAAAAGGCAAATATTTCAATTTTTAAAATAGGAGCTAATTCATTTGCAAATGCTTTAAAAATAAAAGATAGAATTTCATTTATACCTAATGCCTTTCTGGTATTTAGTTTAAAAAGATATCTTTTGACCACTTGTTGCCTAAAACAAATTAGACTTATTTTTTTTACCACTAGCCGGCATTGTTGGTACAACAAAGAGGATTTAGAATAGTAGAACTAGATGCAAATTGGTTTTCAAAATGTCAGCTTTATCTTTTGGATTAGTAACTAGATTGTTTTGATCATTTTGAAGAAAGCGTATTAAAAATTTTGAATTTCTTTTCAATAAATTGATTCTTTTATAGAAATATTTGTTGTAAAATTCAAATAGTTTTGTTTCTGTCAATCCTATCTTTTTCAGATTGTATTAGATTGTCACTGTGATTACAAGATTTTTTATGTGTTTTAAATGCTTTTGCTTTCTAAATAGCTTTTGTGAGATTTTCTGCTGCAGTATGTAAATTTTTAGAATATAAGTAATAAGTATCAAAATCAAAATTGTTAAGAAATTCTTTCATTTTGACTATGTTTATCTTAAAATAGTTTTAACAACAGAAATAATAAAAAAATGATCAGAATTTTCTCAACAGTAGTCGTTGTAATCTCTGAAATAGTTAAAAGATGCAAATCTAGTAATCTTGGTTTACCAAAAAATCCACCACAAGAAAAAAATGTAGGTTGCTGAATAAGTTAGGTCAGATTATGAGAAACAGCAAAAATTATAGTTAGTTGTCCGAGTAGTGTTGTAGAAAATAAGTGACTTAATGTATTACATACATCAAAATTATCTAATAAAACTATTTCAGTTTTTGTTTATTATCAGAAAAGTCATCAAAAAAGTATGGAAATTTCTCTTATTGGGAAGATTTAGTTTAGGAAGTATGCTATTATAACCAATGTTTTAAATTTTGTACGTAGTCAGTCTAGAATTTGCTTGATCTTTGTGGATGTAGGCACAAACACGCTGTTGGTCAGCAAATAAATGTTCAAGATGATAACTGGAATTTACTAGATTAAAGCAGTCAAAAAGAGAATATAAGGTTTTTATGTTTTTATATGCTGATGAACAAAATTTATATTCTTATTTAGACTACAAATATTAAAAAAAAAAATTTTAAGCCGCAAACTAAGTCAATGTTGATGGTTGATTAAATTGGTTAGTAGAACAGGTTGAACCTATCTAATCAAAACCAGAATTCCAGTTACGGGAAAAGAAGTCCAACCTTCCTGTTTTTAGCCAATGTACCAACAAGCAAAAATTATTGCGCACATGTTTGCATATCAATTATGAATGTTTCAATTGCATTTCAAAAGCAACGTTTTCAGTTAACAACTTGAGTGAAAACAACAGTAATTTTTAAATTTTTATATTAAATGATTATAAGTTTAGATACAGTTCTAAAAATTATTTTTTGGCTTCAGGGTAGCAGCAGTAATTATGTTACTTTAATGTAGCCAAGGGAATAGAACTGAGTTAGATGCACAAAATAAAAAAATAAAAAATATAGAAGTTTTTTCAAATCTTTCTAGCTGCAAAACAATAGCCATGTCATTAGTACAATTTTTTTATGTTTTTAAATTGTGATAGTACTACAGACCTTGATTATCAAGTTAGAATTGATGGTTTTTGCTCTGACTTTAAAATTATAAATGCTGATGTTCCTCAAGGTTCTGCGTTTTTGCCAACTTTGTTTTTAACTTACATTAATCAACATCAGTCCAAATAACCAAAAGTGTTCATACTTTATACTTTTAAAATCAAACAAATATGGCAGACATCTTAAAACGTCTAGGCCAGAACGTAGCATAAACAAATCTGATTGAAATTTCTAACAACAACGTTCAGTTTTAATTTAAAAAAAATCAATATTTTACTGTTTTAAAATTGAATATTAAACTAAACAACAAACCTATATCTTTCTCAATGTGTCTTCTTTGAGATCAAATTTTGCATAATCTTCTTAAAAGTATTTTGAAAACTAAAATTTTTAAGCAGATGCGTTGTTAGAAAAAATACAAAACATATTGCCATCTAAACAAATATTTACTTGTAGTACAAGACTTTCTTAAAGTTATTCAAAGTATCTACAAATTAACTCTTATATATTAATTATTTCTTGACAATTATAATCTGCAGCTGCTTAAGGTCAATGCCCACAGACTTGTCTTTAATGTGATAGTTTTAGCGAGAACTTGTTAAAATTCAAAAGTAGTTTTATTTTGTTATCATTTTTTAATAATAATCCCAAAACTGCAATGTAACTTGCGTTTTTAGTTTTGACTGGCTGTAGATTTTGCAAAGACGTTTAAAAAAACGTTTGTATTTAAAACATGTCGGGCCCCTAAACGTCATGCAAAAAAGCCTAAAAATGAGTATATCAAAACCTGAAAAAAATGAGCATAGACTTATAAAACGCAGCAGATTTATTGAGTATAGACACTTTGATTGTTTTGCCGCAAAAAAAATTCTTGATATTGCAAATCGAACGCTACTGATAATTCGATTTAACATGCAGTGCTACCTATCGGTGGATTAAACAACTTCATCTGTGAAGTGAATTGTCAAATAATTAGCAAGTCAAGTTGTGTTCGTTGTATTAGTGCTCTCGTTTTATCTATTCAAGCAGACTTTAATTATCTTATATGTTAGTAATTTTTATCTTTTCCTAAATACCTTTTGTTTATATAATTTTAACCTATCAATGGGCATTGTTTAATTGTAATTGTTAGATTACCTTGTAGGTATATGAGTGATTGTTATTATTTCTTTGTGTGCCACACCAACATTAAAATGTCACATACTAATAAACAATAACATTAAATTGCGTTTTAGGAAAACGTTTAATGCAATGTCGCTCAAAGAGATTTGTGATAATGTTACCCTGGCACGGGAAATGGCAATGCTGGGTAACTACGAAAGCAGCCTAGTTTATTATGAAGGAGCGAATCAAATGATAACACGTCTCATAATACACATTACAGAACCGTTAAGGAAAAGCAAGTGGCAACAAGTTAAACAAAAAATAGCAACTGAGTTTGATAGTGTTAAAGTTATTAAAAATATGCTATACACATTTCGATTAGAAATTAGTGGTGAAACACCGATTAGTGTTAGAAGAACATTATCGTTGGATGAACCTGTTAGAGATGTGGGTCAGATATTACAAACGGATCCTTTAGAAGTTAATGATCCTGATGTGTGGCCTGCACCTATTTCAGTTGATCATGGATATAATTCTACCAGGTAATTATTTATAAATTTGTTTTAGGTTTTATTACAATTTTCAATGAGTTGATGTGTGATTTTACAATAATAGGGTTGAGCTTAGAAAAATTAGCTTAAATAAAGACTATTATTATTATTATAACTTTTTACACGCTAGTTTGATAATAGTTTGCGCCTTGCACTAGAAATTTTTTAAGTTGATTGTAGTTTTAGAATAGAACACATTGTTTTAATTTTTTAAGCTATTAATGTGACTGACAGTATGTGTTCTTTATGCATGTCTATAATTTGATCTATGGTACAAAAGTGATGCTCATTCTTTTGATTGATCTTCCTTGTTGATTTATCAAGGAAAACATAATTAAAATATACCAAGTATGCTGTAAAAAAATAATTATTCTTGCCGTTTTGTTTGGATTTCTACATCATTGTCAGATTAGATTAGATTTATATTGATCTTGAATATGCCGTATTATACATCATCAAATCTGCATGTTTTTTTGATTTTAAATAACTATTATATTGTCAACTTTAAAAGTTTATGTTTACGAATATAGTCATTGCTGTTGCTTGTGGTAGATGGTAGCTAAAAAAGAAGGGCAGCAGCTTTATTACAATCCTCTAGTGTACTAGAGGCGACCGTAGCACAATGGTCTAGTGTGAGGACTGTTGTGCAGGCAGCTCGGGTTTGATTCCCGGCAGCGGCAATATCTAATTTGCCGAATATATTTTGATGCGGTCGTTTCCTTTGCAAGACAATGACAAACCAGCACAGTATTTGCCTAGTAAACCCCTCTAGTGGTGTGGTTTGGATTCCAGGTTAAACTGTAGGACCTGTATGTTTGTGTGGAACTATTATCGCGCACCACAAACATACGAGAGGGGCGCCGAACACTCGTAGCGAGTATGGCACTATAAGAAGAAGTGTACTTTAAGTGATATGAAGTGATAATATCAGCTAACTGAACTTTCTTTATGTTGCAATAGTTTGCTTGACATAATCTAACTTGCATGCGAATTTTACTATTGGTGTTGTTTAGCTCTCTCTCCCCACTTTTTGTGCATGATGTGGAGTCTTGTTAAAATAACTTATTTTACGAAAAAATGCTAGAATAAAAGTTTTTTAATGTTAATGGTATTTACCTGCGATGGTTTGCAATGTATTTTTTGGATACGGTATAAAAAGAGAGAATAATGTTCAATTGGAGAGAATAAAAGTAGATATGTTGAGAAATTAATGTATATGAGAATTTGAAAATATTTAATAGTTACTGAAACTATTCTTGAAAAATACTAAAGAAATTTGTAGAAGTACGAAAGTAAGAAATAAGAGTGGAAGTTTGTAACCTACCTTCTGCTTGAGACAAATAATTAAATAAGTAGAGAAATTAAATGTATTATTTATTATTTATTATGGTTTACAAGAACAATATTTTTTAAGAATGTAGTATGCAAAGTAACATAGCAGGTTAGAGTCCTATTTTGTTCAGACATTTTTGAACTGATTTCTTATAACGGGTTTGGTATTATATATCTGTGTCAATTTAATTTAATTAGAGGCTGAAAGACTAAGGTCAATGGGCATCTCAAGAATATTAAGCACATTTATGTATACAACATGTATATTTTATTTTATTTTTTGTATCGTTCTTTTATGAATAAAGATGTTATATATATATAATTTAATTAGGTCCATATTTAAAGGTGGCTATGAAGTGACAACACAAGCGTAAACTCAACTATCAGTCTTTGTTCCACAAAGAAAAGCTGTCAAGATCATGCCTCACTCGTCGCACAATAATATTATTTTTACAATATCACAATATGACAAGCATATGCTGTTAAGTATAACAAATTGAATTTGCTTTTTTTGTGTATTTAAATACAACATAACTTTGCCAATTTTTTTTTGTGGGTTTTTATCATTGTAATACTATTTCATTGATAAAAATATTTTAATACTTTTTATAGGTCAATCAAGTTTATTATATTTCTTTTCTTGCAAACACTAAAACATTGTAGGTTCACTAGCTTCTTAAAATAACTATATTAATAATCAACTTTTAGAAGCAATGGCCCTGTTAAATCAAGATTAAGCAAGAAACCAGATCCAAAGAAAATAAATAGTTCTAGAGTAAGTTCATCAAATCCAGCAAAAAAAGATATAAAATCTAGATTAAAGAAAGATGATCGTCCATCGTCATCAAAATCAGAACGCACTGAATCTAATAAGTCTGATAAAGATTCAAAAGATGATACGTCCGATAAATCAGAAAAAGAAGAAAATGAAGATAAAAAATTTGAATGTCATGGAATGGAAAGAGAATTAGCTGATACTTTAGAAAGGGATATTGTACAAAAAAATCCGAATATTAGGTGGGATGATATTGCAGATTTACATGAAGCCAAAAGATTGTTAGAGGAAGCAGTTGTGTTACCACTTTGGATGCCTGAATTCTTTACTGGTATTAGAAGACCTTGGAAGGGTGTATTGATGGTTGGACCTCCTGGTACAGGAAAAACTATGTTGGCTAAAGCAGTTGCAACTGAATGTGGCACTACATTTTTTAATGTATCATCTAGTACTTTGACCTCCAAATATAGGGGTGAATCTGAAAAGATGGTTCGTCTTCTATTTGAAATGGTAATTATACTTTTAAATCTTTCTTTAAGTTTCTTAAATATATCTCAATTTGAATTAGGTTGTGCAATTTTTTCTTTGTATAAGCAGTTTTAACAGACCTGTTGACCAAATGGTTTATGAAGTTGTTATTGCGATAAAGGGATTATAGTTGGCTTGGTGGTGGCATGCTTTGTGGTGACAGCGAGTGCAATGATTGTTATTGTTGGCTTCAGAACAAGTGTGTTAAGTGGTCTTGGTGACTATTGGGCAACGATAGTAGAATGATTGGGATGGAGTAGAGATGCACGTCTGAAGCTGGAGAGTTGGTTGGTTCTACCTTGGTGATCTTATATGTGGTTTGAGCTGTTCTGACAGGGTAGTAGCAGGTTTTTTTAAAAAACATTAATTGCAATAAATTTATACCGGGTGAATATCTGAAATGGCACTCTTTATATTGAAAACTAATAATGATAGAAATCTAAAATTTTTAAATCATATTAATATATCACTTCAAAGTTGTAAATTTTACAAAAGTGTGTTGAAAAGTATAATTTTCTACTTCATGTGGTGTCACTAGCTGTCAGTTTGGTTTTATTAAATGAAAAATAAATGTATAACATTTAAATGTATAACATTTATTTTTACGGAGTTTTATTCTCCAAAAATTGTTTGGAATTTTTGATGTTGGATGTGTTCTTTTGTTAATTAGGACAAGTATAAATCTTATAATTGATAATTTATAGAACGACTACACACATAGGAATATGTGTTCTGTTTGAGCAGTAGCAAGCCTATTTTTGATGGACAACTCAAAAGAAGAATTAAATTAAAACTCTTTTATATAAGAAAAAATACTGAATTTTTGAAACTTTAAATTTCTATTTTTTAATAAATTTTTAACAAAAGGCGTAGTGTAAACTAAAAGAATGGGTTAATTTATATAATTTTTTTGTTAATTTCAGATACTAATTAATTATATGAAGTTAACAAAAATAGTCAAGTAAGGGCTACTAATGTTTGTGGAATGCTGTGCTGAATAATATCTAGTATACCATTTCTGTTGGTAGAACTTGGCGGTATACCGTCTTGCGCATTTGATTCTAATTTATAGCAGTGGAGATTTATTCATGCTACAAACGGATGGATTAGGTAAAGACCAAGTACAAAATGAATGTTAGTAAATAGACTATTCAGTAAGTACAAAATATTCATTATGCTGACTCTTACTGGTGTTTTTGAGTTTGAACCGGCTCTTACACTGAACGGTGCCTGGAATTGTTTTGATTCCATCGGCTCAATACCGACATTATTGTACAGCTTTTCAGCTTGTTTGCAAACAAATTGTCTGGCTGTCCGGGTCTTCAAGCAGTACGTGTTTCTGAAATATTGCGTCACAGCGATTTGCGTAACACTATCAAGAGATATAATATATTAATATATAATGTGATTTCAACAAAGTGTTCCATTGCTGACCATCTCTTAGCTTTTAGGCTTGTAAATTATGATAATAATCTTAATTCTCACGGCGGTTTTTTAATTTTTCACGGGAGCTTGGTTTGTTATACTGTTGTTCAATTTGGTGTTAACATTTGATATTTTGATGTTTAGAAGTCTTATGATATGTGGCAGCGAACTGTCATGTGTTTTAGATTTTACAATGTCGTCTGCAGTCAATGTTTTTGCGACGAAAAATTTGAAGTATTTTTGGTTACAGGTTCTTTGATTTGTTATGTTTTGCAAACATATACTAACACTTAATTAATGTTCATGTAATTATTATTACTTGTTTGTGTGTTTATATGTTTTAATAATAATTTATAATAATTTTAGGCGCGGTTCTACGCACCTAGTACAATATTTATAGATGAAATAGATTCATTATGTTCTCGTAGAGGGTCTGAATCTGAGCATGAGGCATCGCGTCGAGTAAAATCAGAGCTATTAGTTCAAATGGATGGAATAACAGCTAATAATAACGAACCTGGAAAAGTAGTAATGGTACTAGCAGCCACCAATTTTCCTTGGGATATAGATGAGGCATTACGTAGAAGACTAGAAAAACGTATCTACATTCCTTTACCAACCCAAGAAGGACGTGAGGGTTTATTAAAAATAAATCTAAGGGAAGTTAAATTAGACGCAAGCGTGAATTTACCAGAAATTGCTAAGAAATTAGATGGTTATTCAGGAGCTGATGTAACGAATGTTTGTAGAGATGCTTCGATGATGTCAATGAGGCGTAAGATATTTGGTTTGAAACCAGATCAGATTAAACAGCTTCCTAAGGAGGAATTAGATTTACCGGTTACTGAATATGATTTTGAAGAGGCTATTGAGAAAAATAATAAAAGTGTATCAAAGGATGATTTAGATAGGTATGATAAATGGATGAACGAATTCGGATCATCTTGATGGCCACGATGTAATTAATTTTCATATATTGAGTATTCTTGCCATTGTACTTTTATGTTTAGTTACAGCTGCAAACTGAAATTCACTCAATTAAAAAATAAAATTAATTTAAATTAGCATTTAAAAAAATTATTTATGAGTATTATTTATTCTAATTTAAGGAATAAATAGTTTTATGAATTTTTAGTTAAGCAATCAATAGGGCTTAAATACGAAATTCTTAACACAATTTTATTGATGAAAATTGATAGTATTTGGTTATCCACCAATAATGGTACAGATTATTAATATTGAATACAAAGGTTTGTGTTCATTTATTTAACATTAGTCTATTTCTGCTAGGATGCAATTACTAATGCCCGATTTTAAGACTCCTTGAGTTATTGGTTTCTTTAATGTGCACGCAACATCTAAAAAGACTAAACTTTATCTTCTTATCTGAAAGAAGGGGTATTTGATCTTGATACCTAGTATGCTAACCACCAGACCAGGGTGGTTAAATACTAAGTATACCACCACTTGACTTCTAGTGTTCTAAATCTAGTTTGTTTTATAAATCCAATTATGTCTGTCACTCTTGATTTTCTATGCATATTGGAACAAATTAGGTGATGATATATTTAAGCTCTATTAAAAAAAAAAATTTGATTTTAGTGCTACTGTAAAAGTAATTTTTTTTATAATAAAATCTTTACAACTAAATTTAAGAAATTCAATTTTACAAACAATATATTATTAATTTATTGAACATTCCTATGTAACTGGAATGAAGAAGTGTTTATTACGCATTTAATCCTAAGTGCTTTTTTTTTTCTTTGTGTTGATGTACTTTTAGAAGCCTTTAAAAGTACATGAAGAATTTTAATCAGAAAACTAAAATCATGCAGTTGTAAGAGGATCTCTAATCATGAATCTAATTAAGTCTACCAATCATTACAACTTAATATTATCAACATTGTGAAGCAAATCAATATTTTTTTTACAAGAAAAAAAATGGCCTTAATTTTTTACTCTATAGAATGTTTGAAAATAATTATAGAATTTATACAAAAAAAATCTTGCATAATTATTAATTTGTTGCTGGTACAACTAACTAGAATTTGTTTACATATTAATTATATAATTGTTAAAATGTTATTTATACACCAATAAAACTATTAGTTTTTTCATATTGATTGAAATGTATTAATAAAATATTTTTTATGTCGATTGTATTTATTTATTACTCCTTATTTGTTTCCTAGAACTATTTTTTGGAACTTTTGTTTAAAAATTTCTTGTTTTTATTTTATTCTCAGGTTGTTATTATTTTTTACATATACTTTGTAACATAACTAAGTAAGTACACATGTCTATAATATTCATTCACAAATATAAAAATTGTTATTATGCCATTACATCAAGATTTTTATCTGTTTGTCCAAATTAATATCAAAGAGTGCAAAGCCCAAACTTGTTCTGAGTTGCTTTTGATGCTTGAACTGATCTAATGAATACAAAGTTCACTCTACCATCAATAGTGGAGCAAGGGGCACTAATTCTAGCGGCAAATCGCATACTTGGTTGAACATGACTTATAATACGATTAGGTTGGTGGAAGAAGGCTGATTCTGTTCAACAAACTCATTTTATGGTTTAAAAATTAATTTTGCTAATGAATTTTAAATTCCATCCAGATTGCTTTAATCTAGTAGGTTTCTATTATTATCTCGAACATTCATTTGCTGTCCAACAAGATGTTTATGCCTTCATCTACTTGTTTTGATTTTGATACTCAATCTTTATATTCTGAGGATTTACATATTGCAGCAGAAAATCATTAAAAATGTGTACTATTCTCGGTTATTAAACCAAAACAAAAGTATTTATAATATATTATATTATACTCAATTCAGATAAACAATATATTATTATAATTATTTTTTTGATTTTTTTCAAGTCCAACGTGCCTGTTCTCCGTCTTTTACAATTCTTTTTTTTTTTTTTTTTTTTTATTTGCATGTACTCTTTTTTTCAGAACACCAATTATACATCTTTTACTTTTCGATTTTCTTTATCCATACAGGTAAAGATGTTCAGCAAGTAATGATTGCATTTAGTAATTGATGTCTTTCCTTATTCTTCTCAGCACTTTATTTTTTACTTTGCCTGGCTACTTAACATTTAATATTCTCCACCAAAGTAACATCTCAAAAGCCAGCTACTTTTTCTTTTGTTCTAGTTAATTGCCTTTTGCATTGCAAAATCTATTATATCTTTAGTTTCTTTGATTTGAAAATCAATCAATAACGTTTATTTTTGTATATTTTAGTCTATATATTTTTCTATCTCTTCAAGTTATTTAAGAATAACTTCTAAGTCTTTCGTACTTTCTGCGAAAAATACATAATTTTTATCTCACACCAGATTACCTATCAGTAGTCTATCTTTCCATTCTACTCCCTTTTCTTTCAAATTGTTAAAAATGTCTTTTACAGAACTAAATCAAAAGCTTTTACAAGTAAACCGTATTTTTCTTAAATTACTTCATGGTATAGGCATTTTTTGCTCCCGTAGTTTTTCTAAATTTAAATAATTTTTTAGATGTATTTTTTTTTTTACTTTTGATTTAATAACCTCAACAAGGTCTTTGCCGCATGCTCTACCAAGCATTGATACACACATGTTTGTTGATTTTTTATACTAGCCATATCATATCTGCCTTGGAGAAGTCATTTAACCACTCTCCACGTCTAATATCATATTCAACATATCATTATTTTTAAAATATGCACTTAAACAAAGTAAACCATATTTTTCTTAAATTACTTCATGCTATAGGCATTTTTTGCTCCCGTCGTTTTTCTAAATTTAATTAATTTTTTAGATGTATTTTTTTATATACTTTTGATTTAATAACCTCAACAAGATCTTTGCCGCATGCTCTACCAAGCATTGGTACACACATTTTTGTTGATTTTTTATACTAGCCATATCATATCTGCCTTGGAGAAGTCATTCACGTCTATATATCATATTCAACATATCATTATTTTTAGCAACTCTACTAGTTATCCATTCACAGCAGCAGCCTTTTTAACCTTATGTTTCTTCAAAGACACCACATGATGAGTCGATCTATATTTTCTGAGTTTACCAATCTTACCTTTTTACATTTAGCCTCTCTGGTTTTTCATTTGTGTTTTATTTCATTATACTTGATATTAAACCATTAATTTCTGGTTTTATCTATACGTGTTTGTTTGTTTTGTATTGAGCATTTTATATTTTGTTATTTTCTTCTTTTAAAGTTTTTTTCTTTTTTTTTTTTCATTTTATCTATTTTGTTTTACCCAGGGTTTCTGTTTTCTCCTTGCTATAGTTTACTACTTATCATTTTTTGTAATTCCTATTTTGATTTGTTCTATTTTACACTTTTTGTAGTAGAAACATAATCAGTATAGTAGCGTTTAATTAATCACGTATACTTGATTAGTAAGTATTTGGTAACGCGTTAATCTTAATATACGAGAGCTGCCTTTTATATTTCGGGATTATAGAATAAAAATAAGTTTTTATTATCGAAAATAGCTTTATTGTTTTTCAAAATATTCTTCAAGATCAATACACTCTTGCATGCGTTTGAACCAATTTTCGAAGCACATTTTTCACTCCGATTGAGATACATCCAAAACATGACTTTGCAATTTAATTTTTTATATTTAATATTCTTCAAGATCAATACACTCTTGCATGCGTTTGAACCAATTTTCGAAGCACATTTTTCACTCCGATTGAGATACATCCAAAACATGACTTTGCAATTTAATTTTTTATGTGCGGGAATAAAATAGTCATTAGGTGCCAAATTAGGACTATATGACGGATGACCCATCAAATCGACGTTTTGCGTCCTCAAATATTTTCGAATTAATGTGTGCGAGCTTGCAATGTCGTGATGGAGACTTTTGGCAAACAAATAGTTGTGTATCATTCAGAATTGACTGTTCTACGTTGCACTAATGGTACGGCTGCGACATGTCCATTTTTTTCGAAAAAAAAAACAGGCGACCTGCTTCAAAGTGCTTTGTGCGCAAACAACTTTTGTTAAATTTGGCTCAGCTTGAAAAAATTACACACTCGACCGCGATCGTATTATTTAGCTGTTTTTTGAGCAATTGAGCGAGTTTTTTTTTTAGTGATAGTCAAACTATGTGGGATACAACCCGAACAAATCTTCTTGACGGCCAAATGCAATATTGAATGTATGTTGGTTCCACTAATACCTAAAGATGCTTAAATCTCACTATAAGTCACATGACGATCTTGCAGCATCAGTTCAAGCACAGCAGCAAAGTTTTCCGGAACAACAACCGATTTTGGACGACTTTCACGAAATTTATTGTTGAAGCCACGATTGATTTCGGTAAACTATTAATGCACTGTTGTTGAGTTTATCTATGTCAAAAGTTTTAAAACATAATTGCATGAAAATGTTCACGATTTAGTTCAATTTTTTGGAGATGGAACAAACAAATGTTAATAGAATTTTTTGAATTATTAATAAAATTTGAAAAAAAAACTGAAAGAAGCAAAGAATTAGGCGTTTATTTACTAAAATGTGGAAGTAAAGTATATATTGGACAAACGGGTAGAAGTTTTGAAAGTAGAATCAAGGAACATAGGCCTAGCTTTTATGATAATGAAGTAAAATCGAAATATGCTGAACGGAGCTAAATTTATTATCTATGGAAATGAACAAATATGATAAACGCGGACTTGTGTTAAACGATCAAAAAGATGTTAATAATTTTCTATTGTTAAATACTGTATAATTATTTTTTATTCCTTTGTATAATGATGAAATACTAATTAATATTTGTTTATTGCACTAATCCACTCTCTCTGTTAACCCTCCCTACCAGTTATTGTATTTTATTATAAGTAATTATCATAGTTCATTATACCTGATGAAGCCACTGTAAAACAATTGTAGTATTAGAATAAATCTGTTTTGAACCTTTTCTTAAAAGTTTTGGTTCTACATCTCTGAACTGTCAATGAATATTTGCTAGATTTTCCTTTGTTTAGATGGCAATATGTTTTGTATTTTGTTTGAACAACGTTTATGGAAATATCTATAGAAAATGCAAAGATCTATAGCTTGCGTCGGTGTTGTAAAGTATCTAAGTCATTATTTAATTTTGGATTGGCTTGTTTTTTAATAGAGTTTAAAAGAGACAATGTAGTTTTAAATGTTATTTCCATACTTGAAAATAATATTTAAACAAGGACGAATATAAATTTTATATATATGCAAAAGTTGAACAGAAGTAAGTAACTGTTTACATCTATTAAGAAATTCTAGTTTTCTAGATACTTTTGAAGCTATGTCAACAACATGGTCGTTCCTGAGAAGATTGTAACTCCTAGAAGACAAATTGGAAGAGTTGCATATGAATTTATTGTTTAGTTTAATATTTGGTACTGATGATACTTCGAATTTGTTTTTTAAAACTGTAAGAAGTCTAGTTAAAATTGACTGACTATGTTTTGAAATCTTTGTATATTGATGCTACAGATTCTAAATTTCAAGACGCTCTGCCATATTTGTCGATATGATTTTTGGAAAGTATGATGTATGAAGGGTGCTATCATCTGCAAAACTATGAATAGGACTTTTACTTATTTGAAGAAGTTTATTAATGTAAATCAAAAATAAACGCGAAAGAACAGAACCTTGTGGAACACCAGCATTTATGATTTTGGGTCAGAGTTAAAACCTTCAATTCTAACTATAATTTTTCTGTTGTCAAGAAAACTACTGATAACATTTACAGATTTATAATCAAGACCTACACAATGCAGCTTTGTTAATAAGATAAGGATGCCATACTACAACTGCAAGGTATTTTTCGTATTTTTCTTGTTTGTCTAAAGTAGAATTCTATTTGTGACTAACATAAATCAGAAGATCTGTTGTCGAACGTTTTGCAATATGTGGATTCTTAGAATATAAGCATTGAGTATCGAAATCAAAATTATTAAGAAATTCTTTCATTGTCATTGTTACTATGTTTATCTTAGAGTAATGATATATGAGGCGCGGTTTAGGTTTGGTATTAATAAGAAGAGAGTTTTCAAGTTTTAACAACAGAAGTAATAAGTGAATGATCAGAATTTTCTAAAGCAGCTTCAACAGTAGTTGTTGTAATCTCTGAACCAGTTGTAAGATACAAATCTAATAATCTTGGTTTACCAAGAAGTCTATCACGAGGAAAATATGCGTTGCTGAATAAGTAAGACAACGAGAAGCTACAAAAATTATAGTGTGTTGTAGAAGATGAGTACTTTAAAATTTAGTATTTTGTACATTAAAACAACATTATTTCAGCTTTTCTATGATTACCTTGAAGAAGCTTGTCAAAACTTGCAAAAAGGTCATCAACAAAGTTTGGAGTTGCCTTATTTGGAGAACGGTATATGCCAATTATAAAAGTATTATCGGGAAGATTTAGTTTAAGAAATATGCTATTATAACCAATGCTTTGAATTTTGTACATCGTCAGTCTAGAATATGTTTGTGGATGTATCCACAAACACTCTGTTGGTCAGCAGATGAATGTTCAAGATGATAATCGGAATCTACTAGATTAAAGCGATCTGGATCTTTATTATTTACTTTGGTTTCAGTCAAAAGAGGGTTGTTTATGTTTAAGATGTTGATGAACAGAATTAAATTTTTTTTAGATTACAAATATTAGAGAAATTAAATTTAAGCCACAAACTAAGTTAATGTTTTGTTGATTAACTTGGTTAGTGGAACAGGCTTTGCTTTGCCAATTTAATCGTATCATAAACTATGTTTGACCTTGCCAAAGGATTGTCTTTAATTCTTCTTGTGTTTGTCAAAGTTGCTATTGTGTGTCTCACATTCACTCTACAGATGTAACGAAATCTCTTTGTCTTTCAAACATTTGCGAATAAGGGATTCGTTTTTATTCCCATTCTATACATGTGTTTATTCAGCTACAGTGTCTAGTTATCAGTCTTGTAAGACTTTGTAGTTTGATTTGACTTATATGTGATACCACGGTTTTAGTTTTGTGATGGTTCTGTTAAGAAAAGTTTTTGGAACTTTAACTTTGTCAGGACTGTAGATAAGAGACAAGATATTAAAATTATCATTATACCAAAAATTTGGTACGGAAATCTGTACGTGAGGCAATAAAATAGATTGGGATGCATAGATTTTTTTAAATTAAATTAAGTAGCGATATGTTTTTAGGAGGGTAAACACAGGACGGTGGGTAGAAGGAAGTTGCTGCGACAAAAACGGGCTGTTGGCAATGGAGCAGTGCCAGCAGCAGGCGCAACTACGAAGATTTTGCAAATCGGACGGTGAACTAAGTAACCGTATTGGTTTGTGGTGAGTGGTGACAATGGATAAATTGGAATGGAACGAACGGGACAGGGTTGGAGTTACCGGGGCTGAGGCAAAGGACACCGACCTGCTTGACGAAGGATCTGAATATGAAGGTTATGGTATGATTTTTTATGTATATGGGTAATTCCTTTACTTTTCGACTAATTTGAAAAAGTTGACCTCTTTGATTTTGCTCAAATTTTCAGAGATCAAAATATGGATGAAAAAAATGAGATTCCCAAAATTTTGGACCTTAGAATATTGTCAATAAAACGTCTTTTTACTTTATTTTGTATCTCAATTTTTAGGCTTCTGGAAAAAGATAAAAAGATCCACGATGGCTTAAATTATTTCTTATTACATGTACTTTAAAACCCATATTTTTATGTTTAATATTGTGGCAGTCATTTTGATATATTAAGCTTCAAACATTATTCTAAAAATCCCGTAAATTTAGCAGAATTGCAAAACTTTGCTTTTTTAAACCGTTCTAACTTTGTCAAGTTTTAACAAAATTTGATCCACAAGGTCTAAATTTTTTCGTGTTTAATCTTTTTTTAAAGTGATCACTCAAGACTTATAGAATCAATACGTATACACCACTATTTTGATGCAGGAAGTTTCACATATTTTTGCGATCTTCAAAACTTGCAACTTTCAGGTCTCAAAAAAGCGTTGTCACCCTATGTCGATTTTAGTCAAAATTTCACTAAATACTCTTTAGAGCACAAGAAAAAAGGTTATTTATATGAGAAATGGTATATTGGGCATTATCAAGAATTTTTTAATATTCAAAAATTGGCATAATTGGCAAACCGCACATTTTTGTATCTCAATTTTTGGGCTTTTAGAAAAAGATAAGAAGGTCCATGATTGCTCAAAATATTTCTTATTACATGTACTTTAAAACCCATATTTGCTTATTTAATGTTGAGGCAGTCATTTTGATATATCAAGCTTCAAACATTATTCCAAAAACACCCGTAAATTTAGCAGAACTGCAAAATCAAGCTTTGTTTAAACCGTTCTAACTTTGTCAAATTTTTAAGAAATTTGATTCACGAGGTCTAGATTTCTTTGTGTTCAATCTTTTTTAAAGTGATTACACAGGACTTAAAGAATTATTACATATTCACTACTATTTTGATGCAGGAAGTTGCACATGTTTTTGCGATCTTCAAAACTTGTAATTTTTAGGTCCCCAAAAAACGCTGTCACCTTATGTCGATTTCAGTAAATATTCTTAAGACCACAAGAAAAAAGGTTATTTATATGAAAAATGGTATATTAGGCATTATCAAGAATTTTTTTATATTCAAAAATTGTCAAAATCGGCATTGTTTTCCAGAAAATCTAAATCACTTTTTGTCTATCTTGCTTTGTTTTTGAGATAGTCAACAAATACAAAATATTTAAAAAACTTTATATTTAGCAAAAAAAACACAAACAAAACAGCATTACTACAAGTGTGCATTGATGCAAGCTTTTGATTTTTGTTAAAACAGTTTTCTTTGGTTCGGTTAGTAAAGTTTGGTAAAAATGTTCAACAACGGAGAATACGCAGATATCATTTTTGTTTACAGATTC
The DNA here is from genome assembly GCA_963932245.1 of Tachinus rufipes. NCBI lineage: Eukaryota > Metazoa > Arthropoda > Insecta > Coleoptera > Staphylinidae > Tachinus > Tachinus rufipes. The sequence goes on along the minus strand of OZ010750.1, from coordinate 47,010,751 downwards.
TGTAATGGTAACGCCTTAGCAATTGAGATTTCGCGACAGAAAGCAACTTTTTTGACGCGTTTTTTAGTGAAATTGTTCACCCATATTATTATCAAAAGTACTACACCTACAACCAGGCGACGCAGCACAACGACTTGCATTTTTTCAATGGTTTCTTGATAATACTCGATATACCATTTTTCATATAAATAACCTTTTTTCTTGTGGTCTGAAGAGTATTTACTACAATTTTGACTAAAATCGACATAGGGTGACAGCGTTTTTTCGGGACCTGAAAATTACAAGTTTTAAAGATTGCGAATACATGTGCAACTGCATCAAAATAGTGGTGAATATTGAATTGATTCTATAAGTCTAGTGTGATTACTTTAAAGAAAGATTGAACACGAAGAAATCTAGACTTCGTGAATCATTTTTTTTTTTAGATTTGACAAAGTTAGAACGGTTTAAACAAAGCATAATTTTGCAATTTATCAAAATTTAAGGTTTTTTTTTTAAATGTTTAAAGCTTGATATATCAAAATGACTGCCCCAACATTAAATATACAAATATGGGTTTTAAAATACATGCAATAAGGAATATTTTGAGCCACCGTAGACCTTCTTATCTTTTTCCAAAGGCCCAAAAATTGAGATACAAAAATGTGCCGTTTGCCGATTTTGACAATTTTTGAATATTAAATAACTCTTGATAATGCCCGATATACCATTTCTCATATAGATAACCTTTTTTTTGTGTTCTTAAGAGTATTTACTGAAATTTTGACTAAAATTGACATAGGGTGACAACGCTTTTTCGGGACCTGAAAATTACAAGTTTTGAAGACCTTCAAAACATGTGCAACTTTCTGCATCAAAATAATGGTGTATACGTATAGATTCTATAAGTATTGTGTGATCACTTTAAAAAGAGATTAAACACGAGGAAATCTAGACCTCGCGGATCAAATTTTGTTAAGATTTGACAAAGTTAAAACGGTTTAAAAAAAGCAAAGTTTTGCGATTCTGCTAAATTTACGGGTTTTTTAGAATAATGTTTGAAGCTTAATATATTAAAATGACTGCCACAATATTAAACATAAAATATGGGTTTTAAAGTACATGTAATAAGGAATAATTTGAGTCATCGTGGACCTTTTTATCCTTTTCCAGAAGCCCAAAAATTAAGATATAAAATAAGCTAAAAAATACGTTTTATTGTGATATTTTTGACCTTTAAATGTGTGTAATTTTGAACATATTCTAAAGTAAAAAATTTTGGGAATCTCATTTTTTTTATCCATATTTTAATCCCTGAAAATTTGAGCATAATCAAAGAGGTTGACTTTTTCAAATTGGTCGAAAAGTAATGGAATTACCCATATAGTTTTTTTTTACTATTTTTTTTTATGATATGAATTAATAATTTATTCAAAATCAGTCAATCGAATCACAGCGGCCAAGGGTTTTATGACTAAAAATGTTTTTATTGTTGTTGCCAGAGAAGAACTCTTATGTGCAAAAAAGTAAAAGATTATATACATAATTTGATATTATGTATCAGTATGTTTCAGTAGGTTTTAAGTAAACTAAAATTTTTTAGCAGTATTTTTATGTAAACCTGTATTTGCCATTGCTTAGCACTACAATAGACGGTTTGCCGTGAAAAAACGTACATATCAGCGATCAAACAGCGGTTATATTTCCATCTCTCTCTATTTTTAGGTGATCGCGGGAATCTCACGAAAACGTACCGATCGTAAACGGTTAGATCTGTCATTAATTTTCTTATGAATTATTAATAATTTAGTCAAATGTTTGCTGTATAAACATTTTATTACATAGAATATTAATTTATTATACTTAATAGCAATTTTTAATAATTATTTTCATAATCATTCTTGACAATTCATCTCATTATAGGTTATCATATTTAAATTTGACATACCGAACATATTAAACTGCTTCCAACACAGGTTTTAAATTCACCTCGCTGGTTGGTACATTCGGAGTCAAAAGTAAATAACCGGTAACTCGCGACAACGCAACGGTTTAAAACCATTTCATACCACAACGTCAACGGTATCTCACGGCAAAATGCTTAATGTTTTGTCAAAATATATTAACATATAAAACACTTATATTAACTCAGAAGAGGTTTTGATTTTATTATTTTTCAATGGTTTAGTTTTTAAAAATGACAAGAGATTTTATTGATGTAGAGTCTTTAAGTTATTTATTATGTAGGTACATTAAATTTGGCTATTGAGCACATAATAAGGTTTTTTCCCGTCAACAATGTTATACTATGCGGAGATATTGTTTGCGTGATACAAACTATTAAAATACGTCTTGTTTTTTACATCTTAATACTTGTGTTTTGCTTCTTTTTCAGATTGTCTGGGCATATTTGCTTGTATTTTTATGTTTTCATGTGTTGTTGTATGTTTTTATTATTTAGTACATTTTTGGACAAGTTCTGATTTTCAATTTGACTCGGGCTGAGGCAACGGACACCGAACTGTTTGACGGAGGATCTGAAGACGAAGGTATGGTTGTATTTTTATGTATTTAGTTTTTTTTTTGTTACATCGCATTTTTTTTTTTTATTAATTTATTTATGACTAAAAATGTTCTTATTGCTGTTACGAAAAAACTGCAAAAAAAATAATTTGGCAGGAGAGAAAGACTATTTAATAAAATATATATATATAATTATTGTGAAATACAACCTTTGTTTTTATACTTGTGTTTAGCATATTTTCTCTTTTTTCAGTTTTTTTCTTGTATTGTATCAACAACAATTTGCACGTACTTATATACTTTACTTAGTAGTAAAATTATAAAATAATAGTCGCGGAAATAATGTATCTTATTCATTCAGTTAATATGTTACTGATGGTAGTGATGGTACAACAAATATCTACAATATTCCGTAAGTTACGTTACTTGCACTATTGCAACTTCATTTAGGCAAACAATTAGTGTTCGGTTATTATACCTTGTAAAATTCCGTAACTTAATTGTATTCTGATAAAATCTAACATGTTATGTATTTTATTTCAATGAAATAAATCCAAACATGTCATTCAACACCCATACGTACCTAATTTGGGTTAAATTTTATTATTGGTACTTTACATAAAGATACATTTCCCTATATCTAGTGGGCGCTGATTTATAAACGGTACCAATTGTTCGAGCGGTCAAGATCCTCTTAATAGGCATAAAGCAAGTTCACGGATACACTTTTACGGCAACTAGATGGCGCTCTATGTATCGTTACCCACGCAGAATATACAACGAATAGAAACAAATTATAAATATGTTTACTCTAGAATAATTTGCTACTAGCATTTTATTATGTTTGATGTAATTTGTCTTTTGTTAAATCATTGTCATAATATTCTAACTTATTATTAAATATCTACAATATCAAAAATTAAATAAAAAAATATATGTATATATTAAGATTTTTCTTTGTTGTTTCCAATAGGATTGTATATGTATTTTTTTCTTTTATGCATTTTACACAAACTCTTTTAACTAAAGAAAGATTTGTTTTGGCATTGATGTATTTATGCTTATATTAATATTTCTTGAATGGCCATATTGATTTTTGTCATTTAACAAAAAACGTTTAATTGATTTTTATAAATGAAATAGGAGGACTCATTACATCTTTTGTATGAACGATAGTTTCAATTTATTTGGTAAAAATGCATTTGTTTTTATAAAAATGATTAACATTAATAGTGACGTTTATTTACCTAGTATTTTGATCCATTAACGGTGGCCGACTGGTAAGGAAATGGTTTCTATACTAAAGGTTGTTAACTACACAAAATCGTAAGTTTTTTAATTGTGATTTGTTGTTTTACTTTATCGCATATGTTACGGTTTTTTAAAGATTTTTAAGGTTTTTTTTTGTAGACTTAAAGAAGTTTAGAACAGCTCAAAAATTAATTAAATAAGATTCTGCCATTTTTTTTAAATGCGATGATTGTAGATAACGTGTTTTTTGGGAATCATACTTTTGCGTTCACTAAAAAAACTATAGATGAACTATAGAATTTTGCAAAATACTTTAAAATGGATATTCAAAAGGAACCATGAAAAACAAAAAATAATCTAAAAGAGAGTGTAAAGAAGAAGTAAGATTGACTAAGGAAACCTTATATATTTTAAAATAGATATACGTTGAGAATCACGATTTTTTTTTTAGGAAGACTTATGTCTTAAGGAATTTTGAATACATTGGTCAAAATAATTTTCGTTATTCTTTGTCAAATAGACTCTTACTACTTTTAAGACGTTTTGTACTAATTTTTATAAAAAAAAGCCAGCAATACAAACGGCTGTGCGCCAAGTAAAATAAGTATTATATGATGTTATTTTTAATAACTAGTGACTATTTACTTTTGGAATTAGTACTTTTGTATAGTTATACACAATGAGTATCTTTAAAGCAAAATCTGAAAGTAAGATAAAGGCACTTAACTACTGTTGTACTTCTATTTTTTAAATTAAAGAAGAACAAATTTTGGAAGTTAATTTGTTGGAAATACTTTTAGTCAGATGTTTTTTTGTAAGATTTGTGATTATAAATGCTACAGTCTATGTTATTATATAAATATAAATGCTACAAACTTCAAGAATATCTGAAATACTTGTTAAAATGGTCTTTATACACTTATGTATAGGGGATGCTATTATCTGCTAAGCTTTAAATAGAATGTTAGTTATTTATAGAATTTTAATACAGTAGATAAAAAAGTGAGAAATAGCGAAGACTTTGAGGAACACTTGCATTTATGATTTTCAGATCAGTGATACAACAATGTATTTATTGGTATTGAAAAAAAACTTATAAAGATTTAGTTTTGTGGTCAAGACCTACACTGAAGTAATTAATAAGATTACAATAATCTATCAACTTTTTGAAAGTCAAAAACTGTAATAAGAATTTTACCATGTTTGTTTAAGATTAATGACTAATATATGTTAGAATACATATTATTTTCTTCTAGACAAAAAGAATATTTACTTCGAAGATTTTTGGACATATAGACAGGTGAGTAATGTGTTTTGCTTATAGTTGAAGAATCGGAGTTTATTCTTTTTCCAAATTTGCTCATTTTCAACATGTTTCTTTATATAAGGCTAATATTTTGGCCAAAACAAAAGCTAGTTTATTTGTAAATATTTTCAAAATTTTATTTAAACCTTTTTATTTGTTGAAAAGTTGAAAAATCCGATTTGCTAATTTCTACAAACAGAAACAGTTTAACGCAATGTTTTGTGATCTTGTTTAATTGGAACAATTACTAATAAATTTGTTGAATAGTTTTGATTTATTGTTTAACTGCATGTCGGATACAATGAGCAACAAAGTGGTATAAAATGCTTAATTTTTATTATGTTCAGCAGTTATAATAAGCGGTTTACATAAAATAACAAAACAAATTAATTTTAGGAGTTGATCAAGAATACCTCAAATCTAAAATAAATTTATCTCAAATATCTAATATAGATTCCGATCAAAACGTGCATGTTAGATACAAATAGAATTCTACTTTAAACATACACAGAGAAAATTTTGCAGTACATATTGACATTTTTAAAGCTTTTGATAGGGTCCTAATCTCATCAACAAACTTTATTGTATAGGTTTGATCACTAATTTTTAAGCTTTTTTAACAACAGAAAAGTTATAGTTAAAATTGATAGTTTTAACCATAAAGTCATAAATGATAGTGTTCTTTAAAACTCTACCTTTATGTTTGATTTACATTAAAAAACATCTTTAAATAACCGTCATATTTATAGTTTGCAGATGATAGCGCTCTTTATATTTTCTAATCAAAGACCATATCAGCAAATATGGCAAATCATCTTGAATTGTATATGTTAGAATCTGTAGCATTTATAAGCAAATGTCTTGAAACAATATCTGGGATTACTGCTTCAAAGTTAAAATCTGATGTATTAAACTAAACAACAAATCTATATCTAAATTGTCTTCAATTTGTCTTGGGCAATCTTGCATAATCAACGAGCATGTTGTTGATATATCTTCCAGAGAGATTCTACATTTTTGAATAACTGTTAGAATTCTTAGCAGGCTTCTTTGTACTACATTAAATATTTGTTTGACCTTTAAGAAAAATGGAATAAGCTTTCAAATGCATTATTTTTTGAGAATTAATCAGCAACTAGTCAAGGTCAATATCCATACAAAGTTTAAATGTCCTCTTCAATGTGATAGTTTCACTCGTTAAATTTAAAGGTATTTTTTTATTGTAACAAATTGAGTAATTTCTAAATATTACATTTTGAAATTAAAAAAAAAATAGAGAATGCTTAATTATTATATTTTTTTGTAAGATTAATGAATTTGTATCTACTTGTTAATATTGTTGTATTAAGGTTGTCTATTTTTAATAAATAAAGATTATTGTTGTTATGTATGCTGTGTGTTCATCTAGGAGTAATGACAGGTAAGTCGATGTTTTGTTGCTGCTTCAATTTTATTGATCAAATAGTTATAAGATGACGCAAAGATCGTAGCTGGATAACCAGGTATTGTGAAAACTAAGTATAGTAGTTATTTAGAGTTATGTATATTAAATTTTTTCTATCTAGTATTTGAATATAAACGCAATTGTTAAGTGTTATTAAAGTATATAATAGTTTTTGGAACAATTTCACTTCATTAAATTAGGTATAACAATTTTTATCACATAATTATTAATTATATAATAATTATTTAAAATATTAAATATTGTTGATCAATTTTGCACACATGGATATAATATATTATAGGTTGGTATTTATTATTTTTTACTTTACAGCTATTTTTAGGACTCTTAATAGTTGCAGCTTACAGTAAAAAGTATTATCTAACTATTGTTTTAATTATATAATTTATATTGTTTCAAAAATTATTATTTTTTTATAATTTTAAATATCTTTTTTAAAAACTCATCGATATTATGTTTATTGTAATTATATTTATATGACGAATTTGATAGATGGGTGTAAAGTCATAGTAAGTACGTAATAGTTTTGGATAAATTTGGGTTGATTTAACTTAATTTATTTAATATACTATTAGCGATTAAAAATATTTTTTATTTGTAATTCTTATTTTTCTTATACACAGCAATAATATGAATATGTTTGAATATAAATGTTACTTTTTAGAATGTGGACAAGAAACATTATTTTTACATTTCGCTATTTTGTGTTTATATTTATAATGCTTTAGTATTGATTATATTTTCAAATATTTTAATTCATGTTTTTTATTACAAACATAATTTTTTTTTTTTAATTTCTTTATCTACTTATATTATTTTTGGGTAGTTATAATAATTTATTATTTTTTAATTGCAGCCTAATTTCATTGTTATTTCTAGTTTTTTTTATATGTTAGTTGTAGTTATTACAATCTGCAACAGATTACTCTGTATTATTCCAGTAATTCTGTTAATTAATTCATGGAAAACTGTTGTGTATATTAATATTTTTAGTGTTTATTAATTATATTTATAGCATGTGATAACCGGTGTTGGTATGGAGTTGTTAAATCATTCAAAAAATGTAATGTTATAATTGTAATTTTAACCGTTACAACTGGCGCATTTTTAATATCCTTGAGATATGTTGCTGTTGCTTGGTTTCAAACATTTAAGATAGGAAACATGTGTCAATGTAATTATGGTTGTATTTGAATTTGGCGCTCGGTTTGAAAGAAAAATATAACCGCGTTTGCGCTTCAATTCTGAGTGTTAGCGCCATTGTGCGGCGCCGCCATAACTATCATATAAAGTAGTGCCGCGTTTGCTGAAGAAAATATTGGAATGGTTGAGAATTAAAATATGTAGTAGTGTTTGTCGGGTGGAGAGTTATTATGTATTTAAGGGTAAATAGAAATATAAATATCACTATGTGAATATTCGGCTTAATTACGAGATAATAAATGGGCGTAGGAAGCTCGAACCTTCTCCCATAACCTCCTTTCATGTTATTGGAGTAGATACGGAATTAAGTTGTGTGTCAGATGTGCCCATCATTTTGGATTATTCAAAAAGTTTTGTGGCTTTATATATTTAAAGAATAAAAGTAGTGTAAAAGTGAGTACATTATTATGTGTTTGCGTCGTTGTGAGTGCATATTTAGCTGTAAAAATGACGGTAAGCATCGGTTGCTGAGTATAACGGCGGGGTGTTGGCAACGATTGCCCGTGTCTGTGCTACATCGCAGCCGTTTTCCTTAACATGGCTGCAACTCAGGCCGAAAACCAACAAAATGACGTGAATAGTGAAAAAGTGCAGACAAAATTGCAGCAGAAATTACAGCCGGAGCAGCATCTGAATGTGCGGAATTCGTTGTTTCAGAATGGGACCGATAAGAGCAGCAGTAATGTGCGAGGAGGAGCTGGTGCTAGTGCAAGTGTAGTCATTTCAAAAGCCAAACACACCGGCGGCGGCAATAAGAATTTGTGCATCGAAATGAGTCAATATCGGGGTGACGGCGGAGGTGGTGTCGGACCCGGACTTGGTTCTGCCGGGGGCGGTAACGGTGGTGACTTGCAAGAAACCGACTTGGGGGCCTCTTCGGAGACCGGCTATTCGGGCTCCTCGGAAGGCCCACCGACAGCGGACGGTCACAATTATAACTTTACATTTGGTGGCACTAGAGACATGCACAATAGTGGCGACGTTGGTGGTATTCACGCGTTCGCACAGAGACAAGGGTTTGGGGGGCCGAAACAGCATCCGGGTCCTCCAGCGGGGCCGGGGCCCGGTGTTTACTCGCAACAACCACCTCAACGTTTTGTGTCCGGACAGACTATTTCCCAACCTACAGGACCTACACCTACTTTAAACCAATTATTACAACAAAGTTCCAACCCTATTCACCGGTACCCTAATAATTATGAACAATCTTATAATCAGGGCTGGCCGCAGAAACCTTACAGTGCTTCAGGTCCACCTGCTCCACCACCTGCGGGGCCTCCATATCGGAATCAGACTACGGTAATATGCCTCATTTTAATCTCCTATATTTTAATCACCTCGAAAAAACTATCGAGCCGAGGTGCCCTTCTTATAAAATCATAAAACAACATTTTTTTATTCAGACAGCTAACCACGTGTGGCTTTCTATAGTATTGTTTGGCAGGAAGAAACGCATTGTGAATAGCTGCTTATCTTACTGCCAATATCATCTGTATTGTCTATATATATATATAAATATATATATATATATATATATACATACATATAGATATATACAAACAAATGAAGTCGTAACACGTGCATCTGAAGTATGTGCATGCAGAAGATCATGTCGGAATGCTGTCTCATTTGAATCATTACAAGTGGTTGCTTACTATTTTTAGAACACCTACTATATTTTATAGACTTAATAGTAAATAAAATTGATCCACCATTCGTAACGTAATTACACCAACCGGGAAAACTCGTTTGGCTTCGCAATACTTATATGTAACAAAAATATATATGTAATATACATTTTACCATTTACATAATAATATTAGTATAATGCACGCACATTTTGTCCATGTGCTTGCTTTGTTTACAAACATTACGTCAACGAATATTTCATTTGAAATAAACTTTTAATGAGCACTACATATTCGTATTGACTCATGCACTTGACTGTCCTATATATATTTTAAATGAAAAACAACTGATTATTCCAGTTGGCAGCTATTTGCATCATTTATTTTTATTGTACATAGTACATATTACTTTTAATCCTGACACAATTTACAAAGAAATCTTTTTTCTCATGCAACAAATTTCAACTAAAAGGTTTTTGTAAATTTACGGTCAGTCAACCTGGTTACCAATAATACATACAGTAATGACAAATTTAGTATTTAAACAATCAGAAATTTTAAGGCTTAGGTAATTGACATAGGTTTTCTTTGTAATTGATTAAGTTGGAAATAGTAAGACAATTTCTGCTTTGGTATAAATTTGGTTACATTTTTCAGATATATTATTTAGATCAGATTTAAGAAGTTTATAGTTTTGATAAATGATAGATTTCGAATACCAAGAAGACGAATTTATTTATCATTTTGGGTAGAATTCGTGTTTTCACATTTCAGATTGAGATTGGATTTATTGTTTAGGTTGAATACACATAAGCGGCCATCAAAGGTTTTAAGTTCAAAAAGTAAGAAAAAGAAGGAGATAAGTTTATTCTATAGGCTAGATTTACAAGAATGTGGCTTTAGTCATAGAAATTACGCCAATTTAGTGAAATTTAACTAGAATTTTGTCTTATTTTACTGACTGAATGTTTTTCTATAAAAGTGATAACGATCAGAATAGACATCCTGGTGTGGATAGATATGACGATTTGGTTAGATTTTAAATAGTAAGAAGAATTTATTATTTGGATTAAGTTTACTGCAAACAAGCTTCCAGGTTTTAAATGTAGCAGAACATCTAGTTTCAATAAATAGATTAGATTTATGAAGAAGAAGAAGAGTCCCACGTTAAAGTAAATTTAGATTAGATGCAGTACAGCAAGATAGTTTTGGTAGATGTAACGTTTTAACTAGTTAGGTTTGGATTGGAAGACTAGTGTCATTTGGGGTAGGTTAACTACAAATGGACATAGATTCGATGACTATGAAGTTTTTGATTTTGATCAATTATTCAGCTAGGTTAGATATTGACAACATAGTAAGAACCTCCACGGATGAGTTTTCCATATTTTCTGTTAGAATGAAAGAGTACGACTTACATTTGGATCATTTAGATTAGATATTTGTTGATTATGTTTTCCACATTTTCTGTTAGAATGAAAGAGAAAGGCTTACATTTGGATCATTTAGATTAGATATTTCTTGATTAGTTTTCTACATTTTCTTTTAGAATGAAAGAGTTAAACTTACATTTCTATCATTTAGATTAGATATTTGTTGATTAGTTAAGATTTAAGATGCCCCTAGATCAGATGTAGGAGAAAACGAAGAGTACAATTGGTTTGATGATTGTTTCTATTTTATTTGATTTGGAATAGTGAAACGACGAATTTATCATTTGGGTTAGGTTGCCAAAAAATGTTTTAATCAATTTGGTTGTATCTAACAACATAAGAAGAGAATTTTGTCATTTGGATCTTCATGAACACTTCCACGTTTCAGATGAACTTGAATATAGAATAAGAAGACTTGGATGTTTTTGATTTTTGTATTTAATGTATTGATTTGTTTAGGTTTGAAACATGTTATGATAGATTACTAATAGTTTGATTTGAGGGTACGGTTTTGATAGATTTGCTTTATTTCGGATTCTAATTTTATGTTAGATTTGATAGATTTGTGATCTTATTTCGAGTTGTCATATAAGACAATATTAGGTTTCAGTAAGAATCATTATTACAAGTTTTTGTGTGGTTACGTTATTTATATTTGATTATTTACTTTAACTACTAATTAAAGTTTTTAATATATGCTGGCTTCGTTACAAGTTTCAGGTTTTGATAGTTATGTCTGTGAAAAGGTCTACTTACATTTATAATTCAGTAATTTCAGAGTACAGTTACGAGATTTTTAGGTTAGATATTGGATAATCTGCTGTTTTGGGATTTCATGCATTTGCTGATTGACTATACTGCATCTGATTTAGATAGATAAAAGCTGAGCTAGATTGGTTTCAAAATGTTGATATATTTGAGCAAAAATAAAGAAATGCTTTATTGTTTCAACGAATATTAAAAACGGTCAATTGATCTACTAATAAAAAACATTACTACGATTAAAATCAATTTCGAAGTAGCTCAAATAAAGCACTGTTGGACATAGATACTAGGAATAGTCAGTATATATAGACATAATCTCTTCAGTCAGTATCTTTTTGTTTTTATTGGATTATATATCTTAATTGTTTAATTAGTCTACGAAATCAGAATCAACCAAATAGATAAATATCTCATACTTCTGACCAAAATGTAATAAATTCTTCAAAATCTGTTTCGCCTGTTCATAAATAATTTAACATACCTAGGTATAAGGATGGTGTAAGAATTTTAATTGTATTACAGTCTCCTTCACACACAAACAGTTCAACGTTTCTCCTAATAGAGGGCATTGCGTCAACACCCTCGATACCTAAGTATGTTAAATTAGAGTCATTGAATATTTTCTTCAATTAAATATTAGAAATGCATAGGGTATTGATGAAATTCTTAAAACATTTGCAATTAAATTAGCTTTTATTCTGACTAAAATATTTGTCTTTATATACAACAAAGAAACATTCCCCAATTGTTGGAAGATTGCTGTTTAGCCTATACTTAAAAAGGGAGACAAGTCTGATTTTTCAAATTATAGACCAATTGCATTACTGTAAATTTTTTTTGAGAAATATATTAATTTATACATGTCAAGTTCTTAGAACAAAATAACTGTCTCAGATACTCAAATTTGTATTAATCGATAAAATGTTCCAGAAATGGAATTCTACTTTAACAAACATGAAGAAAAGCAGCATTAGTTCTTGACATTTATAAAGAAATTAAAAGCATTCTAATCTTATTAACAATCTCAACGGAAACCATTTTAAACGTTTATACGCTCTCTCACTCCCCAGCCCGCTTTGTCGGCGTGGAGTTTTATGACTAAGAATCTTCTCTGGTCTGGAGTAGATTAATAATCTCTGGAATCTACTCAAAATTGTTGGTCCACGTCGAAATCCTACTTATAGTTTCCATAGCATCATTCATACTTTATACTTTTTAAAGACCATATCAACAGATGTGAGCAGAGTTTCTTGAAATTTTTAGGTTAAGAGTGTAGTAATAAAGACCTTTAAACAATATCCTAACATGGTCAATTTTAACTAAACAACGAATTTACATATATCTAAACCTTCTTCAATTTGTCTTCTAGGAGTTACAATTTCACATAATCTACTCTGGAACGACCATGCTGTTGGTTGACATGACTTTGAAAGTATCTAGAAAACCAGGATTGCTTAATAGATGTAAACAGTTTTTTACTTCTGTTTAACTTTTGCACATATATAAAACTTACATTTGTTTTTGTATTGAATATGGTTTCCAAGTATGGGGAGAAGCATCCAAAACTACAAAACGGATCATTGCCGATCCAAAATTGACTAATGACTTTAACACTGGTGTAATGTTGCAGATTTTTGCATTTTCTATAGATATTTCCATGGACACTGTTCAAACGAAAGACATATTGCCATCTAAACAAAAATTTACTTGTAGTACAAGGTTTGCTAGGAAATCTAACAAATATTGACTGATAGTTTACAGATGTAGGACCAAAACGTTTACGAGAGATTTTTTTAACCGTATTATTGATACATGGTATAAACTTCCAAATTCAGTATTTCCCGAGACTTATAAGCCGCAAATATGTAAGGTCAATGTTCACAGACTACTTAAATCTAGTCTTCAATGTGATATTTTCAGCGAGTGTGGTTTCACTCGTTAAAATTATTAATTATATAATTAAGGTATTTTTATGTTGTGACATATTAAGCAATACCTAATTATTTCATTTTGAAATTAAATAATCAAAAAGGCATCTCTAAAACTAGGAAAAGAAATTGAGTATTAGAATTTATCAGCCTTATCAAATATTAAACTAAAACGAGAACCATATTTTATTTTTCAATTTTTAGCATCATCATCTTTTCCATTTTAATCATTGCCGATCTGAAATTGACTATAACCACCTAGATGTTGTACAGTAACATTTGCGTAATGCTGGAGATTTTTGCATTTTTTATAGATATGTTCAAAACAAATACAAGATATATTGTCATCTAAATAACTATTTACTCGTAGTCCAGTAATGATGTTGGACTTTTTTTGTTAAATATATATTTTTTTTAATCTTTATCAGCTAATGGATTAAGCTTCCAAATTCATTATTTTTCTAGACTTGTAATCCGCAAGTATTAAAGGTCAATGTTTTCAGACTGCACAAATCTCTTGAAAATGTAATAGTTTTAAATAACCAAATGTATAAAAATCTTTCCCGGTCTGTTCATAAATCTAGTGATGTTAAATTGGAAGCATTTATTTGTATAGTATACCCATAGATTAGTGTCTTTAAGACATGACCTTGAGTTATCTCGGCTAGTTATTTTATTATCAACCAATTATGTTTGTATTATATACCTGGAACCCAAAGTAGTATTCAAGGGTGAAAATATTGTATATTTAAATAATATTTTTATCCTTGAACAAAAAGGTGTTGTGTAATTTATTTAGAGTAAATAATACTAACATAATTGCCTCTCCGAGGCGATTGGTAATAAAATAATCTGCCGAGATAAATTAAGCCCATGTCTTAAAGACACTATATCTATGGGCATACTATACTTTCTACATTTAGAGGGGTTTGAAGGTGAGAAAATTGTAAATAGTTTTTAAAGTCAGTTTTTTAACTCCTAAGCTTAATTAAATTTACCATGATCCTACAGTATGCTTACTTTTGATTTCTGCTAATTTTAGTGTAATTTTTTGCTATTTTCATCTTTAGATTGTCATAATAAGCTAGGTTGTTACAAGTTCCAAATAACGTACTTTTGATTGAATTTGTTTATATTGTGATGTATGTGTATGTATTGGCTTTTAAGGTTGTTGTCTAAATGATTGAACTTTTTAGAAAGGTGCATATTAATTACTCTTTAAACATGGGGATGTGTTATTTATAGAAAAGTTTTTTTCTCGGGTCAAAGTCTGATATTTTTTAGGTCTTTACGGCGGCAAGGGCTCACATTGTTTCTTTTCCCTGCGGACGCCAATCATTTATAATATATTAAGCGAAATTTAAACCTGGGAAAATTCTAAATAGTTTATCAAATTCGAACATCTTCGATGATCATACAGTATGCTTATCTCTGGTCTCCATTTTATTTCAGCCAGATTTACAAAATTAAGATTTTTTAACTGAGTATCTTAGGTCTATTATAGATGAGAGTTGGCAGTGCTTGTATAATCGCTTTTTGTGCCAAAAAAAGTTTTAAATTGTACAATCAATCTAAGACTAGGGGACAGGTCACAGAAATGGTTTTTGGGATACCTAAATCTAGAATAATAATAATAATATAGTTTTTTTACTATGTTATTATCTGTAAATTTTATGAATATGGTTATAAATAGCTGCGTTTAGAACGACTCATCAGTTGCAAGCGCTGAGTCATGAATCGGAGATAAAACTTTTATCAACTACATAAACATAAAGCTCATAAGTTTTTACTTTAAATAAATGATTTAAATAGTTAATAAAGCTGCTACTTAATTAGATTTATTATATTCTGAATATGTAATGTCATTTAATCTCACTTTGTAATGTTTTTAGGTTTGATTATCTTTATAATTTTTTTATAGTTTTGTAGTTTTTTCACCCAAGCTATTACAGCGTTGTACGTTGAAATGCCATATATTTATTAATTACTTATGTTACCCTCTTTTCTATTTTTAATAATATGTAAATTTATATGCGCCGATTAACCGCTGGTGTCTACCGAGTTGATGTGTCAGCAAGCAAGCGAACCTGAAAATGTATGATGAGTGAAATGACAAGCGCTGCCAGCACGACGACTTAGCTGTGGCGTTTAGTTCGCATGATTGACAGTGATGAGTCGTTCTGAACGCAGCCAATATTTTTGCAAAACTATCAATTTTTAGTTGAGAATGCAAACTGTTTTGGGTGAAACATTTAAAGTCCATCTCAGGTTTTAGACGTACTTGTTCTAAAAATGCTGCTATTGCTTGCCAAGTTTCTAGTATCTTTCTGGGTTAATGATTCTAGTTCTAAATATCAGATCTCAGAACATCTATTCATTTTGTTGGTAAATACAGGTTTGTAGTTTATCTTAGGATGGGCTTATATTGTTATAATATTTTGCAGCACTTCTTTGAAATTGTTAGTAATTAGATTTACTTTAAGCCTGAAGGTTTTAGATCTAGCAGCATTTTATTAAAATAATTTTCTTATTTATTCTAAGATTAAATTGTTTTTATACATATTTAATATAACTAAAATCACTTGATTCTAGTAGCTTTCTAGTTGAACTATAATGCAACAAAATAATAGAGTGTAGTAAGTTCTAAATTTTAACATGGTATTAGAGTTATCTTTATTCTGTTCTAAATCTATTGGACTACGCTCGAGATGAAGTATTATGATATAAACTCTTTCAAACATCTTATGTAGGTTTGTAGGTTAACTTTATAACTTTATTTAGGTTCACTCGTATCAAAACATGCGCATGCATCAGCATTAAGTCTTTGAATTCAGAGAAATAGATTTTGATGCATTTGTTTTTATATTGATTTTGTTTCACTCACCGTTTTATCAAGGTTTTTGAAAAAAATCTTTGCGTTATTATCACAATTATATATGGCTGCCTATTTTGTACGTAGAATGTCATGTGACAGTTACATGATTACTTACGTTACAGTAAATATATTTATTTCATATTAATAGAAACAAAACGTCAGAGTGGGCCAGTTGAGTAAGCTACTTTTGTGCTTGGCTCTCAAGCTGAGAGAACTGAGATCGAATCTTACTCTGTCGTAAATAGTTTGTGGATTTACTCACCGTTGCAACCGCTTTGGAATTTATGGTTTTAGCGTCAAACACATCTAATAATACGTGATATGAAAAGGGCTATCCGGCTAGCTTTTTCTACCTACGTAGTATTTAAATTTTGCAAATGACACTATTGGTAAGGTAGCCACGTTATATACGTTATATATAATGTTGACAAAACCACAATTTTATTCACTTCAAATGCTTATATTTTTATATGCTAGCATATAGATATTATATTGTTTTAATTAGCATGCATATCTATATTTAGAATATAGGTTTACATTACGTTGCCTGTATTGACAATTGACGACAGTAATATACTGCCAATGCATATAAAAACTTATTAATTATCAATCTTGCTAGTACATCTATAATGCATTTAAATGACATTTTTGAAACAAATCCTCAGTAAAGACTATATTTTTTCTATACTAAAAATATTCTTTGTTATATACAAAGAGCGACATCTATCGGTTACACGTGTAAAATAACTATATTATATACATTGTACATGATTTCATTTCCTATAACTTATTTTATAATAATAAGAAAATCACATTAAAAAGAAACTGAAATGATATTTGTATGTAAAAACATTAACAATAAATATCTGCAAAACAACATTACTTGGAATTATTGAACTTTCTCTTTCATACCGTTTCTAAACCACGTAGCAGCGCATGCGTCAATTCATCAGCAATTCATTGACAGCGACTAAAAAATAATAAAATAAACGCTAAGATGTAATATTGTGTAATTAAATTGTGCAATATTACACTGTTGGTAATATATAATTCGCGCTCTCAATTCGATTATCAAAAAGAATTGTAATATAACCAGAGGTCAAACTAAATCATTAATACTTTAAAAAATACGAAAGCGCCACAATGCAATTACTTTGGTTTATTTATTTATTATTAATAAATGATGCAATGTTGTAAACATGCAAAAAAATAATATAATGGTTTTGTTTTGCAAACAATATTGCAGTGATGTTATGTATGCGGTTTCTTCATTACTTATTTTTATACCATACAATTTCTAAAATATATTATTGCGAAGTTGGTAACATTGAATTTTAATTTAAGTTATCCTACGTTTAAAAGTCGTGTTGCCACTCTTAATACATAATTTTTATTGATAGCAGCACTTGTTATTATATATTTATAAATAACTAAAGCAATTACATACTTGGGTTATTCCTAATCGGAATGTAATGCATGTAACTCGTATATAGTTCCTATCTATTTAGTAGTTGGCATTAGTGTAGCGTTATCAGGCACGTTCATTATAGTATTAGATATACATTGACCTATGTATAATAACAATACAAAATATTATTATCTTCTACATCGGTTGTACATTATCAGTCGAGCGATGATATTACTGCGATATAGTTAATTTCAGAGTACAGATTATTCTTGAAAGTGTGCTTTAATGCAATTGCAATTTATAATCTTAATGATTTCTTAAACTGTTTGGTTCTTAAGAGCATAACTTCAATATAATGTATTGTTGTACTGGAGACAGATTTTGCATAATATTGCGATGGAGCATTTATTGGTAATTGCTTTTTACCGAAAGCATGTTTTGTCTTTTGGCCAAAACCGAAAATGATGTTCTTTGTCTTTTCGTAGAAATTTTTTCCAGAA
Source organism: Tachinus rufipes (assembly GCA_963932245.1). Classification (NCBI taxonomy): domain Eukaryota; kingdom Metazoa; phylum Arthropoda; class Insecta; order Coleoptera; family Staphylinidae; genus Tachinus; species Tachinus rufipes. Next base: position 46,992,490 of record OZ010750.1, on the reverse strand, counting down.
ATATAAGAAAATGAAAACGTCTCAAAATATGTCATAAAAAATATGTTTTTATTCGAAAAATTTAATATATTTTTGGCTTAAACCGAAAGTTGACGTTTTTTATATATTTACATACAAGATCGATAACGAATTTTTAAAGGAGCTACATTGTTGTAATATAATATAATATAAATAATGTGTATTGAGAAATCACGTATTAAAAATGTGCAATTTAATTTTGAATTGTGTTTTACTTTTTCCACGATTGTTTGCTGTAACATAATTAAGCAATTTTTTGGAACCATGAAATCTGGAGAAGAACCCAGATAACAGACTATTGAAGAAAGAACAGTACAACTAAAATAGAGATGGACTGGCAATACAGCAAGGCAAGATCCTATAATATGGAAGATACTGATGTCGAACCATTACAGAACTGCCAGAGCCAGCAGAAGCGTCGGAAGACTATAGAGAACTTCATTTATTGAACGTACAGCTGAAGACGGTCAATAACATTTACTGGTTTTAAGTATGGGTATCTTCATAAAAATATAAGAGGTTACCTTGGCTAAGAACGTGTTGAGCTATGGCTCTTTGTCAATTTAGCCACATTGACGGAGTCCGCAATGTTTCTTTGGTTTGGCCAATGGTGTTGCTGGTGATAGTTGACTTGAGCTATTTTTTATCAAGAGAGTACTACTCTTTAGGTTCTTGATGATATTACACAAATTCTAGAAACAGTTATATAAATTTTTGGGTTTCTTCTTTATTGTGTTTTTGTCTTACGACTTGTTTGTTTGGGTTGATGGAACTAACGGTGATTTCCGAATCACCCCGGGGTAGTGAATAAAAAGCAAGTTATTATTTTAGTCATATTTTGGGGATCGAACTCCACGCGCTATAACTGAGCTATCTCACCGTACTCTTAAAACTGGCATAAGTGTAATGATACAATTATGTGTTAGTGGTATGCACCCTTTTCTACAGTTTTTGATGTTTCTACAAGTAGCTTCAGTATGGTTATTAAAGCAGGTGGTATCACATCTAGTCGACTTTCTCAGATATGTATGAATTGTTGCGTTTTGATTTGCAACAATCTCAAAAATAATTATATGTCAACTAGGTTCTAACGGTCACCTGTAGTGTTTTTCGTAACATCATAGCATTACTGTGAATAAAAAGACGCGGTGGCAACAATGTCTTTTTCTATCATTCAATTTTTAAAAATTAAGAATTAACGTTTAAACAAATATTTTATTTACCCTGGTGGAAATAACTTAATTTATAAAAAGATGTTAATTAAAATAAATGATTTGTGAAAGTACATTATTCTGATAACTAGTGCACTGTCAATAATAGCTTGCATCATATAAAATGCAGTAAATGCATGATAAACACATGATGTGTCGTATACATTAAAAAGTTAAATAATCAATCAACGTTTGTTTATTTGTTGCCAGCTGGTGGCGTCTAATTGTCTGCAGTACATATTTCATATGATATGCAATAAAAATATTCTGATAATCGTTCGTATCGCATTATTGGATACGTAATTTTTACTACTATTTTTAGAATACTATCATAGACTAATAATGATAATAATAGAATTGTATATTTATATCTACCAAGGTCCTTATCATTATATAATCAGTTATCATTCAAGTTAATAACAATAAAATTACTTCCTAAACGTTTGTTTGTAATGAATGAGTTAAAATACATTAATGAAATTAGATTAAATTAACTTGTTATAAATATCGATATATGTATAAAAATGAATGACGTTAAATAAAGCCTCGGATTTAAGGTCCTGAACCACGCGGCTGGATTGAAATTGGGTGAGATAAATCGAGATGCAGAACGCGTTGCAAGGCCACAAACAAAACCCCCCGGAGCCACCCGCCCCTATGAAGGGATGACGACGAGTTGAGTTGTCCAGGGAAATGCGGTAGGGGTGAGGGGATATGCCTAAGGAGATTCGTTTAAGGTATATACATGCGTTTCAGTGCTGACGTCAGTGGCCCGTCAGCTGATTGCATAATAACAAAGTAAAGTGGGCGGGTTTACTCTGATCACATGTCAGTGCAAGTTCAAGGTCGGTCCTTGCATGTTTAACAACACTTTATAATTAAAAATGCAACCGATAAACTCAGTCATACCAGTTTTATTTGCAATTGAGACATGTTTATTATATTTTCATACTCATTACTTATTATAATTGAAAAATTTATAATGTATTGGTTGAATCCTTTTATATGTCATATTTCTAATTATTTTTTTTAATTTGAAATTTAAATATACATTAATATTTTGGTTTATTGAATTATGAATTAAATATTTAAAGTGCAAATATGCCTTCCTGTGTATACTTACTATAACGACTACAACATAAATCGAAATGGTAGGTAATAAATTTAATACGGAAATATTTGTAAGCAGCTGTGTTTAGAGTGGACTTGCTTGTGCTATCGATTGAGCGGATTGTTTGAAATATTTACATGTTTAGCACGTACAATTCATTTCAATTTTATTGTAGGAACTTATAAATATTTGTCATGTTATAAATTATGAATGCCATATGTACTTACCTATATTTGAGATATTATAAATAGCAGTCTTCTGGAAATAGCATTTAACAAGTGACTTTTTCAATCTTTTCTTTTTTTTTTTATTTACAAGAAAGAATGTAACCGACTCTACTTTTTAAGAAAAATATTAAAACACTTTTTGTAAAGAATGGCTATTATTTCAAATTTCTAAAATTAAAGAAGGTAAAATAATATGTAAACCAAATGCTTCTTAGATTGTCGCTTTTGTTGAATATAATAATTATAAACTTTGCAATCGGTAAATCTTTTAAATGAGGTTATTTCAAAAGAGTCAACCAATAGAAATATATTTTTACAATTTATATGATTTTTTTAATGACAAACTTGTACTAACGTTGCTTTTCAAGGCTATATCGATATGAATAAAATAGTTGAATTCTTCTACTATATTTAACATATATTTGGAATTAGAGGTTGGTGATTATGACATTTGAGAAATTCAAAAGTTATTTGCTTAAAATTTGTACTCCAACTAACACTTAGCGTTGCTTTTTTCTATTTACTATTTTAACAAGCTATAGGAACGATGGGAAAACAATGTTGATCTACATCTAAACAAGTTTATTTTGTATGATTATGAAACCATAAAGCTGGTATCAAAACATGTTGCAACTAAAATACAAAAAATTTATTGGTGCTATTGTTCAAACAACGAAAAACTACCTGTATTGATTGGGGTGATTCGGAAGTCACCTAATAAGCCGTTGGTCCCATCAACCCCTTCAAACAAGTCGTAAGACTTCTGGAGCGATGTAAAATGCAAAAACGCAAAATAAAAACGGAAAGACATTACATACATTCATACATACATACATTCATACATACATACATACATACATACATACATACATACATACATACATACTCCGCTAATTATATGCAAAATTTTTACAGTATCTGTAAAGTTAAGGAATTGGATGAAAGAGAAATCAAGATCACAAATTTACATTTGTATGAAAATTTTAATCTAAACCTAACATTTTTGCACTTACTCTATTTGGACATTCTGAAAAAGTAGCACTCATTCTTTGTTGAATTTGAAATATCGAGTAGCACACATTTGTTGTTAAGTTTGAAATGGTAACTTTTATTAAGTTTTTGGAGATTCGAGTTTATTATTTCTCAGTTCCTATTTTTTTGTTTTGTTTTAAGGAGAAACTCAAATAATAACCGCATGGTAATCAGTTTTCTTGAAGAGTACGAAATGTATTAACACTACATATTATTTAGTTAGTTCTTTAGGTTTAAATATTTTTTGTACTAGTTTAACTCGCCATCTCCACCAACGACCGACTTCTTCTTCTCGGTTTAGTAACCACGGAAATAAATTCATTATTTTTGCGGATAACATATGGGTGCTGAATAATGTTTACCACCCATATGAAAAAAAAATGGATAACATAATGAATAAATTTTGCTCAAAATAAATATTGCTTGTTGCATAATTAAGGTTACTGCTTCACTGATATTTTTCTTGATTAGATAATGTGAAATACAAAATCAGGGTCAGGACATACATGCTTGTGTACACAATAAGATACTTTCTGGTTTCGTATTTTTTAGGAATCTAAAAATATCTAGCAAACATTCTAGTTTCAACTAATGTTATTGACTTAGGCTTCCGCACATCACAAGTTTATGTTGTGTGTCCAATTATTTCAAGTTTAAAAGCGGTATGTGTTTCAGATATCACACGGTGTAACCTATCGATAGGTTTTTCAATTGTAGTTTCAACCATGATCCCAAATGTCTAATGTTATTATTGACTTGGCTTCCGAACATTATAAGTTTATTTTGTGTGTCCAATTATCGATTACTTTTTTTTTATTTAATTATTTAACGTCGGTCTATTTCTGATGCCAAGTCTAATCACCGACGCCAGAGGTTAAGACTACTACATCTGTGAATCTTAAAGAAAACATTGTAACATAACTCAATTTATGTTTGCATTAAGCATTTTTTTATGGTAATATAAACTTAAGTATAATCTAATTATTTTTATTTAAATTTTTTTTATTTATCTGGATTTGTCGCTTATACGATAACATTGTCGCTTACGATGTTGATTTTATTCTATCGGTTGATCTTATACATGATTAATGTTTTTTAATTAATTAAATTTATTATGTTGCAAGACAAACGTTTCAGTGCGTTATATATGTTTTTCATCATGTTGCACGTTTTGGTCTTATACATGTTGCACGATTAATTTTTTCAATTATGTAATTGTTACTGTCTGATAGTTAATATTGTTACAGGTTGCACAATAAACTTTTGATTATCCTTCTGCTGTTCTTTGGCATTAATGTTTAATGTTTTATAGGTGGCTTATAATAAATAGAAATGCTTGTTATAGTTATTAGCCACAGCTAAAACTAAATAACGATAAAACAAACAAATGCATTTATTACTATTGATTGCATGCATTGGGAAAGTTTGTCCCTTTCTGTAGAATAATTTCGGTACGATTTATGTTAATGTCATGGCTACTGGTGTAAGTTTGTGGTAATCTAATATGGGCATGTAGTTGGTCTAGGTCAGTAAAATTCTATTGTCATTTCACGAGGCCAATCCGGATCCGGGACGACCTCATAAATACAGCTTAATTTATTAGCTACCCAAACACATCTCGACCGCTGTTGCACCGACAGCTGATTTCGGGTACATTTAAATTATTTTTAAAACATTTATTTTTAATTTGTAATAATGATGCGTTCTAATTAGTTATGGGAGATTTTGGTGTTGGTAATAATGGTCGGTGTGCGTAACAAAAACTTTTGTGTGAGAACTCTAGGAAATAATAATAATTTCACGTACACATGATTCACGAAAGAATCTCATCAATTGAGCAGGAGTGGTGCGGACCCGGTGCCGTGACTCTATAATGAGCATACCTTGTGCACCGCTACAGTATAAGCTCAATGTGCCGCCATTAATTTAACAATCAGAACCGGTGTAGCTGTGTGATATTTATCCGCAGTGACCTTTTAAACCACACATATCAACCTTTTTTACATTATCTTAACTTATATTATATTGTACATTTAAGTTGATATTAAAATACTACTAGGTTGAGTTTGCATCTAGCTGCATTTTTTAATTTATTTGCATGTTATTGTACGGGTTATTTACCGAACGATAAATAAATTGTTGATATATTTTGCACGTTAATGAAATGTACTGCTAATAACAGGTCAATATAAAAATTATTGGTTGATAGATAAATTGCTTGGTTGATTTATACGATGATAAGTAAATAAATAGTATGGTGTATTTACCGCCCAATAAATAAACCGCAATCTTTAATTGGCTGCTCTTAAATAAATCTTATGGTATTTGTTGGAATTATCACACGCTTTATTTATCGAATCAATGTTTATTATTTGTCGTATGATGATTCACGCTTTTTAATTGTTATTAATTTTTACATTATTTTATATTTTTTTTATTTATATTATAAAATTTATTTAATATTAAATATTTACATTATAATTTAAAATTTCTATTTAACTAAAATTTATATTTATTAACATATCTAGTAGAGGTGAATTATAAATATCCAATTGTTCATTTATTACTGTATAATTTGACAGATTATCTAACCTTAAAAATTTTGTAATGTCTAATAAATGACAATATGAAATTCAATTCATGTATGTGTAATTAAATAAAATACATAATATATGTTGAAAACTTGAACTGACATAGTTTAATTTAATTAATGTTTATTTTTTTGTTGTTTCAGTTGTCTCCTGGTTACAGTGGAGTACCTGCTTCTAGTCCCGGTTATGGGGAAGGCAGGGGAGGTTGGTCAGGTCCTCCCGTTACGGGTCAGCATGGACCTGGTAGTCCAGGTCCACCGCAAACTTCAGTCCCTGCTAGCCAACCTTCTCCACAGCCTTCACAACCTCCTAGCCATTCACCAGGACCTGGCTTACCGCCAAGTCCTTCACATCAGTCTCCCTCTAACCAGCACCAGGTAATTTATACATTTATATATTTACTTAATATTAATAATAATATAAAATATTTATTTATTATTTATAATAGCTAAAACTACTAAACCGCAACAAGTATTATTATAGGAGGATTAAACCGACATAAACATTTAGATACAAGGTTAGAAGTACAACAATTATGTACTTTATAGATCAGTTTGAGATTTCTATGGAAGAATTGCAGTGAATGTTTTAATATTATCTTAAAGCATTGTTTCTTAACACTTATTTTTTAGGAAGTTTGCGTACTGTGGCCTTACACGGGGGCATGGGGGTGCTAATTAGCAGTGCAGCTCAAGAATCAAGACCAGCCGATCGAAGATAATAAGACGAGCCTCGGAAAATGCAAGTACAAAATGTCTACGGCAGGTAGTTTCAAAACATTGCTCTAAAATTTGACAGAAATTTTTTTTGGGCACCAGATCTATAATTGTGTGTATGGACGTGTTGCATTATTTGTAAAACTAGTTGTTTTGTAATTAATTAGGTATATGAGTATACATATTTTGATTATTTAATCAGTAAATAAAAATTAAGAGGCAAAATTTTGTATTGTTTTCTCCGATTTATCAACAAAGAAAAGCAAATAAAAACAATGTGCTAAAATACGGGTCTGGCATCAATCTCTTGCGGTATCGAACAAACATGCTATTCTTCATTTATTGAACGTACAGCTGAAGACTGCCAATAACATTTACTGGGTTCATCACTGGTTTAGGTATGGGTATCTTCAGTCTGCGATGTTTTTTTGCTCTTGGTTTGCACGAGGTTGTAGCTGGTGATGGTTGACTTGAGCTATTTTTTTATTAAGTGGGTCTTGCTCTTTAGGTTCTTAATTTGTTTTGTATTACATACAATCTAGGAAGTAGGAGGATGGGCGAGGTTTCATCATCTGGTACAAAAAGATTTTTTTGGGCTACTTTGCTGCTGGTGCCGCAATAACGCCATCGTGTTTTGATCGAGTTGTATGTCTGACTGAATATTGCGCTGGTTCAATATTGTTCTATATTAGTTGCTATCTGCCAGTGGCTATACAAATTGAAATGCCTGTATACCTAAAAACTACGTTAGACTATTATAAAAATCTTTATCGTGCATGGTGGGGATTCTTGTCAGCATCATATTATGATGAATAATATGCACATCACAATTTATGCTATTTTGCAACACTTGAACTTTTTGCCAATTAAATGGATACAATTCAGTTTGCTGTTAAGTGAGTTAATTAATGGAGTATGGGAGTCAATGAAGAGAAGGTTTTGTATGCCCAATACACAAGAGTGGAAGCAAAAATTTAATAAATAACTACAGAGGAATAACACTACTGGGTACGGTATACAAGATCTACGTCATGATATTAGAAGAAAAGCTAAATAAAGAACTAAGTATGAATAAGATAATTCCAGACGGGCAAGCCGGCTTCAGGAAGGGAAGAGGTACCATGGATAACGTAAATATTCTACACCATATAGTCGAAAAAGATATAGCAGATAAAGAGGGAAAAGTATATGCTTATTTCTGGACCTAAAGGCGGCATTTTATCCACACTATAGAAACTGTCGTAGTGTATGAGAGACAAAAAAAATTATCTATGGTTTTTTGGACAACGAAAGGAGTTAGACAGGGTTGCCCATTGAGTTCCACTTTGTTAGCGACTAGAAGAAAAATTCATGTTGGCTCAAACAGGGGGGATAGTAATTGGTAGAGAAAAAGTGTGGTCGCTAGTATATGCCGACGACATGGCAATAGTTGCAAAAGAAGCAAAGGAAATAAAAGAAATTTTAGAAAAAAAAAATTGAAGTTAATGTAGAAAAAACGAAAATGATTGTGTTCAGAAAGGGAGGATTGAAGAAAAAAAGTGGAGTTCTGGAAATAGAATGGGCAAAGTATTGCGGAGTTTTTTTTTTTTTTAATATTTAGGATATGTATTTTGTACGAACAACAGCGAGAGCGAGCACATTAAAGAGATGGCTCAAAAAGCAAATAAAGTTGTGGGACAAGTATGGGGAATAAATGAAAGAAAGGTCGACTGTATGAGAAAATGGCTTATGTTTGATAGTTTAGTTAGGAGTATGATGTTGTATGGGTCAGAATAATTGGGATGGAAGGAACAACATTACCAAGCATCTGAACATCAAATCTTTAATAATGTTGCAACAAAGCATATTCATACATAAAATTAAACATAAGCAAATTAAAAGCAATCTAAATTCAAACTTAAATAAGACAGTACATGATTACAATACACGTAGAAAAAGCGACATACACCTGGAAAAAAATAAAACATCTATGAAAATTGCAAGTTTGGTAGTCAGAGGAGTCATAAATTACAACAATCTTTCAAACTCAATCAAAATTGAAAATAATATAACTGACTTCAAAAAACTATTAAAAAAACACTTTTTAGAGAAACAATACGACTAGCAATAGACATAACATTAACAACATAATCTAAAAAAAAATCTCTAAATACCAGATTATTAAATAATCTGCTTAGAGTTTAAAATATATTACAAAAAAAAATACCAGGCTAAAAAAAAAGTGAAAAAAAAACGACAACTTAAAACAAAAACAAATTTTTAGTCCGGGACCGCTTCTGAATTTGAAAATTTACACTTAATTTTCATTTTTAGAGCGGGGCTGGTGGCTAAAGGGGCCCGGTAGGAAAAAAAAAGAAAAAAAAAACAAGAAAAAATAGAAGCAATGCAAAATATTGTAGATGGATGCTGTGTTAAAACAGAGGAACTTCAGCATATATCGTGCTGTTAAGAGTAGAAGCAGGAAAAAGAGCAATGAAATACGAGGAAAGAAAGAGACAGAGACACGAGCGTAAAATCTTACAAGAATGCTGGAAAATGAAAGATGGGGGAGCTACGAAAAATATTACAATAGAAATGGTTATGCTAGTCAAGAAATTAAAAGAATAAGAGAAACTGAGAGAGACATATAGTATGGAAAGAGATATAGATATACAAAATTAAGAAAGGAAAATTCGAGTGAAAGAGTCAAGGTACAACGCAAATTATAAATATATTATAGAAAGTGAACTGCCAATGTACCTAGGGAGCGATAGATATAGTAAAGATGATAACATATTTGCAAGATTCAGATGGGGGATGTGCGGAGAGACAAAGGAAACTATGGAACATATGTTAAATGAGTGTAACGAGATAACAGAAGAGCAAATGGAAAAAAATGTGAAATTGAAATGAAAAAAATATCAAATCAGCAATATCTTATATTGAACTCTATTGCATAAGAGAGTGGCGAGCAAGTCTTGTCGTTCTACGATGCCTATTGATGCATCTTTTTTTTTAAATAGAGAGTGCTCTATCAATACCTCTGTCATAATGTACAAGTTTTTTTCTAGAGAGTTGCAACTGATAATTATTGTCTTTGGGGTTTGCAGCGAGGATCAAAGAAGTAATCAAGAGGGAGCAACAAAGAGGTACTAGATGTGGAAGAAATGCTTGGCAGGTACTGGACGGATGAAAAGATACTAGATAAAATGTAAAAGAGCTATTGCTTCTTATCAAGAGATTTATTGCTAATGTAGTCTTTGACTTGATTGGAATCAATATTGCTGTTTAAATGGGTTTCTTCTAAATAATTGGGTGTAATAGGTTCATATTTCGGGAATCGAACCCGGACTGTCAGCGTGCTACACTAACGCTCTATAACTGAGCTATATCACCTAAAGAAAGAAATTCAACTACGTCAAATTGCATGATTTTGGTGCCTAATTCACATTGCCGCTGCGGGAAATAACTCTTCTTTTAAATGTTGAAACCACAAGTCTTTGAGATCCATTTCAGTAATTTGAAGCCAGAAGAAGTTGTTTATCAACTTACGGCAACGAACGCCGTTCACGGTGACCGCATTGCCAGCCGCATCCTTGAAGAAGAACGGTCTAATCACTCTGCCAGCCTAAAATGCACACCAAACGGTGGCTCGTGGTGGATGTATGGGACGTTGAAAGATCACTCTTGGATTCTCAGCTCAACAATTCTGTTTGTTGGCATAGCCATCAAGTTCGAAATAAGCCTCGTCCAATCCAATTTACAAAAATTACCATTCACTTGTTGCTCTAAGATCTATTCTGTGAACGTTTGGCGCTGCTTATGATCTGCTACAAATGCAGATCTTTAGTCAAAATTTGTTGTAAACTGCTTTGTGAAAGTCTCAATTGCTAAGAACTATGGCGAATCGAGGTGGGATAGTTTTGGTTAACACTCACTGACTGCTGCAATGTTTTCATTACAGCGAGCTGCATGAACAGGTCTCTTCTGAATTTGAACTGACCCAATCGTCTTAAATTTCTTGATTAATCGGACAATTGTACGGTGGAAAGGTGCGTTATGGTGACCGAAAAATGTACATCTTTGAACAGTTTCCGCAAAAATATCACCATTTTGGTAGTGGATTTTTATGAGTTCAGTTATAAATGTTCACAAATGACGACAGAAAAAAAATAGGCGGTCTTAATGGGACACCTTATAGATGTATGCACAAACGATGTCGCAATCAAACAAGGCAGACTTTGCGGTTTGTAAAATCAAAACAATTGTTTCTAATTTACTTTTGATAGATTTAATTGTTGGATTGAGTTTAGATTAATTATTATATTTCTAATAATCATCATTAGTGTTTTTGGTTATTGGGACATTTGCTAACCTATGACTTTGTATTACTTGTTTTACAATATTCGTGTTTATTAGTTTCCGTTCAAGCAACAAATGAAACACAAATTTAGACCACTCTAAAATTTCTTTTAATTTTTCCTGCGTGAAGTTTTAATTGAAGCTAAAAGGTTTGGTCCTAAAGTTTGGGTCCTCGAAAACTTTTTATTACACTTGAAATTTAACTTTCTTTTTGTTCACATTTAGCCATGATTTCAGATATATTATTAATGGATTATAATCTTTAAATAGAAATAAAAAATGATTCACAACTTGGCTTGATAACTAATTACGTTGAATCATTTAGCAGCCACTTGCTAATGAACAATTAAATCGATTTTGATAAAGTTCAATTAAAAAGCATGGTATTAGAATTATTTCTATTCATGTAATATCGAATCAATTAGTCAATAACAATGCAATTAATATTTTATGATTTTGCATAAAACTGGTGACTCATTTTCTTGTCCAAATGTTTATAAACAAACGGCAATTGATCATTTCCATAAAATTAATAACTTACATAACTGTATCAATCTGCTTAATATGTGTAAACAAAAATAAATAAATAATCGGATTGTCTGCGTTTATCGCACGTAATTAAAGTGAATGAATCTATTTATAGTATATTTATGGCCGCATGATTTATAATTCTCAATGGCAGATTGTTTGGTGATTATTGAATGGAATGTCATATGTTTCGTTTGTTTTATAGGAATGTAGGAAACGAGGTTTAATAATTTTTTATGTAATGGATATTTGATAACCGATAAATTATCCGGACGGTAAATATATCGTTCAATATACTCCATATGAATCATAACTGTACATTACAAGTTTACTTTTGTATAAAAAGGACCTGATTTTAAATTATTTGCTTAGGAGACTTATGATGTCCGACGTTGCTCTCAGGTTCAGGTAAGAGTGTAGGAGGTGCCGATGTTGCTTTGATAAGGTATGTATACAGGTACAATTGTTTTGTAAAGCGGTAATATTATTTTGGGTTTCAAAAAAATTAATGAGTTGACGTACAACTCTGAAATTTATTGGAAATAGTTGATACACAATTAAATATTTACTAAGAAAAATATTAATAATGCGTTACATCTCCGCGTACTCTTATGCATTCATTAACCCTTCTGAACATGATAAAAATCAAATGACCTAATGCATCTTGAGGCAGCTTGTTTCAGGCTATCTAAAGCTGGTGACGCAGTTTATTTACAGATGCGGTAAACGCTATGTTCTATTCATCATATTCCAGACTTGTTCTATATGGTTCAAGTTTAAGCAAACGATTAATGTTCGCGCATTATTTTGCTTGGTAATATGCCTGGAATTAATATTAAAGGGGACTATTCTCTATATAAGTCATACTAGTCTAGATTTGGCACTTCTTTGAGTTGGGCCGATTATTGTCTCGCGGATTTTCATGCTGCATCTGTGGTACACGTGCTGTCCTCGGTCCCTCTCTCCCTATAGCTCTTACCTTTGCCTGTCTTTTTTGTCTTTTTGTATTTTTCTATCTGCACTGACATCCACCTCTATATTCTTTTTGCCTCCCATTTATTTTTATCTAATTTTTTTAGTCTGTTGGCCTTATGATGAATTGTTAAAGCTAGATGAAAATGTAGGACGACCAAAGCGCAATCCAAAAGATTTTTCTATAAATGATGGAGATAGACACTATGACCAATTGTTTTTACAAAATTATATTATATGTATATAAATCCAACCGTCGTTTCTAGACCCGCTATGTTTAACAGGCAACCACAGACCCACTAGAAATCTTTGTTGTAAGTGTGTGTATAATAAGTAATTTTGACTTATTAATTAAGAACTCTAAGAGCAATGGAAGAGGGGTAAACAATTATTAAGAAAACAAAAAATTGATGTCCGGCAATCTCTGTTAGTCCTGGACAGTAGAACCGACGGTTTTAGACCCAGCAGTGTTGCCAGGTTTTGTGGCCTAGATAGGTATGTAGCACATATTCTTTTTGTATGTCTATTTTTTATGTGTCTATTGCATATGATAAATACGTGCCGTGAACGTAATAAAAGCTTGAACAACTTATAAACAAATTTAAGAAATTTTGAAATATTAAAAACAAATTCTTATTTTAAATTTATATTATAAGTAATAGACATCTAAAGGAATAGAGTTGACCGCTACTACGTGATAATTCATAATAAAAAATAAAATAAAACACAGTAATTGTTTTATTTAATTTTCTATCCTAACGAATAGTTATTGCATAAAAAGAAAATTAAAAGCGGCTATGACCTATAATAAAAACATAAAAACTATATAGACACTAATGCAGCGCATTTGTTTTATTAAAGAAATTAAAAAAAAAAAAACATTAAATCAAGTAAGTAATTTGATGCACGGTACGCAAATTAAAACAAAGTTTACGGACCCGGGTTGCAGTGCCCGCTCACATGTTTTGTTTTTATCCGCGCCAGCCCGTAGGTTTCATTGCGATGTGTGCTGTTTTTTTAAGTTTTGTTGCGTGCCCAAAACTCTGGCTGGGGCACAAAGCCAAGTCAGCTGCGAGGTATATTATAGCTTATTACAACGTTGCCAATGTTTGGTTTGAAAACGTCGGTATGGCATAGCTGGTCTGATAAAGTCTTGTTGTGCGTATACAAATACGACGAGCGCGCCCTCGTCTTCCATATTTAATGAACTAAACTTGTATGTGTTGAAATATTTGATATACGTTTTCAGTCCCAAAATAATTTTGGTGTTGTTTTGTCTCCTGCTATATTATGCCGAAAAATAACGAAAAACACATGAAAACGTTGTCAGACCCATGGCCGGGCCTGAGAACGTTGGATTTGGTCTGGGAACGTCGGTAGTATATAGCAAATTGGGTCTGTATAGGCCGTTTAAAAAATCTATATATATATATATATATATATATATATATATATATATACCAAATCCGACGTTCTCAGGCCCGGCTTTGGGTCTGACAACGTTTTCATGTGTTTTTCGTTATTTTTCGGCATAATATAGCAGTAGACAAAAAAAACACCAAAATTATTTTGGGATTGAAAACGTATATCAAGTATGTCAACACATACAAATTTAGTTCACTGAATTTGGCAGACGAGGGCGCGCTTGCCGTATTTGTATACACACTGCATGACGTTATCAGACCAGCCATGCCATACCGACGTTTTCAAACCAAACATTGGCAACGTTGTAATAAGCTATAATATACTTATACATCTTAAAAACTAAAACAAGCAAATGCAATTAAATGATCAGACTTGGCTTTGTGCCCGGCCAGAGTTTAGGGCACGCAACAAAACTTAAAAAACAGCACACATTGCAATGAAACCTGCGGGTTGGCGCGAGTATCCCAGGTCCGTAAACTTTTTTTAATTTGCTAACCGTGCATCAAATTACTTACTTGATTTAATTGTTGCTAATATGCAAACACGGGACATCTGTGATTGTATAGAAAATATTGTTGTTTTTTTTTAATAATGCTGGTTTTTGCGTTTTTTATTAAAGGTCATAGCCGCTTTTAATTTTCTTTTTATGCAATAACTATTCCTTTGGATAGAAAATTAAATAAAACAATTACTGTGTTTTATTTTATTTTTTATTATAAATTATCACGTAGAAACGGTCAACTCTATTTCTTTAGATGTCTATTATTTATAACATATAACTTATAATTTTAAAATAAGAGTTTGTAGTTTAGTTTTATACGTTTATTAGAAACTGTTATTAATAGTTATTATACAGGATTGTGTAAATTGGGGAAACACCCAATTTCTGACTGCATTTTTAATTTATTTAAAAAATGACTTTAATAAAAGTTTTTGTATATTTTTTAATCTATATAGTGACGTATTTTGATTTTTAATGCATGCTTTG
The DNA here is from genome assembly GCA_963932245.1 of Tachinus rufipes. NCBI lineage: Eukaryota > Metazoa > Arthropoda > Insecta > Coleoptera > Staphylinidae > Tachinus > Tachinus rufipes. Next base: position 46,977,330 of record OZ010750.1, on the reverse strand, counting down.
TTTTGCGTGATATAACGTCATCATCAGTTTTTTTTAATGAAACAAAATAGCCATGGTTTCAAAAGCACTGTAATAGAAGCCGGATTCTCTGACCACACAGCGCAGTTTATAGAATGCTCATTTTCTGAAAAAGTTGTTTTAACTTCCAAAAAAATTATAAATAAAATTATTTTGAATAATGATACCATGACTAACTTTGTCAAAGATTTTAACGAACATCGCATTGATTTGACAACAATTACAAGCATTAATGAATATATGGATGCTTTCTACGGCACACTTGTTAGATCATTTAATGCAACATGTCCAAATAAAAAACAATTTATTACACAACGTCATAATCATTGGATCACAGACGATTTACAAAATTAAGGTGAAAAAATAAAAGAACTGCACTATTTGAAAAAAAGTACAAACAATCTAATCATGGATATCATATACAAAAAGGAAAAATCAACTTACAATAAAAATATTATTAAAAGAAAACAAACATGTAACATAAACAAAATTTATAATTCTGCAAACAAATTAAAACAATCTGGACTTTGGTCAATAATCAAATTAGACGAACAAAACTCAAAAGCGACATTGTAATTAAGGTTAACGCCAACTTAATAGTTGATAACAACTGTTTCTAATAAAATCAAAAACTTGTTTACAAACAGCTTATGCAATACCGTCGAATCGTTTCAAGATTTTTTCTATTTTTATGAAACAACACCATATGAAATTACAAAAATTATTTGATCTTTAAAGAACAAAAGTTCAAGTGGACTTGACAATATTCCTATAAAACTTGTTAAATTTGCGGTAGACATATTGTCGAGTGATTTATGCTTCTTTATTAATAAAACAGTATTATTAGGCCAATTTCCCGATATACTTAAACAAAGCAAAGTTGTACTCATTTATAAAAAAAGGTGATAAACAAAACATGAACAATGACCGTCCAATTGCGCTTCTAAGTGTCATTTCCAAAATAATAGAAACTGCCTTAAATCAGCGTTTGACTGATTTTATGGAAAAACATAAACTGTTTGCAAAAGAACAGTATAGGTTTAGGCAGAACAAATTCACCGAAACATCAACAATTGACTTTGTTCAACATATAATGGACAACTTAAATGCAAAGAAAATTGTTGTAGGTATATTTTTTGACTTAACAAGTGCATTTGATAATCTGAATTTACAGTTTGCTGCGTATAAAATGTTCAGATTAGGAATACGAGGAAATATGCTAGAAGTTCTAAAAAAATACTTAAAAACCGAAAACTTTGTGTTTGAGTCAATGACGTTACTTCAGACCAGTATCACGTGAATACGGAAGTGCCTCAAGGTAGTGTCACCGGACCATTAATATTTTTAATGTTCATAAATGATTTACCACATTTTATTAAAAGCGGACAATGTTTTCTCTATGCAGATGATACTTCTATTTTGGTATCCGCGGATTCAGTTAAAAAAGTAAACCACCTAGTTAGAAGTGTATTAATGGAATTTTCAGATTGGTGCAATTGTAACAATCTTTTAATAAACATAAACAAGACAGTAATTGTTAATTTTAGAAACTATAATGCTACACCTCTATCAGAAAGTTACAATTTTTTAAATAACAAATTATCCATTCAATCTGAAGCCAAATTTCTAGGTGTAAAACCAACCGCCTTTTAACTGTTACTTCAATTTATTTGTTCAAACTTCTGTGTTACGTTTTTACTAATTGGAATACATTTATGTCAGCCAAGGATGTACATCATTGTGATACTAGGTATTGCAGCAAGCTACAAACTGACAAAACTCAAACCACAAGTTTTAAAAAGTCGCCAAAATATGCAGGGGTACATTTTTATAATTTATTAAACAGCCCACTAAAAAACTGCACTAACATAAAAATATTTAAAAATAACTTAAAAACTTCTTAATTGAACAGTGTTTTTATACAATTAAAGAGTTTTGTAATTATAAATAAGTGTATGCGTGTGTTTTTATATTTATTTATTATATTTTTAAGTTTTATATACCTTGTGCTTATACTGTTTAAATTTTTAAAATGTTTTGTAATGTTTGTTTGTTATTCTTGTATTGATTGTATTTTAATGACATGTCCTGTCGACTTATGTAGTTGCATATTGAATTAATAATCATCTATCTATTTACCCAGTATTTTTTATTATTTTTAGAAAAAAAAAATCAACATTTACAATGATATAAGGTACTATGGGTCTACGACTTATGATTTTAGAAATATTCATTAATAAAATAAGACAAAATGTAGTACGTTTTAAATGATTTATAGTAATAATAATAATCATATTTAATTGTAGTTGACTTTTTGCTTCAAATATTCACTTATTTTGACGTTTTTTTTTAATTGTATTGAGTATAACAGAAGAACAATAATTCAAGTTTTTACTTGTTGCTATGGTAATTGGAGCATAACCTACTCCATTTTGTTTTATTGTTTTAATGAATATTTCAAAAACCGTAAGTCCTAGACCCATAAAACCTTATATTATTGTAATTGTTGAAGAATTCTTTTTCTAAAAATAAAAGAAAATACAGTGTTTTATTTAAAAAAAAACTGATGAGTACGTCATATCTCGTGAAACAGGGCTTGTATTAAAAATCAAAATACATCACTACGTAGATTAAAATGTCTACAAAAACTGTTATTAGTCATTTTTTACATAAATCAAAAATGCAGCCACTAATCGGGTGTTTCCATACATTTACCCAACCTTGTGTATTTTATTAATATACTTAGCTTTGAGCCGCCCAAGCTGGGATTTGAGCCAGGACCAGATTTTAAGCCTTGCATTGGGCTGAATTTTGGGCCGGATCGGTTTTAATCAAATATTTTATTAATAATAACTCAGCTTCAGGCCGAGTTGTGTTGGGCGTTGTTCTGAGTTTTAGACCAGACCAGATTTTGACAAAATTAAAAACGCCGACTTCTAATCTCATCTCTTATAAAATTAATAACACTGATACTTTTTATTTTATATGCAATATACATACTTTAAATTTATTATTTCTTTGTCTCAAAGCTGCTATAGCATTCCGAGTGCTTATATATTCGATCAAACAAGGGACATCTGTGATTGTATAGAAAATGTTCCTATTTCAATAGTTCTAGTTTTTGCATTTTTTATTTTGTCTACTTTTAATTTTTTTTAATCAATAACTGTTTCTTAGATGTTTATTATTTAAAACATTTGTTTATTTTTTAGTTTAATCTATATGCTTATTAAAAACTGTTATTAGAAACTGTTATTACATATTTTATTAATAATATGCTTGTTGAAACGCCAATAACTTAGTAAATTAAAAAAAAAAACAAGTAGTATAAGTTTGAAAGTCATTTGACAAATTGCAACATGTTTTACTGTACAGTGTCAGCATTAGGCAGCAGATAACCAATAAAAAAGCTTTAAATCTAATACGTTAAAAAGTTTAAAACGTTTTTAAAGTATTACAAAAAAGATTAGCCAATAAGTTATTAAATATTAATTAACGGCAATTTATTTAAATCTGTCTGATCAGATTAATAAAATGTTTATTAAATTTATTAATTTTAGTTTTTCATTTATTACATTTATATAAAATCTTTAATTTTATCAATATTTGACTGAATTAAATGACATAACATATATTATGTAAATGTTTTAATATTTTGCTTAATTTTTTTGGTTTGTTAACAAGCAGTAAATAAAAATTAAAGTATGCTAGTAAAATAGAAAAAACTTTAACAAGAGAATAAATGAATACAAAACTGAAATAAACTTGCATATACATTTAGAAATTTCTTAAATTTTTCTATAGGTTGTTCAAGCTTTTATTATATTTACGGCACGTATTTATTACATGCAATAGACACATAAAAAATAGACATACACAAAGAATATGTGCTACATACCTATCCAGGCCACAAAACATGGCAACACTGCTGGGTCTAAAACCGTCGGTTCTACTGTCTGGGACTAACAGAGATTGCCAGACATCAACTTTTTGTTTTCTTAATAATTGTTTACCCCTCTTTCATTGCTCTTAGAGTTCTTAATTAATAAGTCAGAATTACTTAATATACACACACTTACAACAAAGATTTCTAGTGTCTGTGGTTGCCTGTTAAACATAGCGGATCTAAAAACGACGGTAGAATTTATATATATATATATATATATATATTATTAATCGCTCATGTTGGTTCTCTCATTTGACTCATAATGGCGGCGTGTGGTTGACTAACATGTTTGCCAATTTTACGAAATTACCTTTATGCATTCCGATAATTTTCAGGTCTTTGTACTCGCGGAAAAGGGGCTACACACTAATGCGATAAATAAGGTAAACGAAAATAAAATCTCAGTTGATATGAAATAGCCATCAAAGTTTAATCAATTGTATGTCAACATACCTACTAAGTACTACATCAGCTCTTTCAGGATGGTTTATTTTTTTAAACGCAGAATATGTTTAAGAGACATCATTATTATAATTCTTAGGAAAAATTTGGAAGCTATATGTCTATATAAAAAATATATAAAGAAATATATTAGTTTAGAATATTTTTTCATAAATTTAATTTTTTAATGCTATATGTCTATAGTTTTATTGTTAAAATCTGTTTTAATGGTTTTGCTTCTACATATCTGAATATTTTTAAAATTTCCAGCAAGCCTATACGATTAAATATTTGGATGGTATATGCTTTTTTTACAATGTTGGTGGAAATATCTCGGGGATTAAACTAATAATCGGCATTGATTAAAATAGCTCGTATTTAATTAAATAGAATTAAAAAGAGATATTAAAAAAAATGGTTGCATTCTTTGAGAAATTCTTTATAAATACTTTGATCAACAACATGCTTATTTTAGAAAAGATGTGAGATTGTAACCCCAAGAAGAGAAATTGAAAAAGATTTAGTTTTAGATTACTTAGATTTTATATTTTGATTTTGAAACAGTTGAGTTTTTAGAGTTAAAATTGACCAAGTTGGGAGAACTCTAAGAAAAGTATTAATACGGCTAGGCCGATTTGAGGTCAGTTTGTTTATAAGATTAGGTTGTCATACATACACGCTTTGGAATTGTCTAAAACAACTGCAAGGTTTTTTTCATGTTTGTCTAAAGTAGAATTCCATTTGTGACTATTGCCCGTACTAATAGTCGGAGATTAAATCTCGGATTAATCCTGGATTTATGAATCCGAGATTCATTTTGATAGTCGTTGATTGGTTCTAAGCCAATTCACGTATATTGTGACGGCAACTTTAGTTGCATTTGGTCAATGTATTGCTCGCTTAATTCTCGGATCGAGTTGAAAACTATGCAACCATCAATATTCAAATAATCTTGGGTGGTCCCAAGATTATTTGAATCTAGGATTATATTGACGGTTGCATAGTTTTCAACTCGTTCCGCACTGTCACAATATCCGTGAATTAGCTTAGAGCCAATCAACGACTATTAAAATGAATCTGGATTCATGAATCCAGGATCAATCCGAGATTTAATCTCTGACTATTAGTACGGGCATAAGATATGTCAGAAGATCTAAATGTCGAACGTTTTATCGAAATCTATTCTGAGTATCTGAGATAAATTTAGTTTGTTCTAAGAATTTGACAATGTGGAAATAAAATAAGAAATTAATTGCAAATGTTTAAAGAGTAAAAGGAGGAATTTCTTCTATATATGATGCCTTTGCAGTATTTAATTTTAAAAGATACCTTTGAGAACCCGTTTGTTTGTTATTTTACTTCTAAATTGGCATTAAAGTAGAACAGTAGGAGGATTTAGAATATATAGTTAGCCTGATTTGCAAAAACGTCTGTTTTTTTTTTAGAGAAAGATATTGAAGTTTTTGGACTATCTTGCAATAAATTTATTTTTTATAGAAGTTATTTATGGTAGTTTGAGAAATTTGGTTGGCTTTGTTTCTTGTCAATCTTATTTTTTTAGTTAAATAGATTAGTGGGACTGAAAAACGATTACTGATAAGTTTTCTTTTTTTTATTGATTGCCTGTTTTGTTTGAATTGAGTACAAGTACTTTTGTTTTTTTTTTAGTTTAATAACTGAAAGTGGCACAATTTTTTGATGATTGATTATGTGGTTCTTCTAAATATAAACAATGAGCATCAAAATTGAAATGATTAGGAAATTTATTTTTGCCATATTCATCTTGGAATAATGATAAGTCTTGGTATGTAATTTTTTTAGAAAATGTAGGTGATAGTGAGAAGTTAGTAGCGAAACACGGCTCTTCTTTTCTCAGGGTTAAATAAAATAAATGGTGGTGATGGTTCTACTTATTTATTCGGCTCTTATGAACATTATTTCTTCTACGTTTATCTACAAACTAGGTTTACAGATATTAATAATTAATATTGGTTTACCTAGAGAGGCTTCTCCACTTGTGGCACAAAACTCAAAAGAACACTAACCCAGGAAAGCTGCAAATGTTTCCCGCAGGTATCGGTCTGCACATACGCCACTTGCGTAGCTTAGTCAACCTCTGCACAGTCCTGCGCCTTAGGAGAAATTTCCGCTCGAAGTTCTGAAGAACTAGAACGACTTGGACAATATCTGTTGAGGTGAGAAACGTGGAATAGTCCCCGCTTTTTATTACTGCCGTCAAATATCAAATGTACTTTGTAGGTCTTAGCATTATTTATACGAAACGGTTCTTTGTACAACAACAGGAATTTCTTAGTTTCTCTTGACAACTTTGACGAATGCGTGTTATATCTTAATAAAACAGTCTCTTGGTTCATATTGATGGTACGGCTAGGGTGTCTACGCACAGCTTTTTTTATGAAACATTTTCGTGCTAAGAAGATACGCACGTGAACGTCAAGTTGTGGTAAAAGCTCGTCTGGAAATTCTAAAGTCTTCCATAGAGGGTAAGTCATATTGCAATTTGGCAGGAGTGTACCAAGTAGTCTCATGACCAGCATTGTTTAAAAAATGTGCCAGCTGCTGGACTTCCAAAGCCCACTTGGTGTGTTTGAAATGACAATAAGTCCGAAACAACCTCTCCAACCCCTCATTAAACTGTCTTTACGTTGCGATGTAAATTACTACGCATTCAACCCACGTCTTATGGACATGAAGTGGTTAATCAGGTTTTCCGGCACGTACAGCAAGTACGGGTCACAATCGGTGGTTTTACCATAAAGCAAACTTTTGTGAAGAACTATTTATTTTTCTATTGACTTAAGAAGACAAAGGGTCATTGCTTTGCGCTAATTCAAGACTAGCTAAAACTTGTAGAGGTTAACGGCTGGGGGTAGAAAAATGAATTGGTGAGGACCGCGACAATATAGCAGCTTTGACGTTTTCTTTTCCAGGGACGTAACTAATTTGGTAGTTGTATTTTTGTAAACCTAATACCCTGCGAGTTATCCGCGGGGTCAGCAAACGACAAATTTAGTTTGTATCTAACATATGCACGTTATGATCGGAAAAATAGTAGGTTGAAATTTATCTATACCTGATGCCTTTCTGGTATTTAATTTAAAAAGATTGTTTGACAATCCGTTGCCTAAAGTGAATTGGACATTATTTTACCACTAGCTGGCATTGTAGCTACAACAGTAGGAGGATTTTGAATTAGATGCGAATTGGTTTGCAAACATATCTGCTTTTTCTTTTGGATTAGTAACTAAATTGTTTTATCATTTCGAAGAGGAGGTATTGAAGCTTTGTTTCTCTCAATTCAATTTTTTTCAGATTGTCACAATGTTTACGAGCATTTTTATATTTCTGATTAGTTTGATTTGAACGATTACTAATGAATTTATTAAATGCTTTCCGCTTCTTTTTTAACTTTATTGAAATTCAAGAGATCATGTTAATGTTACAGCCCGATAAATATGACGTCCGTAAAAGTAATATATGGTATTGTAACCCGGTTAATGAATTTATCATGTGAAGAGAACGTAAGATTTAGTAATTAAGTAAAAAATAAAAACGGTTTTTTTTTTAGAATTGATGGAACTAGTTTTGTTTATGGGTTATTTATTTATATAGGTTTTGGGAAAAAAAATCTTCGATTTGATTATATTCTAATCTCTTATTTTGCGTTGCAGGGGTTTCCATCGCGGCCGGCACAGCCTACAACTCCCAATGCTCATGGCCCTGACCAATCGGTAAGTACAACATACCAATTTTAGAAATAAGTTTAATTAATAATATTTTTGGCATAGCCAACACTGTGTGTGTGTGTGTGTTCGTGCGTGCGTGAGTGCGTGCGTGCGTGCGTGTGTGTGTGTTGCTCGCATTTGTATGTACACAATTGTTATTGCTACTTCTGCATTATTAATATATAATATTTATTTATTTATTTATATTCATTATGTTAATAAATCTATTGTTTTATATATATAATGGTTATAAATCCATTGTGGTATGTCTTATGTCAATTCTAGAGATCTCTTCATAAGTCAATCTATTATATATAACAGTAAACGTTTTAAAACAAATTATAATAAAATGGAAATTAGTTGAAACTAATATGATTTTGTATCTGCTTTAATTCACGAAATACATGCATGATATAGAACGCGAAGTCGTAGCATATTATATTTAATATAAAAACGACAAAGGTGCATGGTTACATTTCGAATTATTTCATACATCTATTTATACAATAAGAGGGTACGTAATCAATATAAGTTGAAGCTGCACATTTGTTGCAGTCAGGAGCATTTGTTATTATTGAATTCTTTGACAAAATTTGAAAACGTTGGTTATTGGTCGATGTTTTAGTAACTTTGCATAATTGAATTTAAGAACGTAGTTAAATTTCCTGGCCTTCTCTGGGTCTGTGATTTATAATTTGCTTCTTTAAAAAAATAGTCTTGTTGGTATTATTTTTGTTAAATGTACTATATATTAACGGCGAGGTTAATTTATAGACTGTGAGAGCGAAAATTGCAAATGTGGGAAAATTTTTAAATAGCTGAAAAAAATATTCAAACAGAAATAATTGCGTTTTATGTACTTTTGAATGCATTTTAATTATGTTTGTAAATATAATTTAACTAAAATACTTTGACAAAACATAGTTTGATTCTTTTTGAATGAACCGGTAAAAAAATCGATTATTAAATTATATATATATAAAAATAGGGATGAAGCCAAAGTTGCTGTTTTTGTTATAAATCACGGTAGCGGTGGGAATGGTCGTAAGTAATTCTTAAATATTGTATTTTGATTAATACTGCCTAGCACAAAGTTAATCCCGGGATATGTTGTATAAACATACAATTAATTCAAACTGTTTTGAATGAATGAATTTACTAAATGTTGAAATATACTGTTTGTATATATTGCCGATTTCTCGGTTTGGGAAAATGCCAATTAAATCAATTCGCATAATAATGGTCTGTACAGGGAAATTTCAAGCTTTTAATTATTAATTTGGTGTAGCATTTACACCTGTAGGAAAGCAATAATTGCTGCATAGTGGAACTAGTGCAGTCATGAATTTACTGTCTCTGATAGAGAATTAAATTGGTCTATCTAACATGTTTTAATAGTTTGAGATTGAATTTAGCGTAGAAAAGTATTCCTAGAAGGAAATAAGAGAAACCTGAAAACTATTTGTACTGTATTATATAATTTAAAATTAAGTTTTTGATTTTTGAATTATTAAATGAAACTGTCAACTGCAGATGATGGTGGTATGTAATGACGATTAAATTTTTTTAAATTTATGTTTACTTCTTTTAAATTAAATTTAGAAGAAGCTTTTTTCATGCTTTTATTTTGTGTTAGTAACACCATTTTATTTCAAAAATACATACTTCAAACATTTTGTTCAGCCTCAATATTTTATTTGCAATTTTTGGATAGGTTTAATTTTAATTTTTATCGGTTCTATAATTATATTAACATGATAAGTTTGCCAATTGTTTTTATTTATGTTGACAATTAAATTTGAAACTAATCGGGGCGACATTATTCAGTCGTTTTTGGAAATACCGACCATACGTGGCAAAATATCGGAATCGTGTCGATGAACTGAAACAACACCCGATCGCCACGGTTCGTTAAAATCAATCGGTTCAAACCGACCGTTTTAATCATCGGATAGGTGCAAAACGCATTAGTTTGTTATAGTTTATTTTATTATTGTTATTTAATTTTTTTATTGTTATTTTTTATTAATATGCAACTTTTCAGCATATTGTTTTACACTTTATATAGTTAGAAAGAATTGTCTATTCATTCAACTTTAAAAAGTCTAAAATGATATGTTGTAATGAGATTTATCATGTAATAAAATAATTAACAATGATACAATAAGTATTACAAACTATTATTAATAATAACAAAAGTTATTTCTTAAACAAGATATTAAAACGTGGCGGTAAAAAAATAACATAAAATAAAAATGAAAATTATAAATGAATTACCAGATCCAGGTATGATGAACTATCTACAGTATAACAATTAAGGCTGCTCTTAAATTTAAACACGTTACGGTTGCCGATGCAATTGGAAATAATGAATATTTCCGCAATTTGCCAAAAATCCGCGAAGATTCAAATAAATCGCAATTTAATTTAAAATTTACCGCCAAACTCCTGACTGAATAAGTTATTTTTCTTCGACGAGTTTTATACTTTTTTACATGACTTTAATAAAAAAATTTCTACACCGGATATCGGATGTTCTAATATAAATAGTTTTCTTTTTTGATTTTGTAATTTCTCTCAAACAACAACATACATTTGGTGAACTGACGAAGTAGGGTAAGCTTTCGAAATCTTGCAAAGCTATCGAGTATACTTTTTTTAGCCAAGCGCTTTTCGGCTTTTTAAAACATATTTTCTCGTGTATAATTCAACTTTACGTTATGGTCATAAGGAGGGAAACAAGGAGGTATGTTTATTATTGGAGTTAATAAATTCAAACCTATTCCAAAGTGCAGTTTGTTAGGAGTGTATAACATTATTTAAAAATGTTGCGTAGCCCACTTTTTATGTTTGTGATGACAATAACCCCTTTAAAGACGTCAAAACTTGGACAGATGCACTCCAAGCTCATTTAACGTTTTGTGCCAAGTGTCGGAAATAAACTGGGTTCTTTGATCGGTTAAGATTCTTTCAGGGATGGCCATCTTGAAAAATAGTTAACGAAGTTGCCTTTTTCATACGATATAATATGGCATACCTTGAAAACACGTCTAAACTAACACATAACATAGTGAGTCTTTCAGAAGTTTTATGCAGAGGTCCAAATAAATCAATTGATACAAGCATATTAGGTGCGTCCGGTAGTATTGGTTGAAAAAGTGGCCGTGGCAGGATAGCATGTTTAGTAAACTGACACGATTCAAAAAAACACTTTTTTACATCACGTTTTAAATTTAACTATTCAACGCACTGCAAGTTTTTGAAACCAACCAACTTGTTTACTAGCTTTATGAAACTGTTTTACAATGGTGGTCACACATTTGTGCCGAACATACAAAGGAGCTAACTTTTTCACATAAAACAAAACGGGTATTTTAATCATCACTATTGATTAGTTAGTTCTAGTCTTGGGAGGTCTGGTAGAGAGATTTTTTGACAAAATGTCGGGAATGATGTAAATTTACCTTCGACGTGTTCCACATAAAATCAAATTCTTTGCCAAGTAGATATGTATATTTACTACTTTCGGAATACTCGAAAATATAGTTTTTATTATGTCAAAAGCTTCCTGTCTTTTACGCCCTCAAGACCACTTGATTTACTTTTTCTTAATATATGAGGAAAAGGTTGTACAACAGTCGAATAAACTTTACAAAATTTTGGTCAAATTTGGTCAAACCTATTTTCAAAGCCGCTCGGTAAAACCAGTCTTAAGTAAGCCTTATAGTGGCTAGATAGAATATCATATAAAATTTGTATGTGTTTTGAAATCTAAATGGACAGTTGTAACTACATATAATCAATTTTCTTATCATCAAAGTCGATTACCAAGATACCACCAATAAAGAATAAACATTGTCGTATAGTTGTAACTAGAGGCGTCAGCAGAAAAGCTTGAAAAAGTATTATCAAACCAACTGCGCATCATAAAATAATAAATTTATTGTGTTTTGATTAATAATTAGACGTTCTTTTTTTAAGTAACTCATCCAACCATTTCTGTGTTTTTAAATTTTAATTTCTAACATTTTACTAGTTTCTACTTGACTAGAGAGAGCTCTTTGCATATGTTACAAGTTAACGCAGTAATTCGGAAGAATAAAATTGATTGTGATAAACACATAGTAAATTGTTTTATTATTTCATAATGAACTTAACTTTTATTAATTTAGAAAATTGCTGTGAAACTTTTGTAAATATTACAGCCACAAGTGAAGCTAAAGCTAGTCTTTAACATTTTAGTATCTTTTTTTATATAAGTAAACACATAATAAAATATGTTTAATATTTAGATATTCTATTATTAGCTCGGATGTTGTAAAACGGAGCAGTCAATAAGTATTGTTGGCACGATTGTGATAAAGGCTACAACCACGTAAATTAATGAATGAATGTATTTATGGCATCATATAAAAATGTAACGACAACAATATACATTGCTATTAATTTAGATCAATTTTTTGCGATTCAACACAAACTTTATATAGAACTTTAAACGGTTTTTTTATTTACTTTTGACTAAAAAATATTTTATTTGGTACATATGCTCTTTCTCATTCATTTGATTTTGTAGAATTTTGAATTGCTTTGCAGCATGTTTATTTTATTTATTTTGAGCATCTCTTTTGAGAAATGCTATTTTAGACTCCAATCTAAATTTTATAATTTTGTATGGATTCACGCTAAATATGGCTTCCTTGTTTTTTTTTTTTAATTTTTTTTTAAATTTTATTTTAAAATATTTACATATTTACAATTTATATTAATTTATTTTTCTCCCTATTTGCTGCTCTTCCATGTGGATGGCTGCAGAGCTTCGTATTCGGGGCACCATTTTATGTTTCCATTTATCTTCTTCTAACTAGATCTTGTTAATATATAGTGTTTTTAATTTTTATTTTGAATTCTTTATAATTCTTTGTTTTCTTGATACTTTTAAACTAGTAAACAAGTCATATCTTGATTGGCTTTAAACTTTCAAATCATGTTTTTAAATAAAAAAATTATATTACATACATAAGAAAAAAACGAGACTTTTTTTTAATTTGACAGAGAAACCAACAATTTGCTGAAAAAATACTTTATTAGTTTCTAAATAAAATTCGCAGACAAATGTCGTTTTAACTTAATCATTTAATCAAGGCAAGTGTCAATTTATTAAGTATCCCAAACTAAACTATGAAGTTGTTTTTAGTTTAGTGCTCACATACAAGCTAATCCGCCATCTCCGAATTCGGTACTGATTTGGAATGGTCTATGGCGTCTGTGTGAGTAGGACATGTATACATTTATACTAACATACACAAACACCCCTTGCGCCTCTTTCTAATATTCTTTTACTCAGCGGTGAAACTCTAATCTTTGCACAAATAAAACATCACGGACACACTTCTCTATTGATTTGAAGTCATCATTATTAAAGGATGATGAATATCATATCTTTTTGGTCACCGTGTACCAGCAGTTTAGAACTGTTTTGGCAATCTGCAAAGAGAAATTAGCGGACTCCAGAGTAAAAAATAAACGGTTAGGGTTTGTTGTCGACTTATATACGCTATAATGAGTTTTCGCATGAAAGAGTGGGGAGAAGGGATGAGCAATTTTTCAAGCTTCATGGGCTTTGGCACTTCTGCTATGACTGTGAACGCGCAAACCATCTTACAGTCTAATTTGTTTGTAATTTATTAATTTTTTGGCAAATATTTATAAATAAATAAATACGTGTACGTGTTTTCAAAGTGTTATTTGTTTTGCCTTCTTTAGTTATAAAATAAAATTCTATCTCTGACATTTTGTTTTTGAACTATAGCTTTCTCGGATAACTAAACATTCATATTTCATTGTTTGTAAATAAAATAAAATTGAAGCGTTAGTCAACATTTTGATTCTTGATATGGCCAAGTCTCTAACTGAGTCTATAAATATAATATAATAGGTCTGCCAAGCAACTCATAGAGACAAGATTAAAGTTTGTCGCCCACATAGCGGAGGTAGCTTCACTGGGCAACGCTTACAGAAGCAAGGCGAACAGAAAAAAAGCGTCTATAAGAAACAATGTATTTATTTATAAAAGGTCGTTTCGACACGCATCGCTAAGTGGGTGATATCTTTATCAATCTATATGGCTCTTGGTAAATTTGATTAATGAGAAGTCTTCAACATACGCATCATCTTGATGGTTCAGAATAGTTGATCATAAACTTGAATATCAATGTGTAGACTCATGAGGATACTTCATTACCTAGCAGATGTCTGAAGATTTTTTGGAGATCTTTATCAGCAAAACAAATCTAAGAAGTTTTAAAATTTATTTTTGACGTTCTATTTTATATTTTAACAAAAAATGAATTGTTGTTTGTAGATAACTACGATTCATAAAACTGTTCTCAATAGGATTATTACGTTTGGAAGTCTTAGACACATGACACTTCATAGCTTGATTGGTGAAGCGGCGAATTGAGCATTTTGCTCTAGTGGGGTAGCCCAACCTTTATCTGTCGTAGGTATGGATACATTGCATCCTGATTTAATCTTTTCTGCGATTGTTGATACAAGTTGAAACCTTTGTGCGAATTTCTTTTCTCTGAATTGTGTGTTATATTAATTTTTGAAATTTACCCATTCACAAGGATCAACAAATTCTGCATTGCCTTTCTTTCGTAGTATATATGCTATACATGGACTGTTTTCATTGCGTTAAAGTGGAAAGTTTTTATCTACTTACTAATGCTATTTCAGAACGTCAAGTGCTAAAGTCAGTTAGTTAAAATCGTTGTAAATGTTGTTAAATAAATTACGAATGACTGTATAATTTTGTCATAAATGATTGCATGATTATATTACTTCCTGCTACGATAAACTGCAAAATTGTACATTGTTGTTTTGATAAAATTGAAACGTAAAAAAGTGGGTTATTTTCACTGACGGCGGAGTATTTAGTGTTCATTGATTCATTCAGTCAACACATGCTGTGTCTCGTCAAGAGATGTACTTTTATGTTCACGTACCCTTTACGTCCCCGACCATGACCTGGAATCACCTTCCCACAAACAAGCATCTGAAAACCCCTTTCATTGACGGGATACATTATGAATTGTTATCATTGTTTACTATTGTATTAACTTTTGCTTGTAATGTTCAGTAATTTGTTCACTTTTATATATCCTACTCGAAAGACATTGTTTGAATTGGGAATTTTATAAAATAGTCAACATTTGAATGATTTATTATACTATATTATAGTTATATTATATCATTAGTAAATAGTAAATAAAACCTATTTTGTATCAAAATGATGTTTTGCTCTATTCATAATTAAAACTTTTAATAGTTATGTATGTAAAATTTGGCTTATTGTGCAAAATTAATATAAATTCAGAAATCCGATATTGATGCAACATTGTTTGAAACAATCCACTTTATTCAATGAAATAAAATCAAATAATTTTATGCATTATTTATTTGTATATAGTCCAATAATTGAAAGTACTTTATTTACGCATTTCATTCATTCATCTTGAAATAAAAGGTGAATTAGTTTCGGTTTGCCGTGCTAACGGTGTTGCCGCAACCGATAGAAGACGGCCGAGTTTAAACGCTGCTCTGTATTGATTGGAGGGTGGCAGAGTTGGCAGCACTGCTTGCTACAGTACACTGCACTCACAGACTTTATATAAACGAAGTAGACTGTCGATGTTCGTTTGTTTTAACGTTATAACTTAAAAAAAATAATACGATAACGTTACTTTCATTTTTGCGTAGATTTATTTTACAAATAATATTAATAAAATGAGGTACCACTTAGGGAAATGATAACAATAAATGTTTTATTACAGTCATTGTTTTTTTATTGTTTTGTAGATAGTAAAACGTCAGTCTGTATTGTTCACACATCTGTGGTCGGCATTTTACTCTCTCTTAGCATACAGTTACTCTATATGCGGACTTTACCAACCGTTCGAATACTCGTGTCGTGCTTGTTTGTTTGCCTGGACGTTCCCTATATTTTATATCCACCCCATTCATCTATTTCAGTCCTTTGTCTGCTTTAGCATGATATATATTTTTACGACTTAACCAATACTTTCGTATTCTATACACAACTACTGGAAAAAATCAACCTGCTTGATAAAAATAAACAATACTTAACCAATATTTGTTAGTAGTAGTAGTAGTAGTAGTTAGTAACTGTTAATAAAATAAATAAATTTGCAAAATCACTGACTGGACTATGTGACAATTTAGGAAAAATTAAATAAAAATTGAAGTATATTTATAAATCGTAACTTATTTGCAGGGGGATCTACAAAAACACATTAAATTATGTTTGTCCTATCATTACTTTACCCTCCCGCATAGTCGACGCCAATAATATACGGATGTTTAATTTTTTTTTAGCACGAAGCGTTCAAAAACAATTGTACGCATTTAGCTATTTATCATTAGGTTGAAGGGGAGTCTTGTTATAAAATAAGTAGTAAATCGATGTATTTTATTGATTTCTAGAACTATTATTCTGGTTTGATTTTCCCTGGGAACACCGCGACCTTATTATATGCAGAGTAAAAATAAAACCTGAACAATAAATTTATCAAATAAAATCATTAATATAACCATACGAAAAGGAAACATTTTAAATCAAAGTATGCGAATCCTCAACAGAAGTAAAGGTTTAAAAATATTTATATTTTCAAATCTACAAAAATCACATTTTAAATTATTAGTGATATAATTATACATAGTAAACGTGTTTTAATTTATGAAAATTATATTCAATAATTATAAATAACTGATAAAATTAAGTGGATATGACACTTGAAATAAAATAAGCATAAATATGGTGAGTGCATTATTAATGTTCATTCAAACGTTTGATTTCATTTTGAATTAGCAATATCTTAATTGTCGTCTTCGTTATCTTAATTATCATTGATGGTGCGGTCTTCTGCTGCTTACAGTTTCCATAGTGTTGAGATTATTTGTTTATGTGTATAAAGTCTGTTAAAACTTCTTCTAGAATTCTTAATGTACCTATAGTATATGCTGTTTCTGCCTTTTTTGTAATATGGTCGATCGAGTATCATGTAACTGAAGACAGTTTTGCAAAGTTTTGTTTTTATTTTGATGTTTTTAAATTGTTTTTTCTGTAATGGAAGTGTTGTAAAAATATGGAGTTTGCGTAACTTTATCTTTGTTGAAACACTTTTGTTTAGGGATTTTGCAGTTTGAAGTGTTATCGAGTTAAAGAGATTGGTACTATTGAGTGCCTGAAAGTTTGGAAGTTATGTTTATAAACCTTCCTGCCTTGATGATTATTAGTACGTATTCTTCTCTACATAAAAGTAAGAGTTTTGGCTCGGTGGGTGTCACGAAATTTATACATTGCCGGATTAGATTCTCTCGTAGAATTTTGTTGCAAGATTTTTTGTTTGTTTTAAATATCATGAAGCTTTGAATATTGGGTGGCTATCGTTCCTCATTTTGAACTGGCGTACGTCGAATGGATTATGAGCTTGTTTTTGCGGTTTATTCTGGCTTTGTCTAGCGTTTTCTGAACATGCACTTTAGTTTAGACGTTTGTCTAAATGCAGGTCTAGATTCGTTGCTTAGTCTGTTTATGGTAATCAGTGTTGACATGGGCTGATTCTGCTTCGGGAGAAAGTTACGGTTTTATTTTTACTCTACATTTATCTGGATACCAGTTTGTCACCTATTATCTCTATTATTATATACATCAGTCTAAATTTTGGAATGGAATATTATCAGGAGTCTATAAAAACGGCTGGAGTAGTATGGGCTGGACAGTGACAGAAAAAGAATTGCTGAGCTTACATAAGTACATACAATACAGTCAAACGGAAAAGGAAGATGAGTCATAAGAAGGATGGACAGAGAAAGGATAAGGAGAGCTATGGAAGCAGAGGAAGTGACAAAAAACGAGAACATAGAGGAAAGATGCGAAAAGTACTCGAAAAAGTTTAGGAAGGCGGCAGCATAAGAATCAGTCCCCGAGTACATATATTGAGGAATAAGGGGACTGTACTGGTAGTACAGTCAAGGAAAGCAAGAAGAAAGCAATACAAATTGCAAGGAAGGTCAAAAGACAGATAAGAAAGGGAGTCTTCTTTCTTTCTTATCTGTCTTTTTTCAGCTTTGTCAGAATCTTTTCTGAAGGTAGTAATGAATAAATTATGAGGAATGAAGGCAGTGTGCTTAAAGGAAAAAGAGTGAAGAAGTTATAATTAAGAAATTGTTTCCTACTGGAGGAATTGTAGAAGAACTAGCAGAAATAGCTAACGAATTAGATGCAGTCCCTGCAACAGTGGAGGAGATGAAATAGTTTATAAAGAAACTACCTAATAACAAGGCACCAGGTTTGGACGAAATAACAATGGTGATATGAAAGCAGCGCTAGAAGGAAATGAGATAGAGATATCATAAATAATAAACAGGTGTCTGAAGGAAGGAACATTTTCAGCTTGCTGGAAGGAGGCGAACTTGGTGTTAATTAAGAAGAAAAAGAAAGCAGGAATCAAAACAACGACGGATAGACCGGTTTGGGTAATGGACATAGCAAAAGAAGCAAACAGTGGACCACACAGCAAACGACAACACTGTGCCATAATAGCACTAGATATACAAAATGCTATATAGACATAGTAGGAAAGGTTACAGTTGGCAATAGAGATGGATGAGAAATAAAGTGTTAGATTTGACTTCTTATAAAACTGTGGCGGCATGGCTATCGACAAAGAGGACTAATAGGGAAAATTTGAAAATACAGGTAGTAGAACAAATAATAACCATAGGGAAGAAAATTAAATAACTTAGAGTTACACTTAAAGCAAAGGGATGGAACGAACAGGTTAAGGAAGCGGTAAGAGGAAGAGAGAAGGGACAAGGAGGAGTAAACTATTGTTTGGTGCAGAAACATGGGAAGACGCTTTGGAAGACAAAAAACAGAAGGAAATACAATAATCTGCAAGGTCTACAGGAAGGTGTTGCAGGAAGCACTAGAGGTAATCTCGGCGACATAAAGAAAATGGCAAATGAACAAACTAGTAAACAAGAAGCAAAGAGACGGGCAAGAGAGAATACGATGGAAAGATGACAGACAGTGGAAAGAAGGAGAAAAGGGAGAATGGAGAAGGGAACTATAACCAAAAATAAAAGAATGGGTAGATAATAAACTTGGTGGCGCCTCACCTCACAACTGAAAATCATTTTAAACCTTTATACGTTTTTCCACTTCCTAACTTGCCTTGTCATCGTGGGGTTTTATGACTAAGGTCATTTTCTGGTAAATAATCCTCCCATTACCAGTAATGTAAGTTGCCAGCACTACGGGCAGAGAACAGGCTGCCGGCAGCAATGGCTTGTAAAAACTGACCATTTTTATTTTAATCAGATGTGGAAAATAATGAATCATTTAAATTGCAATAATTTATTTAATTTAAATGATGGAATGTAATTTTATGCAATATTGAACAGCAGCGGTTTTTCAGCAATGATATTTGGTCAACTTTATGTTTGATATAGATATACATCATATATTATTGAGAAATAGTAAAGTGAAATATTTGTTTATTTTGCATTGCCATTACTACAACCAAATCAAAATTAGACACCCTTACACAGAGCCTTACTTTATTAATAGAATTAATTTTATCAGATATTTTTAAATTCTGTATTTGCGATTTAATCAGTTTGTCCTTTTTTTATCTATTTAAATATTATGTTCTAGTTTTATATTTAAATATATTTTGATAATTAATAAAGAATTTTTAACTTCTTAACATTGATTTAATATCAATCAATTGACAAATCACAATAAATGTATTTGAAAATCGATTTTGAAATTTCAATTAAGGAAATAGTATTCTAACGGGAATCTGTTTAACTCAGTAAAAAAAAAAAACAACGATGTCATTGTAGTACCGTACAGTTGTACATATTTCATGTTGCCAACGTGACTCGTGCATGCGATTCAATCTGAAGTGTATACAGATCGAGTATCGACAACGACACTGCATTCACATATAAAAAGAAATGCCGCTGCTACAGCGAAAACACCTCCGGTAATTAGTATCGATGGCACCACAAAACATTCTTTTTCAACATGTCCATCAACGCGGTCGTTAAAGTTGGCAACAGTTATAAATGACACACTGGAAAATTCTTGTATTCTAAAATAGTTCACACTCGCACATGCTTTGTTTTCTAAATGTAATTGTCTTTTCTGTAGAAATGTCTATGAGTTAAAAAAAAACAAATTAATTTAATATGAAATTTAAAAATGCAAAAGGAATTACAGTAATTTGTCGTGTATTGAATGAATGAATCTTTTAACCGATCTTTAATTATCATGTTTAAAGTGGTTGACCTAACTGGATTCTAAACATTTCTTATAATTTAACTTGTGGGTGGACATAAGAAAATTATTGCCAATAAACTAAACAAATGTTCTATAAAAATATTGTTGATAAGCATTTTAAATACTTATTCTTAAACAATGGTCAAGACTCTTGCAGTATCGCAGTGTTTTGAGTTGCTGAATGGACAAATAAGGAACCCAAAGTGATGTAATTAATTGTAGGATCAGAAAATGGTGTTCACCTGTTTGAATAGGTGTTCGTACGTTGAACTGTAGTCATAAAACGTACCACAGAATATGCTACATTTTGCTCCAGCCTTAATATTGTACATTTCAATTTTTATTTGTTCGTTTTGAAAAATATGATTTTTTTTTTTAAATTAAGTTTCATCACGTTTATATTGTACAATCTAAATGTTATTATAACAAGTGCCTTAAGACAATTCAGACCGCTACCTTCAGTACTATAACGAAAACAGCATTTTTAGCGTTCTTATTTCTACACATAAGTTAATTATTGGTTTTTTTTACTGGTACAATTTAGAAAGGAACAGCTATGTTTTGTCAAAGTATTTTAGTTTAATTATATTTGCAAATATCATTCAAATGCATTCAAAAGTACCTAAAAACGCATTATTTCTATATTTTGCATAATTCCAATTATAATTTGATGGCTGGGATGCTCTTAAGTTAAAATATTTTACTTAAAACTTTAATAGGTTTGACTAATTTTTGATTGATTTTACTAATGTCAATTCATTTGATGATTGCTTTCTTCAACTTTATTTTCTTACTGAACTGTTGTTTATCAATTATGTTTCGGCGGAATGTGGAGTCAACATATTTGAAATATGGAGTAATAACATTGTATACATTCAAATGAAATGGTTTGGTTCAATCTCACTTACTTTTAGTATTATTTCCTTATCTTTGTATAAACTCTCAAAGGCTGCGTAGATGATATAATACAAAATACTGCAAAGCCACTACTCGCCATATTTGTCTATATGGCTTGAAATTTGCGTTATATGTGTATGTATACTAATCAATTAATAAAATAAAATCATGTAAAAATCTTTGTAATTACTTAAACATCCCATTACTTATTAGTATAGAGAACGAAAATTTCCTTCGTAGCAAGCACACAATATGATTGCAAAGAAAGAGTGAAAGTGGAATGATTATGGCATGAGCTTTATGAAATTTTAACGAGATTTATACAACCGCTGGAAATTACCAGTTGTAAAATAAATGTTATTTTTATTGCATTATTTTATACCAGTGAATAACATGTGCGCGCGGCAAAGTTCATGAATTTGCACTTTTATGCAAGGAATGAATTCGAACATCTGTTTGTTTGATGTTGAATTGCCTACACGGAATACGTAACACGCTTTTTCCGATACGAAAACATTGGAAATTTTAATTAATATTTCAATATATTTTATATGTATGAGATTTATATATTTGATAGAACATCGATCTAAAATATTGTCTAATAAAGATTAGAACAATGGAAACGTTATACTTAGTTGAATTGAAATATGAAATATTAAAGTTTCGGTTTTTACCAATTAGGAAAAATGTAGAAACAAAAGAGTTTTCTTACTGTACTATTATGGGCTTGGGATGTGTATTTATTATTCCTAATGTGATTTATTATATTCTAATTGAAAAGCATTTTAAATTGAAACTTAGAAAATTACTGTACTCATTTGGTATATATTAACTATTGTTTGTAGTTTGATTAACAGTTCTAAAATGTTGGTCTAGGTTGATAAAAGATGTCTACAGATATCAAATGTCTTGAGGTGTCTTAAAGACATCATGTTTAAGAATTTCAATGAGATATACCATACAAAAATTGCAGATTTAGATAAATATGACCAGTTAATTTTGTGATATGCAAACTGGAAAAAGATTATTTTTGTTTTGGCTGGAATTAAGTTTATAATTTTATTATAATTGATGTTGTTGTTATTGTTATAATATATGTAAATAAATCAATTACTAAGTTTTTGGTCTTGTTTGTTATTCTTTCAAATCGTTACTAGTTTTGCCTCTTCTAGACCCTCCTATAGACGTTACATTTTTTAATTATGCAAAGTTTTTAAAAGATTAAATAGGGTCGAAATTAGTATTGTATTATGAAACAATAATAAGCGTGATAAATATAGTAATTGCTTATTTATATTTTTTTAAATTATGATTAATCTGATTACAGTGTCGTATTTAAGAAACAACAAAGCTTAAACCAAGATGTAGTAAAGTCTGTTTCAGTTTTGTGATCTACTAACTATTTAGTGTTATTTTGATTTATATCAAGTAATTTAATTAAAATGTATTTATGATGAATCTATTATAAAGTTTTTCATTAATCAGGTATTACGTTTACAAAGTCGACAATGATAACGACTTAAATTAATATATTAATACTTCACAAGCAGGAAAATTTTCAGGTCTAAATACATTAATGCAACTTTTAATTTATTTGTCATTTACTTCAATTGCATATTGTATAGTTAATATATGGATAAAGTAATAAATTAATTAATCTCTGTTTGCATATAAACTGTATATAGTGAGCGGAAGCACCTACTAACCGATATATTTATATATATATATATAATATAAAAATAAAATCCAATATATTCAAGTTCACACGTATGATTCAAATCATTATAATGGAAGCGACCCAGATGCGGAATGATTTACGAGATCGAAAGCTCCCACGCTCAAAGTCGTATTGAGGAAACTGCGTCCGTACAACGCTTGTATATAAACCCACGTGAATATACGGATGCTGTTTGTAAACTTAAATTTACATTGCTATTTGTAAAACGGGGTTGAGCACCTCTGCATACCACCTACCAACCCCACTTTACAAGGGGTTTTAAGGTCAGGGTTAGCATTATATATAGGGGTGGGATTTACACCCTTTTTGGTCGGCGTGGCACAATCGTGTTCTGTTGTTGATAGGTTAGAATGGGGGTCGTTGCACAAACACAGCGTATTTTTTATATCAGCTGTACGTTTTAATTATGCATTGTTCAGTTGAATTTTATTATTTACAATATCGTTTTTTATTTATTTCAGTTGTCCATCGGATTTTATTTATTGTGTTTTATTTTATGGACATTGATATTAACTAATGGGGTATCACGTGTTCTCAATTTATAAATTGAAGCTTCATTTAGAAAAATAATTTAATTGTGACTCATAAGACTTATAAGCAGCAAATATTTAATATTCACAGACTGCTTAAATCTAGTCTTCAATGTGATAGTTTCAGCAAGAGTAGTTTTTTACTCGTTGAAATTCAAAGGTATTTTTATGTTGTGACATATTAAGTAATTCCTAAATATCACATTTTGAAATTTAAAAAGGTACAAGTTTTCAGTAGTGGTGTCTTGTGTATACGCTCAGGGAGACTAGAATAAAGAACTACTTCTTTTTATTCATACTCAACTTTGTTCTTCCTTGTTTTAGAGATGGTAGGACTTTCTATACATTGTATTATGCAAAGATCATTATATCAACCAGTATGGTGCACTGTTTTGATAATTCTAGGCTAGTAAATAACGAATATTTAAATCTTCAATTTGTTTTTTGGAATCACCATCTAACATAATCTTTTGTGGAGCAAACATGTTATCAATATTGCAAGTTCTCAACTGATGCAAACAATTTTTTTGTGCAACTTATTGTTTTAAGTTTGGGACAGGACCGGCAAAAGCTCAACACCCACTAGCCGGTAATACTCAACTCTACACCGATTTACGGATGTAGGCAGAAATATATACAATACAATTCTTCCTCGGTATGATTCCAGAACACATTTGGGTGTGTTCACCGCGTGTTTTTTTTTTTTTAGCCTTGTTTCTTTAGTGGTTTGACTCGTTGTGAGAGACCAAAATCTATTCGGTTGACCAGCTGTGAGTTGTAGGCTCTGGGACTCTATTTATTAAAGTTTTTAATGTTGCAGGCACTGATGTCAGATTTTTTTAGTTGCTGTCGCACGTTAATTTATGGCCCAAAATTACTAATCAGGATATATTGTAGAGAAACAAATCTCTCTCTCAAATATAATCCTTTGTTGCTCAAAATTACAGGAATAGTTGATTTGAAGTTTTCATTATTTATAGCCAAAAGTTGCTTAACTTATTTTTAAAGTGTACAACGTTAAATTGATCAATAAATAACAAAATCAGATCAGATCAGAATGTTAACCAAAAATAAATTGCCTATAATTCCAACCTTCAATTATTCAAATAGCCCAAATTGTGATATATTCAATTTAAAAACAATGGTTAGGTTAGGTAGTTTTATCAATCTACAATGTTGGTTTTAAATTTTAGTTTTTAAAGTAGCTTTACGAATTATTGTTAATTAAAGGATTTTGATTTTATTTATTTTGTTGTATTTTTTTTCATTTGTTTTTTTTTGTTTTTTTTGCAGGTAAGTTTTCCATCTACTCGTGATAGCAATTGTAGATGATCGAAAAATTGTCGTAAGTACGTTTTATTTAAAGTGCCAACGCACATTAAGTGTGTAAGGAAATCGTAAGTGTCTACTTGTGTTTGACAGAATACAATAAATCAATTGTTTTATTTAATTTAATTAAAGAAGATAATTTTTAAGCAATTACTTTTTATTATAAATTACAAGTGTAGAGAGATAAGGGTATGTTGAGATTGTTATTTATTAAAAATTAGCACTCCTCGATGAAGAAACAGTTCAATGAGTTTATATTTTGATATATTAGAACCAAATGTGGAACTAATCTGTTATTTAATATTTCAATTTGGACAGTACGAAACTTCTAAGGAGTTTTAACAATTTATACATTGAATCGAAACATTTAATAACTGTAAATGTTTTCACCGTACCGAAAATTGAAATGAAAAACTATAATCCACAACATTGACAAGAATTTTAAGTTAATTAATTTTAAGTTAATCCATTTAGCTTGAATGAATTAATGAGGAATATTAAATTATTTTACTTGAGGGCATGTATGATGTAAATAGATATAGATATAATTTAATAAAGCATTAATTGTTATCATCCCAAATATTTTGAAATTGCAAATTTATATATAACAGACGAGACCTTTTAATTTGTTATTTGATTGTATCTTTTTTTAATAATCGAAGACATTAATTATCTGTACACAGCATTGAAATGATATTTGATACATTCCTATATATATATAATTAAAAGAGTTCAGTATGTTATCTGGTTTATTAAATATATTGCTGCTCTGCTCTGTTGTCTTTCATTAATAATTAAATTCCCCTGACAATTAATTAAAGTATTGTAATGAAAAAAGATCGTGGGGCATATCTATTGCTATAAGTTTAATTTTAACTCTGAACAATACTACACTACCACTGGTTATCATTATATAATATTAATTAGATTTCAGTTTAATAGATGCTAGTAACAATTTATTAATAACATAAGATTGGCGAATTTATTAAAGTTAAAACACAAAGAAAGCGTGACAAATTTTCCCAAAACATTTCATGTATTGATAGTAAAAAGTGATTACAATTTTAATGGTCACTTTTTCTTTTAGTTTAATAATAAGAGTTGGGTCTTAGCGATTTTTAGAGCACATGTCTAGACAATGTTTTAGTACAGAGAACTGATTTGCGTTTTGTGTAACTTAGGCAATTGTTTATACCATAACCGTTGTGTAAGGGGTCATATGCTTATCTACAGCAAACTTACTTCTTTCTCATCGGCGTTGTCTGACCATTTTACCACATTCGTGGGCACATGAACAACACTTTGGCGTTATCACGTTGATGTCGAGATTAAACATTGAATTTGAATTTCCATTTATCGATAGTCGATAGTAGTTTTGAATCGGCAATGATTCGAATATCTCGTTTCTAAATAGAATTTAGAAGAGATAGTAGAGTTTCATATATTTGGAGACAATGTTTAAAACAGGGTATAAGTTTTACATATACGAAAAGTTGTACAAAAGTAGAAAATTGTTCACATTTATTAAGAAATCCTAGTTTTATAGATACTTTTGAAACTATATCAACATGGTTGATTTAGAAAAGGTTATATCAGATTGTAGCCCTAATAAGAAGTTAGCTTTTTTAAAGTAAAAATTAACTATGTTGGAGGTACTCTAGTTAGATATTGTTTAAGGATTTTTGTTTACAGATGCTACAGATTCAAACCTATATATTTCAACATTACTTGAAAAAGTATTATTATTTAAAATCAAAAATAGTCAGCGAAACTTTTAGGAACTCTAGCATTTATAATTTTAGGGTCTAGAGTTAAAACCATCAATTCTAACTATATTTTTCCGTTATCAAGAAAAACTTGTATATTTGTGGTTACAATGGAGCTTGTTAATAAGATTAGTATGGCATACCCTATAAAATGACTTGGAAATGTCTAGAGCTACTGCAAGATTTTCTCCACGTTTTTGTCTGTTGTTGAACGTAATGAAAATGAACCATTGTACCGACATGGTTTTTCGCAGCGTTAATGTTGCTAAAATTGTCAACTCGAATCAAAACAAACCAAAATGTTTTTTATTTGCTTAATGTTTGCCGTAGATCAATACCCAAAAATTTAAAAAAAACACATGTAAATAAAACAATGTTTTAAACATGTTTAAAACTAAATCGTCTTAACAATGTTTTTTGTTTTATACTAGTTTAAAAGAAAATATAAAAACAATTTGTTTTAAACATAACAGCCCTGATATTCAGTATTGAGTGGACAGATCTAGCTTTTGAGTAGTAGTGGGTACACGAACTGCCTTCTGGCTTCAAAAGACCTAGTTCATATTTACTCTAAACGCAGAGAAGCTAAATCTAGCTTTAGAGAGTGGTGACCTTGTGTACTCGAACTCTCTGCTCCGGATCATAACCACTTACTAACAATAAAACTACTAATCTCGACCTTCAGGGCAGATATAAAACGCAATAATAATTCTTTATTGACGGCACAACAAACTATATACAACTGCATCACACAATATAAAAAAAAATGATGGCAAACAAGTACATATGTATACAAAAATAATACTAATATTAAAAATAATAAAAAGAATTTAAAAAACTACAATAAGCAAAAACATAACATAGAATAACAAATGCTGTTTACAACTGGTTCATTTAGGTTCTATACCTGTTTTTAGAACAAAAAAGATTCTACTAAGTGGAAACATGAAATGGTAACGTTTTTAGTAGATTTCTACATTTGATGTCCGACATTACAAGCCTACGCCCAAAGGAAGGAAAAATCTGCTTTTCTTTGGCGAAGAATTAAGGAAGATTAAACTGTAGTGAAATTAAATTTTGGTCAAAGTTTTCCGACAAAATCTTTATTAAATTTATATTTATAAGACATTAGTATGGACACCATACTGATAGAATATATTCTAAATGCGAGCACACTAAAGCACAATAAAATAAGTTGCGAGATAGATTCTATAAGCAAATCCCAACATTTTTGTGGCACGATTACACATCGAGTGCAATGATTGATGAATGTAAGTTTCTGGTCAAAAATTAACATAAATCTTTTTTCTGATTTACTTGTTATAAGAAGATTGCCATGAGTAAAAGTCTATTCGTTTGACATTTTATCAAATCAGATTTACAGGACAGATAAATTATACTCATTACTTTGCCCGCTAGTAAGAAAATTGCGAGAAAAACATAACCTCAAGTTGTTTTGATTAACATGAATGTAACCACAGACTAATAACAAGCAGTAATGCCACAACCGTATTACTAAAAGTCAATCTATCTCAGTCTTCCTTACAGAAATATATATATATATATATATATATATATATATATATATATATATATATAGCTATCCTTTTCTCCCAAACTATCCTGCTCATATAAAAACATTGTAAGGGTTGAATAGTTACGTGACATAAACTGGGATCAATACACTCAAATTTCTTACAAGAGACTTCTGAGTTTATTGAATACATACCTCCTAGTTTTGAACTAGTCAGAGTAGACTGATCACACTTAAATAAATTATAACCAAATAGTTTTAGTTCCGAATCAGAAACATCTGGAGAGAGCCAGGTTTTAGCAAGCACTATGAAGTCATAATTGGATACAGCAACGGCTAACAATAGTTGTTTTAGTTCAGTTTTTATTTTTTTGGCGTTCTGGTAATAGCAGGAAACGCCGGTGTCATGTATGATGATGAGTCCAAACTGTTGGTAGGGTTCTGAGTACAAAAATCCACAGCTGGTTTAGATGATAAGTGTTGTGCATAGCCATAAGTCATATATTTTTCAACGGCAGTATTGGCAGGCCAAAAGTCAATTGAAAGAAGTTGACTAGTATTATATTATATTATCATCGTTTGTTCTGGATTGATAAATATATCAATACATGTGGAATACCACACGTAAAACTGCCTCTAATTTGGATGTACGGGCTGAGGCCGGTATGAAACGTGTCATCAAAAATATTAATAACGCCTATAGAGTTTAATTAGAAGCTTGGAATGAATCTAATGAATACGAACCGGCAAACTACCCACAATGTTGAACATAGCTTAAGATACGATTAAATTGGCGGAACCAGCCAATTTAATCAACCCTATAAATTTTTGGTTATGAAGTTTAGGATATTGGTTATAATATTATAAATAAATATAATATTTCTTAAACTAAAACTTTCCGTAAGTCTATTTTTTAAATGTTTTTTCTTTTTAAATAATGCAATTACAAATTTGTTGATGACTTTTTTGAAAGTTTAAATATTGGTTCAATTCAGTTTAGGCAAGGAGTTTTTTTCAAAAGATATCTTTTTAAATTAAATACTAGACGGCTTCATTATTTTTAAAATATTTGCAAGTGAGTTAGCTCCCATTCTGACAAAAATTTGTTTTTCCAAATTGTTTGATTCTTTAAATTAGACCGATTGCATTAGTAGTTGTTGATTGTATTTTTGTCTATCTATACCATACTGTAAATCAGATGGTTCCTGAAAAATGATTTTTTTAACAAAATACGGAGTTAATAAATTAATTAGCACAAATAAATTTATTTTATTTAAACAATTTTTTTATATATTTTTTTATTGTTAAATTGATAAATTGGGTTTTTTTATCATTGAGTTGAATTTTTTTTACGATTTTTTGTTATATAAAAATACTTTTGAATATTAGTGAAACTACCACACCCACATTAAAATTATCATCACAAAACTGAAAATAACATTTAATTAAACGATTGATTTTTACATCTTTGAAGAGATGATGTTGGCGATGGCGATCAATCAAAAATTAAGTAAAACATTTATAAAATCTCTAAATTATCTACTACAACTCATAATTTTTTTTTAGTTTATCCAAAAAGTCTTTATTCATTTACTTATTATGAGCATACCGACCGCCACCTTGATTTCCAGTATTGTAGTGAAAACAGCTACTTTGGCGTAATTCCTATTTTGACTTTATTTTGCCAGAGTATTTTAGTTATATTTGGAAATAGCATTAAAAGTACCTAAAAACGCATTTATTTTTATGTTTGGATACATTTTTTGACAAAATATAGTTTAATCCTTTTTGAATGTACATCTATAGGAATGACGCCAAAGTAGCTGTTTCTTGTAGTGGAAACAGCTACTGGAAATCAAGGTAGCGGTCAGTAAGCCTTTAATTACGGATAGGTAAACTAGCTTTCCGATATACAACAATAAAACAAAAAAGATTAGATTTGAACACAAATACACTATTTTGTAATACATTTTTTTTAAATGGCCACCATTTGCAGCATTGCAAACCCGGCAGGGTTCTTTTAATGTTGGTCGATACTTTTGCAAGGACTACCTGGTTTATTTTTATATCTTCTGCCACGATTTCTGTGTTGACCGGTGTCTCGGATACAGAGGTCTTCATCTGACTCCAGAAAAGAAGTCGAGTTAGGTGTAGGTACTATGAGTAAATATTTGTTTAGATGGCAATATGTCTTGTATTTTGTTTGAACAATATTTATGGAATTATCTATAGAAAATACAAAAATCTGCAACATCTTTAGTTAATTTTTAGTCGGCAATCAATAGCACGTTTATGAATAGAATTTAATAGAGATAGTGTAGTTTTGGATGCTTCTCCCTACACTTGGGAACAATATTTAATACAAAGACGAATATAACTTTTATATGTATGCAAAAGTTAAACAAAAGTAAAAAACTGTTTACATCTATTAAAAAATGTTAGTTTTGTAGATACTTTTGAAGCTATGTCAACAACATGGTCGTTCAAAAGAAAATTATGTGAGAATGTAACCTCTAGAAGACACAAATTAAAGAAGATTTAGATATGGATTTGTTGTTTAGTTTAATATTTGGTATTGATGGTTTTGATTTTGAAACAGTAAGAAGCTTTTTAGAGTTAAAATTGACTATGTTGGGAGTATTCATATATTGTTTTGAGGTCTTCGTTTATTGATGCTACAGAATCTATCCTAGAAATTTCAATACGCTCTGCTATATTTGTCGATATGGTTTTTGGAAAGTATGAAGAGTGCTATCATCTGCAAAACTATGAATAGGGATTTTAGTTCTTTGAAGAAGTTCATTAATGTAAATAAAAATAAAGTTGGCGAAAGAGCAGAACCTTGAGGAACGACATCATTTATGATTTTGGGGTCAGAGTTAAAACTTTTAATTCTAACTATAATTTTTCTATTGTCAAGAAAAGTACTGATAAGATTTACAGATTTTTAATCAAGACCTATTAATAATACTCTATTACATGCTTTGGAAATGTCTAGAGCTACTGCAAGATTTTTTCATGTTTGTTTAAAGTGGAATTTCATTTGTGACTAACATAGGTCAGAAGATCTGTTGTCGAACGTTTTGATCCAAATCTATATTCAGTATTTGAGATAATAAGATAAGAACTTGACAATGTGGAAAGTAATGTATTTTTTTTTTTTTTTTGACAAATTGTTAAATAATGCATTTGGTCTATAGTTTTGAAGAATCAGACTTGTTTCTTTTTTTAGGTATAGGTTGAACATTTGCAATTTTCCTACAATTTAAGAATATTTTATTTTTGTATGATGGCCAAATATTTTAGTCCAAATGGGAGCTAATTTATTTGCAAATGTTTTAAGAATAAAAGGTGAAATTTTATCTATACTTGATGCTTTTCTGGTATTTAATTTAAGAAGGTATCTTTTGACAACACGTTGCCTAAAATGAATTGGACTCATTATTTTACCTCTAGTCGGCATTGTAGGTACTGCAGTAGAAGGATTTATAATAGTAGAGTTATATGCAAATTGGTTTCCAAAAATATCTGATTATTTTGATAATTTTGAAGATTTTGTACTACCTTGCAATGAATTTATTATAGACATTTTTGTTGTTTATGGAAAGCTGAGAACTTTGGTTAGTTTTTTATTAACTGTTTGTTTTGTCTGAATTGAAAACAAGTACTTTTGTTTTGGTTTAATAACAGAGAATGGGACAAATTTTTTGATGACGTTCTGAATAGTTTTTGTGAGATTTTCTGCTGCAATGTGTTCACGAATTTTTAGATATGGTAGTAATAACAACAGAAGTAATAAGTGAATGATCAGAATTTTCTAAAGCAGCCTCAACAGTAGGTTTATCACGCCACAAGTACAATCCGCCGATGGCGCTGGTCAGTGTCAGTAGGATTTAGTTCTTGCGTCAGTTGAATTTTATACGCATGTAGGTTTTTGTGAGTATTTGCTAAAGGAAACTTTTTGAAATACTGTTGTATTGTTTTTAACGATACTTTCACTCATTGTAGCAATAAATGTCACGGAACAGTGATTATATACGAGGAGTTGCACTAATCCAGTTTTCTTAACTTTTGCAGTATTGGTCATTTGGCTCATTTTTTGATCAACAATTTTGCGTAGTTTGCGAATGCAAAAGATTGTCCACTGCATAAGAAGCATTAAAATTGGGACGGACACTTTAAAGCCAAAATTAGGCTGGAAGTATGGAGTACTGCCATGTCCAAGATCATTGTTAGATTGAATAAATTAGTTTGAATTAATTCTAAAATGCGGGGCTCTAGAGTTGTTATTTACATTGTGTGCTTTAGGTATTAATTTTGCGCGATATTGATTTTTATGATAACAAGAAACGTCGTCATTATGATAACGTCAGCATAATACCCTGGTTGTTTGTGCTATCAATTACTTGACACAATGTTACATGAATTATTTACCTTTAAAGTTAATAATAATTAATTCTTGAAATTCAGTAAGAACTAACAGAACACAATATGATAATATAATTTATTATCGAGTGTCAAAATGTAACATTTTATGAAAGGAAGGCGGCTATTATTGATAACGGGGATTTTTTTTTATTGTATACAATAATGATACATATTTCCAGATTACTTTTTACGTTATAGTCTACCCAAATTCAACGTTATTTTTTGTTATTTGCCCAGTCAGTTTGCCGGGAGTACCCCAATCAGACAACTTTTGAAGATCGTTATTTATAGATGTTTTACATATTTTAATCTAGAAATATCGCTCTACCATATATTTTGTAGGTATGGTTGTTGGAAAATATGAACTGTGGAGGGTGCCATTATCTGCGAAACAGTTAATAGGACGTTTGGATATTTTTAGAAGATAGAGGAAGTTTTAGATACAGATTTGTTTCTAAATTAATACTTTGCAAGGTTGGTATCTTGGATTTTCAATTCTTCTTGGAATTACAGTTGACCATGTTGGAAATACCTCAATCAGATATCTTTTATATGTATTTATTTGTAGATGATCCAGATTTTAATCTAGAAATATGGTCTTGGGAGAATAAATTATGGATTAATTGCCAAACGATGCATTAATGTAACAAAATACGAGTTGGTGGTAGTGCAGTAACCTGAGGAACAAAGGCATTTAAGGTCTTAGGATCAGAGCAACAACTGTCAATATTGACTACAATTTTGCTATTGAAAAATTGTTATTAAAAATTTGTAATGTTTAAATTGAATTGAATATTAGAAGACTATATATGTATATATAAAATTTTCTACAAGCTTTCACTTATAACTTCTTAGGTCAGAATGTTTTGATCAAAATACATATTGTGTGTGTCTCTGATGAAGTTGTTTTTCTAACAATGTGGCAATATAAAAAG
The DNA here is from genome assembly GCA_963932245.1 of Tachinus rufipes. Classification (NCBI taxonomy): domain Eukaryota; kingdom Metazoa; phylum Arthropoda; class Insecta; order Coleoptera; family Staphylinidae; genus Tachinus; species Tachinus rufipes. Next base: position 46,943,649 of record OZ010750.1, on the reverse strand, counting down.
TTATGTATTTTTGAATATTATTGTTTGTTTGGAGGATGAGACTTTTATATACTTAAGATGAGTAACAATATATTACTTTAGCTTTATGGTGTGCTATGAATATATTTCAGTAGTTAGTATGGATAAGACGCCTATCAAGTTTTGCTTTATTTGATTTGATAATAAAATCTGGATTTTTATCTAGACGGTCAAGATATTGGTTTTTTATGTTTGATATTGATGAGCAGAGTTAAAAGTCTTGTTTAGTATTCAAATATTAGTTAAATATATTTTGAATTATTAGAGTTTATTTAATGTACAGAAAGTATTATAAGTTGCTTATTATAAGCGCTTACAAGCATGGGCACGAACACGTGGAAAGCTGAAAGCGAGCGCTCGTATAGAGTATACTGCATGTCTTAAAAGACTATGCCTAGTTGTAAATATGGCGAGTTCCAGTGAGGATGATATGTTTTTGCTAGAAAATACTGAATTAAAAATGCGGTCGGAAAAAAATTGGAAAATATCATCACTTATTTTCCCGAGCTGAAAAATGATATATATGATTATGAACAATATAAAGCAAAATATAAACTGTTTTTAAAAGACGCAAAAATTAAAACCAATACTAATTACGATTATATCAAGTCAAAATAATTAGAACACACTACCTACTTTACTCCGCAAATGAAAGTCGTACGAGAAAAGCTGAAAAATAATGTTTTGAACATACTTTTGCAACTTGAAGTCGCAACAAGCTTGTACGTGTTCGGGTTTATTTGAATGTATGGTAACGTTTACTCTAGCTTAAAGTCGATTATCGCAACTTGCTAGTTGCAACTTACAATAAGTTTTTCTGCTTTTAGCAATATATTCGGCTCTTGATACACTACATACTATTTCGAACCCTAAGAGTAGTACACCAACTGAGAAATTTTACATGCATACATCACTATAACTAGTAGTCCTAGTTGTATTAAGATGCGTTCTCATCTGAATGTGCATGGGTTGAGTCAAAACGCATGCTCATTCAGATGTGGACGTGTCAAATCGGCTCCAATCTTCAGCCGCTTGTTTTTGGTACGAAATATTGCTCTCAATTTGGACGGCATTCACAAAATAAATAAACACAACACATTATCAAAATATGATTGCAGTGATTGAAAATAAATTGCAGTTTTTACATACACAACGCATGAATTGCAGTATGCAGGCGTTTTGAAGGGTCATATGAGTCGTTTTCTGGCGAGAAAAAGTAAGTTTCGGTAAGTTACTCGTATTTTGGCTACCTTACTGATTACGTCACACCTTGCTTGAGTATGCTTTGGTAACATGAAAACATGTTACTGAAGCTCACCGAGATCTAGACCTTCGTATGTAAAAATGTTTACATCTGCGTTAAATTGATTTAATTTAATACAATGGAACATTGGACATGTATTTATATACACAAAAACTACAAGATTCTTTTCTGTAAACTCGTAAAATAGATTAAAAAATGATATGTTGAAAAGGATTAGTTATAAAATTGTCATTTGTAATTATAAACAAAGCAATGGTTACTTTTTGTTTTCTAGCGAGTAACTTTTTGTAGACTATTTGTGAAGTTAGCGTATGACGTCGAATGTAACTGATACATACTTTTAGGTAACTCAAGTAAGCTTGCCAGAAAACGACTTTAGATGTAGACGAAGTATAAGAGAAAAAATTGTGTGTTAATACTAACCACAAAGAATAGAAGAATAATTTTGTTGTATTTATATTGCAGCAGTTGTAAACGAGTATTAACCAAACTGTAGATTTTTTTTTAATGAGGTACGGAAAATATAAATTAATACATAATAAAATAGTTCAGGCGTTCAGCAACGGGGCCGGTTAACAAATATAATTGGTCGCTATTACTAATCAGAATCAATTGTTATGTTCGCTGAATATCTTCACCCACTGTCAATAAGTTTTCATCTATATTATTTCTTAGACGACGTTCTTAGAATTTAAATAGTTTTAGATTTTTGATTAGGTTTTATATTATCAATTTCCTGAGAAAATGTATATAAAACTAATTAATTGGTACAAATCATGAACTGTAATCTGTAATTAGATTATACGTATCCACATCCTGTCATTATTTGTAAAATTGCAATTAGTGACTTTATTTTTGTAGTTGCTATTTTTATAATAGTTAGTATAATATTATTCATATTAATGAAGTAATGATTTTATTTTATTTATTTATTTTATTTTATTTTTACATACATGTTTCGATGAGTTATATCATCATTTTCAATGTATATATATATATATTATATAATATTTCAAACTGATTGAATATTTAAAAAATTGTTTTTTCCCGCTACCCTGATATCCGTATTATTTATTTAAATTTCTATATTCCCGCTGACTTGAATTTTGATATTGTCATTTATTAGACGTTATAAATTTAAAGGTTAGATAATCTATCAAATAAATATAAATATTTACATTATAATTTAAAATTTCTATTTAACTAAAATTTATTTTTATTAACATATCTAATAGTGGTGAATTATATATATCTAATTGTTCATTTATTTCGGATAAAAATTTAACATTTTTGGAAAGCTTAGAAATTAAAAAACATTTAAAAAATCAAAATTATACAGTAATAAATGAACAATTAGATATATATAATTCACCACTATTAGATATGTTAATAAAAATAAATTTTAGTTGAATAGAAATTTTAAATTATAATGTAAATATTTATATTTATTTGATAGATTATCTAACCTTTAAATTTATAACGTCTAATAAATGACAATATCAAAATTCAAGTCAGCGGGAATATAGAAATTTAAATAAATAATACGGATATCAGGGTAGCGGGAAAAAACAATTTTTTAAATATTCAATCAGTTTGAAATAGTATATAATATATATATACATTGAAAATGATGATATAACTCATCGAAACATGTATGTAAAAATAAAATAAAATAAATAAATAAAATAAAATCATTACTTCATTAATATGAATAATATAAAAGGATTTTATAAAATAAAAATAGAAAATATAAAAAAAAAAAAAGTTAGTATAATAGTTAATATTGTAGGATCGATTGTTGTCAAAGCAACGTGTCCGGCCATTGCGATCCTAGTTAGACAATTGTCATTTTCACGCCTCATTGCAAATATAGCATGGCTATCTTATCTTTTAAATTTGCACCAAGGAAACCTGCTATCTGGTCATCTCAAAAAGATTTTTTTTGTTCTCGAGTATCGCAAGCTTTTTTTCTTAAATTTCCATTTTTTTCAGTATTCATTTCTACATTTTTTTTTTCTTTTTCTTTATTGGATTTCTCATTTCTGGGATTTTTATAAATATTTGCGTTTTGGGTTTTTTAAATATCTTTATTCCACAATGTACAATACTAAAACATTTATATCAACTATAATCATATCAATAAAGTAATCTATATAAAGTATTGTATTGAACTCTCAATATTCTTTATTCTATTTGCGTTCATTCGAATGTACGTAATATTTCCGATTTAGTTATAGTATATATTATACATGTAAGTACAAATAAACTGAATTATTTGATACGTTGCAATTTTGTGAACATTGTTGTAATTACAACTACTGCCATTTTTGTTATTTACTCTAATTGGTTCTGAGTAATTTAACTTTGATATTGAAAAATTAATTCACTCATATTACAAATTGCATGTTTTGAAAAGCAAATTGGGAACATATTAAAACAAATTCAATAAATAAATAAACATTTTTAACAACTTTTTAAAATTTGCTTATTTTAAATTTAAACACTACTACAATTAAAATGTGGTATAAATTTATCAACGGCAATGATGTTGAAACATTTAAATACTGACCTAATTCAATAAGCGATCGAGTGTGACTCACATACACGAATTCTACACACGATAAGAAGAGGGTAGAGTGCGTTACAAACGAGATGCAAAATTCTTTTTAGGTTCGTGTTCGCATACAACAAACGAGTTAGTAAATCAAGTGGTTAGGACGGAAGGAAGGAGAGCAGCAGACGGCTTAAATGGTATACTATATATAATTGGAGTTAAGGTCACACGACGATTACACCACTGTCGATTTTAATATCCATCTAAAGTGAAACTTATGAATCGATATTTGTGAAAGGGAAATTGCAATTTTATAGTAAAATTTTCAAAGCCGTATCAGCTGGTTTCAATATAAACATTGAGTGTGGCTGCATTTCTACACCCTGTAAAGATTTATTGATCAGCTGATTGCCTGTTCTCTCCCGACCCATACATACTTCTTCTTTATACAATTTTGTTTTCATCAGGCTCTTGGCACGTACACTGTCACCTTACTTTTTAGTTGGAAGTAGAAATTTATTAAATTTTAAGATTATTTACAAATGTAAGTGATGCGTGCATAATTTAATTGAAAACAGTATGAATAAGGAGTTACTTAAATTATTGAGTTATATTTAGTAAATAAATAAGTATGTATATTTATTTATAAATTTTTTATTCTTTTCAAAACTCCAAATGGTTTTTTAACATCCCTTGCTTAAATAAATAAAATTGACTCTAAAAATTAAAAATAGTAAACTGTAAACAATTACATTTTTATAACAAATAATAATAAATAATCAAACGAACGAAGCTTCAGATATTTAATACTAAATGTCCGCATTAATAGGCATTTAGCATTTATGCAATTGGCGTCATTTTGCGGGGTTTAAACGATTTTGAATTGTCAATGATTTAATTATGAATTAATCATTTATTCAAACTCAATCTAACGATCACAGCGGCCAAGCGCCCAAGCACAAACAATTGTTTTGGTTCTACAAACCTTGTCAGTGTGCCTTGATGACCACGCCATTGCATGATATTTTTATCATCAATTGTGTTTATATGCATAGAAATATTTATTCAAGTTTGGCTTTCGCTATCATGCAATGCCGTGGTCATACAAGGCACACTGAAGAGGTTTGTAGAACCGAAACAATTGTCTGTGATTGGCCCTTGGTCGCTGTGCTGTGATAGTTAGATTGAGTTTGAATAAATTATTAATTTATTTCATAATCATTTCATATCACATGATATTAATTTAATATTTGTTTGCTGTTACTTTTTTCAATTAGTAAAACGTATTCAGTGAGCGACAGCCTTTAGTACTTATTTTCAGATGCAGAGCTGGTATTATACTATGCAACTGATTTGGTGACTAAAGTTAAGCAAGAGTTAAGACCATTTTAACCGCTACCTTGATTTGTAGTATTTTAACAAAAACGGCAACTTTGGCTTCATTGCTTATGTATTTTTGAATGCATTTTGTTGCAATTTGCAAATATAATGTGACAAAAAATACTCCGAGATATCATAATTAAATCTGTTCTGAATGTACTGATAAAAAATAAATTGATTATCAAATTATATGTAGAAACAGCAATGAAGCCAAAGTTGTCGTTTTCGTTAAAATACTACAAATCAAGTTAGCGGTCGATGTGGTCTGAATTCTAAATTTTATTCTTTTCAGCATATAAGATTTTTATTTTTTTCAGTTTCTAGATATATTTAGTGTTTATACTCAGAGCACGTCTATTACCTAGCTATGTCTTCTGCATCTAACTCTCATATCATGAGTTTTTTTTTAAATGTTTTGTGTATTGATTATTTTTGTGCTTTATGCTTTTATTTGTTTCGATCTTTGAGCTTTACACACTGCCAAATGACTTGGCTTCTTTTACACGCATATTTTGTATGTAAGGCACTACATTTCGCAGATATTTGATACTGCAGAGATATCGTAACTGCGAATACAAATGATACATTACGTGGATACATTTTCAAGAGGCCGGTTGTCATGTTTTGCTTATTTTTGTCCAAATTAAGTCCCTATATGAGCATACAATAACCTACGACACTACTCGCAAGTATCCATACAATACAGCAACTTTTTGTATACGGGGAATATAGACCGCTGAATCTACGTGCGAAAGAGGCTTTATTTATTCCTTTCAGTCTCTTCTTACTTCTTACAGATATTATTCACTAATTTTTATTTAATTTCTTATTTCTATATTTTATCAATCTTCGACGGATCTCGTCCACCATGTTTATCATATCATATTAAATAATGATGATAGGAGTTTTAATTTTGTGTCTTTTACTTCCTAAAACTCATTTTATCCACATCTTTTATTGAAAATAATAATTTCATTACTTGTCGACTATAGTTAAGTTATGATTTTAATTATTAGGTAATTTAAAAAAAAAATTATCAGTGTGGGAAAAAGTCTACAAAATAGTAATTTTTTGTACTTTAACTTGACCGTTCTTAGGTTTTGTGAGCGTAGGCCGTAGAAAATAGTCTTAAATCCTAAAACAACCCCACATTAGAAATGCCATGTCAAATTTCAACAAAATTTGGTTTAGTTGGCTAAATAAAAAAAAAAAAACAAGTTAACTTACCAAAAAAAAAATAGTTTTTGAAGACTTTTTTCTAATGTTCCCACGCTTGCTCCCAAACATTGAAATCATTATTTAAAAACTAGAAAATTTGGGAAACTTGTTTTTTTGGTACTTAGTTTTCAGTCAATTTGGTGATACTTTTTAAATATGGTCGAAAAGTAATAGAATTACTTATATATAAATAGCGATTTAAAATATATTGTCGAGTAGTAGTAAAACACTTCCAACAAACTGTTTTTATCGGTTTTTGTGACTTAGTACAGAATTTGAACAATTACATTTCCGTCTAACTGATCACAAAAAAGTGAAATTTACTGGGGCTTCTTTGACTTCTTTTATATGTCACACTTATGCTAGAATAAACATACAGTTTTATAATATATTTATATAATTGTCTGTAGATGCACAATAGCAATAAAATTATTATGTGCCTTTAAATATCAGACATATTTAGTTGACAACTATTTTGTTTTGTGAAAATCTTTCAATTAGTTTAATTGTGCTCTTCAAATAGGGAATCTATTGGGAAACATATTGATGCTTATAAGATTGCCCTGCAATGTATTGTAACGTCGCATATTGTCTTTTCTTAAACATTTTAGTGTTGCCACTATTTATACTTTTTCTCTCTTTGTTTAAACTGTTTTCTTCAATCTATCAACTCTTCTCGTTTGAAATTTAGTTGTAGTTTTTTGGTTGCCTGGTATTAATAAATTAATTAATATGCTAGTAAATTGTGAGCATCAGAATACTTTCTGTATGGTAATATTCTGTTGTGTGTAGAACACCAATGCGTGCGGCCGCGGCTCGATTTTTTTTTGCGGTACACGTTACCGCAAAAAAAATTTTGATTGGCTATTTGCTTTTCCGCACTCCATCTTGAATTTAAATAAATATATATGTACAAACTGATTATAGTTACATTATAGTTCTACCTTGTACAGTTATTTATTTAATATACGAGCCATAATGAAGGGGATTGTAAACAATTTTTTTCATTTTTTTTTTCAATCGGGAGGAATTTTATGAATAAAAGTAAAGATATCTTTTATACATACATTTATAACATATAAGTTGAGGGTGAGTTTACTAGAGTTTAAGAATATAATGGAACCAGCCAGATCATTTTATATACACAGATTTATTTGTTTGTAGATGAATAATATAAGTGCGTTGCAAATACACAGATTTATTTGTTTGGAGATGAATATAATAAGTTGCACGAAATAAAAATTGAAAATTTAGTTAGTTTATATAATTAATTATTATTTAATATTGTTTTATTTTATTTATATATTAATAATTAGATCACAAACAACAAAGGGATGCAGCAGCCACCCACCTCTCTTGCATTTATGCTCACGCAAATCACCCGACCTTAATTCTACCTGGATAGTTCCGGGCATCTATATTTATATATCCCGGAGCTAAATTTTCCGGACCAATACTATTAGTTTATACACAATAAAATATGCAAATACCGAACAACACTTGTTGCTGAAAACTAGACACACGTTTCTAATTAAACTAAAACATATTTTTGTGACAGGATTTCAATTCAAGTTTTCAATTAAAATTGAAATAATTAATTCTACAATTAAAATTTGAATTTGCTCAGGATTAAATATCTCGATTGGGTGAAGAAATATTGAGACGCAATTACATATTTTTGCGGTTCTATAAATGTAACTATTAAGTCACATTTCATTTAGTTACATTTTATATTCCATATTAACTCAAATTAGTAATATGAAATGGACCGTCAGATGTATATATATTATTTACATAAATGCGTATATAAGATTGGCTGCGACATATGTTGGTAGGAGTAAATCAAATGACCAGTACGGGGTAACATTTTCTTCGCGATCCTGCTCTAATATCGCGCAGGTAAACTAACTGCCCCTAAACGCGCATCACAAGTCACAGTTTTCTCCCACTCCGCGCTATTGGGAACAACTAATGCGGGGGTTCGTCAGATTGCAAAATAATATACACTTGATAACATCAATGTTAGTCATCTCGTAATTGCGAATTTATTGTCCTCTTCAAACATCTTTTGCGAGATGGATGATGACCACCTGTTTAAGAAGCCGTATAGTAAATACGACCCCGACTTTCCTTACATTACCAATGTAAGTACTAATAAATTAATTTATTCAGTGCGTCGGAGGAAAGTAATAATTTGAAAATTCTAAAGCTAAAATAAAGTGAATGTGAATTGATTTATAAAAATTATTGACGGCATTTTTTACTTTATTACTAAATAAAATTATTTTTAATTGTAAAGGATGGAAAATTTAAATATACAAGCATACTAATAAATTTTTATAAAATGTGAATTATTTATTTATTTATTGTGCTTTTTGCGACTATTTTACATACATTTATTTTACAAATGACGTTACAATAAATTTATACATATTATATAATAAAACGTTTATGTTGTGTAATTGTTAATTGATGAAGAATGGGGTTATAAGGACGGTTTTTTCGTATGTATGTATGTCTTATATGCCGTATTACACTATTAGCCTACGACATATTTACTTCATTTATTCATTCAGTTTAAAATTATGGAATAAATTGCAAATTAAAACAATCAATTTCAGTATAATATATAATCGCTTCTTATATAATACTTAATTTTGTTGATTCGATAATATTAAAAACTGTAAAATTACTCTCAAAAAGTTGCTATTTTGTAATTTTGTGTTGAGTATGAAATTCGAACATAAATTGTTTATCCAAACTTTTATATCGACATAACAAACACGGAACTTAATGTAGATTTACGTATCTTTGTTTATTTAAATGTTTTGCTGTAAAATGCAAAAAAACTATCGAAATCTTTTATTTTGTTTCTTGTCGATAAAAAATGCGTTTTTTAAAAGAAATATAAAATTGAATCTACAGTTTCAAGCTCTGGCAATGAATGCAAAAATAAATGTATTGATTTATTATTAGTTTATAATAAAGTCTATATATTTATCATATTTATCACTACATATTTTTTATATATAAGGAAGCTAATTTTACTTTGTTTTTTAAGGACAGACTAGGCATAATATAAACACACAGTAATAAATTATAATTACGTCTTCAATAAAATCATATCTCTTTTAATGCATAAGACTTTGTTCGAAAGTTCATAGTTTGCAAATATAGAATAATGATAGTTTTTTTGTGTCATTACAAAATTTAATTACGATTGAGATAGCTCAGTTACAGAGCGTTAGCGTAGCACGCTGACAGTCAGTCCGGGGATCGATCACAGAAATATAACTGAAATAATAACTTGCTCTTTATCTACCGGGGTGATTTGGAAGTCACCTAATAAGCCGTTGGTCCCGTCGAACCCCTTCAAACAAGTCGTAAGACTTCTGGGGCGATGTAAAAAGATTTTACAATAAATATAATAATAATTGAATTAGAATTATATTTAAAATAAATAATGCGATTGATTTAAATCTTGGCAAAATTAATTTCTTTCCAAGTTAAATTGTTTAGGTTACGTGGTAATGTGCAATGAGATAAATTGGGAAACTGATGAATGGCCAACAATAGCACCAATCATGAATTTTCAGCAGAAATATACAAACGCATTCATGGGCACATAAAAGGTTAAAAATTAATTGCAAAGATAGAATATACATTGTGATATGCTAACTCGTGCAATATAAATTTAATAAGCACATCAGGAAGCAAATATTAAAAAGTTTAAGTTAGCACGTGTATAAGTAATTTATATATAACTGTGCTATATATTTATTAGTTATATACACTTTTTACTATTTTTGCTTCACTTTATTGTTAAGAACTTTGTCATTCATTATTGTAAAGAAGTTAAAAATATTTTTGTGTAGGATTCTTTACAATTAGATATATAGATTTGGATCTCAAAAAATAAGGATCGAGTTTTACGTTTTACATTCTGCTGCTTATTTATATGGTTCCGATGTTCGAGCTACTGTAGTTGGAAATTTAGGCTCAACTTGCTTGCTAGGTGTACGAGAAATAATTCAATTTTGCTTGGCATTATAATTCAAATATTGGTGACTAAAAATGCAAATTTTTTGGTTCTTCTTCTTGGACAAACGTGACCTAACAAGACTGTTAATTAAATAAGTCACGCAACGATTTTGGGCGCATGTTAAAAAGACGTACGATATTTTATCGTAGTATTGTTGTTGCGACACAAAATTAATAATGTTATACAATAAAATTAAAAAAATATGGTTTTTTACTATGCATGGAGTTATCTTCTTGGAAGCGTAACGGTTCACTAGTTAACTTAAAGGAATAAAACTATTCTATTATTCAATGTAATGAGAATTGATTTTATATCTGTTCTTTGTCACATTAGATAATTACAATACTTACTGACGACGTTATTAAAATAAATTAATTAGTATCTTGATGATTGATCTGATTTTATACTAATTGATCATGTGAGAAATTGTACTCAAATGGTATGATGACTTACAATAATATTTGACTTTTCAGAAAGTTTCATTCATCATATACACTTACAAATCAATGTAAATTTAACTTGAGGTTTTAGCCATATGAATAATATTTTCGTCTTAATTGGATCAGTAAAATGACTTGATTGCAATCAGCTCAGTTGGGTGCAATGCTAGTTAGTTAGGTAGTTATGTTTACATACAACAAATTGAATAATGATATGAAAATGAGTATTTTTAATTTTTCAATAAATATGCACGTTATTAAAGTTTTTATTATTTATTTCTTTAAAAAATATTTATTGGAATTACTTATACGTATTTGTTTGTAGAAGCTATTTTTCAATCACTTTCAACTGTGTTCAAAATATTAAACAGTGCCTTCTTTGCTTAATAAATAGGATTTACCATTAGTTTTTCTATTTTAGTTTCTATTTTTCTAGAAATTAATATACATACAATTAAAGCTAGACAAAATTAATAAATCTAATCTACTGTTGAACTAAATGTATCCATATTTTTTCTCTGCTCAAATCCTACGCTTTCTCATATTAATTCGTGGTTTTAGCTAGATTCGATTTTTACTTCTAATGAAAGTACATTTGGCTCTTAATTTATTGAAAAATATCCCTTTATTGATAGCGAAGGAAATATAAATATAATATCGTCGTTATGAAAATAATGAAATTCTACAGGATATATATTTATTAAAATATTTCATATAACAAGAATAGACAAGACATTTTTTAATAATTGTTCAAAGAAATATATTCCCTTGTTGGGTAAACTTACATCGGTTATCTCTTTGTTGTAATTTAAAATAAATTCCAGATTTAATTGCAGTCTACATTATATTATCATTTTATTAAAAAAAAAAGACTTGTTTAACATGCTAACAATTATCTAGCATTTAAAAATTGAGCAATTTCATTTAACAATATCCAGCATCTGTTTGTATAATTTTCATAATCTACATTACAAGTTTTCATTATACAGGGTCTTTATAAATGTCTGGGATTATGTAAAGAGTTTTTTAAAATTGTGCACCAAACTATTTACTTTGTTTTGACAGTTCAACTTCAACGCACACCGAATATGAATTCACTATTTCACTAGAATGGCACTAACGTACATTAGATGGTTACATAATCCCAAATTTTTATAATGACCCTGTACTAACATCAAAATAATAGCACTTATAAAAGGTTTTTAGTACATCCCTCTCTCTATCACCAGTGAAGTGATAATCTATTGTAGTTAAAATTATTTATTTTATAATCTAATACTATAAGCGGCATAGTAGCGCTAACGTGCTTGGCTCTTGTGCCCGAGATATAATTTCACTAATTTATTTGTGGATTTGTTGACCTCTGTAACCGCCTTACGATCTATATAATTACGTTTTCATTTTATTTCTTGTTGTTGGGTAGATACCAGATAGGTAGATAAAGAATGAAAAGTAAGCCAGTTTTAATTTTCCCTATGCATCATATTGAAATTGGTTTTGAATAGAAAACAAAAACACATTGAAAATACAGTTGCGCTATGTATGCAATTTTGATCTTTTGAATTCATTCAGTTATTACCGTTTGGTTGCAATATTCTAAATAATACACGATATTACAAACGTGAATTCAAATTGTTGGAAATGCTGTTAATGGATGCACTGCAAATCTGCAAATCGAACATTTTGCCCAATAAAATATTTACAATAATATCACTGTATTATATTCCAAATTTTAAATGATGGATTTAATGCGCATTTGCAAAGGCAATTAATGAATGATGGCATAGTCTCCTAATGAATGCAATGATAACACGAGAGCAATGCAACCAACCACTCATTAGCTTTTTTTAAATGTTTGTTTAGTAGTCAAAAATCTTCACAAGGGATTGTTGCTGTTATTTCTGGTATTTAGATTCTAATATAAAATTACATTGAGAGGGACAACTTTTAATTCATTTTTTTTTGTAAGCTTGTCTTTTTGGTAGTTAACTCTTAACTTGTTTTTTTAGAAACTTAGAAACTTATAATAAATTAGTTTTAGCTTTTTTTTTAAACTTAGTTTAAAGACTTTACTTTTTCTAAACATCGCCTATTTTAAAGATTATATTCAGAAAACTTAAGTAAAACGAAAGTCTTGTGATTCAATGAATTGAAAAAGTTTTTCTATATTTTAAAGTAAAATATTAAACTAAGTTCAGCTTTAAAATAATAATCAGTTTTGATCATTTATTTTTAGAACAGGCACTGGCAGTGACGCTGGAAAATGTGGTTTATGCAATACCTAAACTTATTTATTGCAAGTAATTCATCAACAGAATACAATTTTATTGCTTGAAACTTGTTTAAAAATCTTATAGGAACAGGAAATTAATCAAAAATTTATTATTAAAAAATTGCATATCTGCAATTTATTGCAAGAAATTCTACATTGCGCAGTTCTGTGAAAAATTGTGAATAAAACTTAGTATTTCATAGAATTTATGAAAAGCAACAAACTTTGTTGCATGGAAAAATCATTAAAATACCTATTTGTTAACAATATTTAAATAATCAAAAATATAAGTAATGAGTAAAAAGACCAAAAGTTGCGCACAAAATGGAAGTTTTTGCGGGCAGTATAGAAAAAAAAAACTAGTGTCGTGTTTTTGCCGCGAATTTAGTATACGCAGACCTCTGATAAAGTCGACGGGTTGTTCATATGAATAGACTTCTCTCCTCCGCTCACGTTAGACACAGCTGGAGATTTAAGAAATTTGCTCTTATTTATCTGAAGTTTGGTTTGAGGTTTTTTCAATGTCTCAAACAATAATGAAAATTTGATAATGTAAATGAATATAATATTAGCGAGTAATGCGATTGACTTGCTTTTGAAACGGCAACGTTTTAGAAAGTTGTCGGGAGTATCAAAGATTCCCGAATAAGCGACGGCGGCAAAGACAATGTGGAATTGCCAATCTTCATACTGGTGGTGTAAATCTACGATACAACGCCTCAAAAGAAGACGTAATTGATGCAGTGCTTGACGAACCAGGTATCAGCACCAAAATTTTTCAAAACTTTGTTTGGAGGACTATAAACTATTCTTACCATTATCAGCTTGTCCATCACTCCGACGGAGCTACTTTTACCAGAGACGGTATCAATAACAGTTTTAATGAGCATGTTTGGTCAGTAAAAATCCGCACGAATTTAGAAGACATCGTTTTTACAGATTTGTGATTAACACGTGGTGTGATTTTAAACGGTCGTCTACTACTAATAAAATTTTGTTTAAATGCTGCGTCTTAATTGGAATGATTGGATAATCACTTGCACGAGTTATTAGTAGATGTTCACGAACAACACAATGGTAGCTACCGCATGCTAGGGTAGGCGCAGTCCAGTTCAGCAACCTGCTAGGTTTTTCAGATCTAAATTGATTGAATTTTTACTTCTGGAGACACGTAAAACTTCTAGTTTATGCAGAAGACATTCACAATAAAGAGCAATTACGAAACATTATGAATGTTACACTTCACATTTCAAAATAAGCGCGTGTTTATTAAATATAATGTATTTTAGCACACGGCTTTTTTAAACGGCTGCTCATTGGCCATTTCTAAAAATATGTTTGAAAACAATGTTTGTTTACGTTGCTAGGCAACACTAATACGCGATAACCGTATGTTTGACGGCACCGTACATATTTTTTGTTGGATTTTATGCACAGTAGAAATACCTAAATATATTTTTTAATAAACGTATCTATTTTGTATTAAGTACAAAAAGAACAAAAATAATTTTTTCTGTTTCTTTTAATTCATGTTTTGTAATGTGCAGGGTTAGATTCAATAACAGTGTGCCCGCACAGTTTGATTATATTTTGAAACGGCCAATCAGCGATTGTATAAGAAATATGAGGCGTGTCTTGTGCTGTAATGCATTATATTTAGTAATTACGCAACCTTGGTATCTCTAAAACAAAGGTTGATTGGAGTAAAAGTCATTTTGTATTTCTTGCTTAGAATCTAATCTCAAACACGATTGTTTTGCTTCCTGGTGTAAGTTGCTCTCTATAATACATAAATATTAGTCAAATGAATTTGTAAACCTCTTGAAAAGTTAATTGTTGTAGGCAGCCTACTAATCTACTGCACTAATCCGAACTGTCGGTTTGGATCGAATAATTTTAACGGTTTCTTGCGATTGGGTGTTTTTTCAGTTGCACCAATGACTCCGATGTTCTACGACATATTCCCGGTGTTTCCCGAAATGCCGCTATTGATAAGTTTATCATATAGTTATGGAACCGATAATAATTAAAATTGAACTGATCCAAAACAAAATAACGGACTGTGTAACTAACAAACATAAAACATCTGATTTTAAGTTCACGGCTTACCTTACAGTTGAAAAACTTGTATGAAAATATCTTCTTCCCACTTGTTAATAGGCATATTGCCTGTTATCATTTCAATTCTCTGTTTTAACATTTTTTACTTGGGCGTCCTATCTGTGATTTTCTGTTCTGTCTCTTGCAATTCTCACTACCCTGTCATTTGTCATTCTTTCTATGTGTTGATCTCATTTCACTCTTCTTTTCTTTTTTTTTTCATTGATTGGTGTTTTTCACATTGCATGTGCGCCTTATGCCTTCACTTTCTCTATCTCTCAGTGACCTTGCAATTCCCCCCAGTAATTTTTATTTCAGCTGTTTCCAGCATTCTCTGTATTGTACTGGTACCGGGTCTTGTTTGAGATGTGTAGGTCATTACTTGGTCGTATTACACTCAAATACATTCTTGCTTTAGTTTTACATAAGAGAAATTTGTTGTTTCTAAATATGGTATCGTCGAGGCATTCCGCCTCCTATTTGCCTTGTTCACTTATTTTTATGCCTAGGTCTTCAACCTCCATTACCTGTTCTATTGGTTTCTAGATCACTAATTTGAATCTGAACTGCTTCTTTGGTTTTTAGGTGGAAATTGCTAGATTATATTGTTTTGCTATTTTGTAGAATTTGTATAGCAGCCTTTGCAGACCGTTTTTGGTTTCCGCGATTATTATTGCGTCATTTGCGTAGCACATGATGTTAAGCACTTTATTACACATTCTATATCCTTTCTTTGTTTAAATTTTTTTTATAATTTTATCCATGACAATATTAAAAAGGGGAGGGAGGGCTTAGCGGTATTGCCTGATTCCTGATTAGTAGTCAATTGGTTGTGTCATTTCTTCTATTAATCTTGCAACTACTTTATTGTCTTTGTATATGCTCTCGATAGTTTTGATTAAGTCTAGTGCGGAATTTTCTTTCAGTTGGTGCATGAGCGGCCGAATCTAAACTTTTGCTATTCGTTCTCTAATTGAATTTTCTCATTCACTTTTGTTGTTATTACTGTTTTAGTGTACAGCTCAGTAGGTTTTTAGAATTAGGAAATTCTACGTATACAGGTATAGGTCAATTATTGGATATTTTTGAAAACTTTTAATTTTTAGACTTGTCAAGTTTCTCACTTTAATGTTGTTTTCTATGTTCCATCTCAGTTTGTACATTACTAGGTTTGAAATCACTTTCCACGTTTGGTGACGTCAAGTTCCTCACCTCTAATACCTGTTTTGGGTGTACTGCTCTGTTTTTTACGTTGTAATCTATTATTGAAGATAACTTTCTCTCCACATTGGATCATTGAAAATGAAACTCTCAACCACATTTTAAATACTGTTTGGTTTTTTACTTGTAGTTTAATAATAAAGTTTATTTGTGTAAATAGATAGATAAAAATACATCTAACAATTTAAAGTTTTAAATACAGTTTAAAAAGTTTGATGAACTACACTTTTAATATTGTATTAACATTTAAGAGACGTCCACAAACATTTAAAAATGAGTATTGCATAAAATGCTTTATTTCACAAATATTCTACCACTTTTAGTTCCTACATATTTTTATCAAGTTTTCATTTTTAACATTTCTAGAAACTTTGGTTTATTGTACACTATGGAATGCATATAAGATTTTACTTCTGGTGTTGTGTTGGTGTAAATCCTGCATGGTGTTGAATTTTGATTTAAACACATTTTCGTTATATAGGAGACGATCTAAATTTGCTTATAAACATCTTACGGCACAATTGACGTTTTAATAGGTTATTCTAGAGAATAAACTAACTTAGCATTTGTAAAATGCATTGCGTGTTATACCAGTTATAACTGTGGATTAGTTTATCCGACGATTGTAAAAGCGGCTCTTGATGATCTAGAATCTAGATGATGTTTTAGAGTTAAAATAATATGTTCAATTTTTCCTTTGTTCATTCAGTATTAGGTGGTTGTTTTTATATTAATTAATTTAAATTAATTTAATCTATTCAAAATAGATTAATTGAGATATTACTTCTTGTAGATTTCTTGTGTTTTTCTACTCCACAGCTGTTTTGTTCTAGAATGATAATTCTCGAGTCTTTTTCCATACATTCCATTATTTTTTAAAATCTTTATTATCTTTTGATGTTAACCTGGATTTTTAAGTTTTAAAATAAATGGCGCAACAAAACGTCCTTCTGTCCAATCACCACTCCGAGCATCCACGTTGTTTTCAATTATTTGCACTTTAATTACTTTATAACAGCTTTTGCCGAATATTAACATTCTTCCGATCGTACAAAATTTTTTTTTGCAAATTCATCTTGAAAGAATATTAATTTTTTTAGTTTGGTGGAACATTTAGTTTTAATTTCAACCTTTGGTTAAACAATTAAAAGTTTCGAGTGGCCGAAAGAAAAAACGGTAGAAAGGGTGAGTTATATATGTTCTCTGCTTGTACGAAGTGGTGGATTGTTTATTGTTGGCGGTGTTTTGAAAAATAATCGATTTTACTGAAATCGGAAAAGTTCAAAAATATGTGAAAATTTGCAGTATATTTTAATATTAAAAGATTGTGCGATATATAATGTATTCTCAAAGTTTTGAAAAAAAAAACTGCGTTAATCACGTGCGCTCTTGAAATATTTCAACTTCATTTGATGGGCAGTTTGTACAAATAGTGTACAGACAAATCGTATATAAAAATCGTAATAATAACAACGATACTTCCTCATACAACAAACAAGTTAAAAATAGCATTGCTATTACTTAATAATTGATATGTTGCGTTGCAGTTACATATGAATATGACACAAATTGATAAGACAAACAAAAATGGCGTTTATATTTTTTAATGTACTGTGTCGAATGAATCACCATTCATGACATAGAGAGAGAAACAAAATCGTTTTACGGCTACACACTCCATGCGAATGGATCGCGAGAATGATGACGTCGGAAATAAATCGGGAACTGCATACGGGGCATACCCTAATGTTAATCTCAGTCAACCTGTTGTGTTTTAAACACATCCATCGGAATGATGCATGTGTGTGATGTGTGTTTATATGTATATGATGGAAATGAAGTGGCTTCGGTTGCGGTGTGTTTATGAATGAATATACATTTCAGATAAAAGTTGAAATGCTTTCCTATACGACTTTTATCGCTTGCAATAAACCTCAATCCTTTTCAAACAGTTTTTTAATGCATTCGCAACGCTATGCATGTTTTGAATAACTAATTGTTTTTATAAATATTATCATTATGGATTTGTCCAAATAAAATTTCATTCTAATTTCTTTTATGTTAATACTAATAGTGCATTCATAACATTGTTTACCTGAATCATTACAAGTCCTTTGTTAAATTTAAACAATAAAATGCATTATATAGGTGATCAATGCGTTCAATTTAATTATTTCCGAATGCGTCAATATTACGACAACTATATTGTTAATTAAATTTGATTAGTAAATCAAAGACTTTGTCGGGTTTGATTCTCGGGTTTCACAAAGCTAGTTTTCAATGTTAGTACGCATTCAGGTCAATACAAGGACTTGCTAATAGTCAATATGTATATGTATTTTAATAACAATTTCATAAAAGCGAAATCTATTAGTACAATAGATTTGTAACAAAAATTAAAGCGTAATAAAGATAAAATAATAGGATACAAGCGAAAGAAAGAAAATGCTGGCATATTGTTACAATTTAATTTAATATTAAACTTGCATAGAAGTGGAAAATATAAATAAAAATAAAAATCTGTAGAACATTGACTCATCTGGGGATGAAGTGAATTTATCCTCTCATTGCGTGAGTGATCGGCATTAAATTAGATGGTGAGAAGAATAATAATTAAATCATTCAAGAACAGGAATGAATATTTGTTGCGTAACAAATTATTTTATCTTACAAATGATAAGCTTTGTTTTCATTTTATTTTAAAAAGATTTGATAATTTAGTATGGATCTGGTTGAACCTGTTTGTAAGAGCTTTTTAAGTTCCAAGAGAATTAATTATTAGGAGGTGCTAGTCAGTATCAGGATTTTGCTTGCATATACAACAAATTCAAAATATATTATCTACGGGACAAAATTTGCGACGATTTTTTTTTTGGCATTAGAAAATTTGAGACAATCAAATCTAATATAATAATAATAATATATAACCATTTAAAATACATTAAGTACATTTGGTGAATGGGTGTTGCATGTTGTATACAAAAGTATAGGACTGCTCTCCTAAAATTTTATTCAACAGCTATATGTTGTTTGTTGTGTGATTTAAGTTATTGAAATAAAAGCAATGTGCTTGAATACGTCTTCTCCACCATCAATGCTTCGTTTTCTTCTTCTTCTAGGACAAATTCTGTTATTTTCCAACTATTGTGCTTTCTGTGATCCGGATGTTCAGCTGACGATTCATCTCTTGGTTGGGCGTTCAAGGCGTCTATTTGTGTTCGGTTTTGCTGTTGAGGCTTTTTTTGCTTGTCTGGTATCGTTCATTTGTAGCACGTGCTAATGCCACTCGAGGTGCCTTGATCTTGTCCAGCGCACGATGTCTGTGACCACATTATTTTCGAATTTCCTTGCTTCGTACTTCCGTAGGGTAAGACCAGATATGGCTCGGAGGGTCTTCATTTCTGTAGCTCGTAAGCGCCCTTTTGTCTTTTTGGTGTCTGCTCTGGTCTTCACTGCATAAGTCATAATATGTTTGACGCAGGTTTTATATATCTAACAAACAAATTTATGCAGAAAGACAGCAAAATTGTCTTTCTGCATAAATTTATTTCTCCATATTACGTTTCTTATGCTGGACGTATGCTTGCTGTTTAAATAAGCGATTGAATAATGCTGCTTTGATTAGTTTCAAATTTAATTGTCGAAATAAATAAAAACAATTGACAAGTTTATTATATTAATTAAACTATATATAATTATGGAACCGATAATAATTAAAAATAAACCTAAATCTAAATCGACGACATTTTAGCTTAAAAAGATTTGTTTATTATGTATTTGTTTAAAGTATAAAAATATTATTGAAAATAAAATATCGGTATTGTAAATAACAACACAAAGTAAAAGCTTATTTTAAACTGAAATTGGAACCTATAATTTAAATTTTTTTAGTTTGGTTTTCGGTTTATCATAAGTCTTGTTGGGCTGCCTATATTTAGAGCTTTAATTATTTTGATGGTTTAGGGAGTTAATACTTCTTGTTTACAGGATCTGTTTGACAACAGGTAATTTCATTCTATCGAACGCTTGTGTGATGTCTGCGAAGTATCGAACGCTGGTTTGTTATATTCAATGGAGTTTTGCATCGATTGTGGATCTATTTTTCATCAATGCTCTTGCGCAATTTAACAGATGTCTTGACTAACTGTAACTCTGTAACATGTCTTTATTTATTAAACGCACATTGAGCAATAACATTTGACGACTCTACGATTGGTTATATATTATCTGATTGTCGAATATATTTTGATAATGGCAAATAAGCGAAGTAGTTTGTTATTCCACGTTACACAGTAGATGTTTGTGTAGAACTATTATCGATCACCACAGACAAACGAGAGGGACACCTACATGAGAATACTGGCACGTACCGTAAGATCTAGAAAGCCAACATCAAATCCATCGGTCAGAAAAGTTTTAACTAATCTTTTGACTAGCATCTATTGGCTATAGGGATGTGATCTTATTACGGTAGCTTTTTATGGTACACTTTCCAAGCAAGAGAAAATGTGGTTTATCCATACAGAGGTAGCGCAAAGTCTCAAATATCTTTTGAAACTTTGTGTGCGATAACTTTAAAATATTGTTCTTGAAAGTACCTTCATATTTTTTATCAGCATATATTTAAACAATTAATACATTTATTGCGTGTATGCAAATACATAGACCACAAACTTGAACCACTTACTGCACTAATTTGAATGGTCTCTTTATACTTACTATACAACAACAACAACTTACGTATCTTCAACAAATTTGAGTTGGCATCTAAAAAAAAGAAATATAAAAGTTTAATTAAATGTACTAACCAGATATTACGTATTTTCAAATATAATTAACAAACATAGCGAATCCAGAGTTATTAACGGATTTCAACCAATGCTACTAATTAAACAGTATTGGACACCAAAAGGTTAATTGATGCATTGTGGTTGCTGTCGGTCAAAGCGATATTTAAAGGGGCGATATATGATTCTATCATGATGTGTCACTGAAGTTTGCGGTGATATATATGTATAACTAATAGAACTTTAAGTTACATACTGTTGCTACTGTTGAAAAACTAATAATAAAAATAGTTTTTTTATATTATTTATGCATTCTCTAAATTTCATTCAAAAATTATGGTTTCAATACAAATATTGTTTTTCAAATTAGATTTTTTAAAGATTATTTATCTAACTTCTATCATGTGTGTGGCGCCTAAATTAATAAGGAAGAAAACATATTTAATAGAAACAAAAGTTCTTAAACAAATGTTTTTTTTGTAATAAAAATAATTTCTTATACTGTATTTATTTTTATACCTATCTATGTTTTTTATCCTACATTCCTAACGATCTTCGTTTTACTTAATAATACCAGGTTAGTAAAAATCATTTAATTATTATTACATGAAATTATAAAGAGTTATTTCTATTGCATTTTTTTATTATATTGAGATACAGTGTTTTCTCAATGTTGAATTTTATGTATGACTTTGATTGTAATCTATATTGAAAATACGAATTATAGTATAAATATATAATTTTTTTGGTTGATGCTAGTTTAGTTTCCATCGGACTTTTTTTATGTGGAATGAACATTAGCAAATAATTTGGGAATGCAGTTTTACTTGAGATTTTGTTTTGACAATAATTATAGTTTTAGTGACAGCTTTCTGATAACAAAATGTTCTAAATTTGTTAAAGCAAAAAGAATTGTCTGTAATTTGAAGAAGTAAATGAGTGGTAAACAAAACAATTGTCTGTTTTACTTAATTTGTATAAGTGTTGGTTTATTCATTTGTTCGGTAAGGTATTGATTACTTACGTACGTACGTACTTATAGGTCTCTTGTAAGAAATTTGTGTAAATTTGATTTGATGAAAGATTGTCATTACTTACAAATTAATATAGACGTTTACTCATGGTAATAGCCCTAAGTATATATCAACTCGCATCATTAAGGTTTCGAAAAATGGCTAATGTTATAGGTTGTTGGGCGAATAGTGTTGGTTAAATGTTAGTAATTAGCAATATTATGCTTGGTATTACGTTTATTAAATTTTGTTTTCTGTGATTATTTATCAAAACTTTGTTTCCAATTACGATTAGTCTATTTAAAAAATATGCAATTCTAACTACTGTACTGAAACTAGTTGGATGCACAAACACATTGCTTAACAAACTAATATTTGAGATAACTAATTAAAGCGGTCTGAGTATTTATATATTAAGTTTTTTGAACTAAAAGGTTTTGAGTTTGGTCATTGTTACCCGATATTACTTTGGTTGTAGTCGAGTATGATATAATAGGTTTTCTAAACAAAACAGTGCTGAACTACTGACAGGAAACTAAGCTTTGAATTTATTTAATGTAATGAAAAGTGTCTAATAAAACTTAATCCGACTTTCATATTGATTCTTGTTTTCTATTTTTTGCCAAAATGGATGTGCAAGTGAAGCTGACAAGGTTTTCTGGACCAAACGCAGGCTATTTAATGTTAGTAGTTCCTAAAAACAATTTTAGTTCCGTAGTAGGAACAAGATACTTTGGAAAAGGTTGAAAGAGTTTACAGCTGTACTTTTTTTTAGAGTTAGACCTTTCTAAACTATTTGAAGCCAGGAACCAAACAAACTATGGTCAGCCAGGTTGTCCACTCTGCGTATGGTTTGCAGCTAGAATAGGGATTAGTGAATACTTTTGGTTGTAATATTATTTTATTTTAATTACTTTTATTGTTAAAATGTGATTAGAGGAAATCAAAGGAACAAAATATTATTGACGTTGAAGTATGACAATGAGCAAGGTAATTTTGAAATTTGTTAGTTTTTTGTAATGTATTGAAAGCTGGAAACCCAACTTTGAACAGACAGTTCCAACACATTCTATAAATAGTTTGCAGCTAGAATGGTTGTTTCGTTGATAGTATGTGATTAGAAAGTACAGCTGAAATTTTATTTGCAATTTTTCAAATTTCTATATTTTCTAAAGATGTTAATCTTGATTTTGTTCACGTCACTTTACTGCATTACAATGTTATTTAAAGACAATAGTCTTTGTCTGACACTATTTCACTCGTGAAATAAATCTGGTTTGTATTGTCACTAGATTGTATAGATACTCAAATATCCATCTTCTTAATACGATGTAATAAATAATGAAATTGGCATGTTTACTCATTATGCCATTTCTATTCTTTTCTATTGCCTCATTTCAAAAATGTATATTTCTTTAAAAAATATAAATAGTATACTACATCTTTTATTATTTTGTACATTTGTCTGGCACAAGTTAGTCTTTTACTTGCTTTGATTTGAATGTGTTACATTTAATATATTAATCAAAACTAACGTTCTTCTTGTAATGACGTTATTGAGTACTTAATATATCATTTTTAAAGGTTAAAACGATAAAACTAAATATTATTATTTATTTTTAGGTTGTAGTACAAGCGAGTTACACTAAATTAAATAAAACGCATTCACTATGTACTATATCACGAAATATACTATGTGGGTTTTAAATACAATATGCATAATTGTTTTATAGAAACTAAAAAACGGGATTTTATTTTGCAAATTATGCAACGCGTATTGTAATAAGTTTATTATGAAACGCTCATTATGATACCGAATATTTGAATAATAAATAAAAGATAATTAAATATGCCGTTTTATTTATTTTTAGGTAGTAATGTTTTGACAATTAAAGTCAATTTATAATATTTTATTCTATTTTAACTAATATACGGGGTGTTACCTAACTGGAGGCGAAAAATTAAACTTTTTTAATTTCATAATCTAAATAACTTTTTTATCTATCTCGCTTCGTTTCTAGATAAAATATACACATTATTTAGAAAACTTTTATATAGCAAAAAAAAACAAACAAAACAACATTACTTTAACAAGTGTGCGTTGATGGAAGCTTTTGATACTTGTCAAAATAGTTTTCTTTGGTTTGGTTAGTAAAATTTTATAAAAATGCTGTTCAACGACGGAGAATACGCAGATATCATGTTTGTTCACGGATACTGTAATGGTAATGCCCTAGCTGCATGTCGCGAGTATCAATTAAGATTTCCCGATAGAAGGCAACCTTTTTGTCGCGTATTTTCGGATGCATTTCGAAGGCACCGTGAGTTTGGAATTGGAAATCGCCGTAGTGGAGGTCCACATCAACAGCACAACGTGGCAGAAGAGGAACAAATAGTTGACGCAGTTCTTGATGAAACAAGGGTCAGCGATAGGCGACTTTCCGCCCGTTTACAACTGTCTAAAAACTTTGTTTTAATGGGCAAATACTGCTAATTCATATCACCTTGTTTAAATGCTGGTTTATACGCAGAATTTTTTGAAAATCAGGTGGAAAATTTGCTGGATAACAATGTTCCTCTTGCCTTACGTAACAGGATGTGGTACCAGCACGATTATCTCGAAAACGAAGCGTGGTAGATAAAAAAGTTATTTAGATTTTCTATTTAAAATTAAAAAATGTACTCAAAGTTTTGTTTTTCGCTTCCAGTTAAGAATTAGTTACAATCGAAATTGTTGAAAAACTTCTTAGCTGCTTTTTTTTTAATTTTGTTTTGCTGTCAATACACATTTATTTTATGAAACTTATTTTTTAATAGACCATACTTTACTATTTTAGTTCGCAAACTGTGGTGTCTTCGTGGACTTACCGGATGGATGCCATTAAAAATCAATTTTACATTTAAAGTTGGCGGGCCGTTGTGCAATTCTTACGATTTTTGATAACATTCCAACTGAAAAAACAATTATTTACGATTCCAATGAGATGTTAAAAGTTTTGATTTACGGGCAATTAATTTCAAACATTCAAATAAATTTACATGATCATTATTATATCTGTATCTAGTGCTTACGTTTGCCATCTGGTATAGGAACTTTGCAATTTTAATTTATTTAGTTCACAATAAAGTGCATGTTTTGGATAGTAAATGTAATTATTATTTAGCAGTAATAATTTATCTAAGCCTAGTAACGATAATTGAATCTTTATTTATAATGTAATTGGTTACTGGATATTTTTTAAACTAACATTAATTTTTCTTGATAAATCACACAAAATACTATAAATTAAATTTTATTAAATTGTTTTGATTCTATTAGTACATAGTTGTAGTTGTATGCAACCAAGTATGCACGTGCAATTTGTGTGCATGTCAAATGTAAACATAGTTGATTCATGCATAGATTTGACCCGGTAATCCATCATATTCAATGATATGCATACATTTGACGTCAATTAAGTTTATTATTAAAACTGAAAATTTTTAACTATAAAATGAGCAATTACTCATAATTAAATGTAAGTATAAATGTTATTACATATTTGTTTATAGGTATTTTTAAAATAAATTGATTAAAGGATATCAAATTTACATACGTAATGTTTGGCAAAATATTTTTTTAGTTTGATTAACAAATTGTGAAATTATTATTAAATTAAACTCGATGATTCGGACTAGCCGAAATATAATAAAAAACATATGAGAAATGTATTTTAATTAATACCTACCAACTCTTAATAAACAATCCAATATAGCTACTATTATTTATTATTAGCGGTGAATTTTCCATGGAAATCAAATAAAGTATTACAATTGTTTTTATTGATATTTTTAAAATAATAAAGCGGTAATTTTTACTCCACCTTCAGTTTGTTGTGAGAGTTCTCTGCAATTACGTGCATGTAAATTGTATGACTAATTTGAACTTCGATCGGCTTTAAACTGGAACTTCTTAATTATTATGTAATGTTTATCCAATTCCAAATGCGATTCATTAATATATTAATATAAAAACCTATTCAAAGCGGAAATGCAACTAAGTTTTATTTATATGTTTTATTATATATCGGGCCAAACAACTAATATATTAAGCACTATTTCCAGCACACCGATGTTTGAGACAGGCAGTAACAGACAGATAGTTTTTTTTTGTAGAAATCACAGTACATACATAATACATATTCGAATACTATACATAATCGAATATGCACTTACTGAATGCATATCATATTTAATTCGGTTTAACACGGTGAGATAGCTCAGTTATAGATATAGAGCGTTAGCGTAGCACGGAGGTTGGGTCCCCAAAATATGACTGAAATAATAACTTCCTCTTTATCTACCAGAAGTCACCTAATAAGCCGTTGGTCTCATCAAACCCCTTCAAACAAGTTGTAAGACATCTGGGGCCATGTAAAAAGCTGTAAAACACACAATAAAGACAAAACAAATTCTGTTTTTAAAACATAATCCTCAGGATTTGCCCGGTCCAGCAAGCATAATCAGATCCAAAATACGAGCGGAAAAACTGTTTTCAGAGTGTACAAAAAATAAATTAATAAATGTTGAAAACAATGTTCATAAATAAATACTGAATGCAATTATCATAATAATTATAGTATTACAATTAATTTTTTTAAATCAATTTTTAATATATTAAAACTTCACACTTGGCTCGAGCAGTAACAAGTGTTTTTTTCTTCTCGAAGCATGTCACCCTATTTCATATACCAAAATTTAATTTTCTTAATAAATTTATACATAACAAACTTGAAATAATCTTTCAATATATCTCTGCCATCTCTAGTATGTTTCAGCTTTAGAAATTAGAACAGACGTGCATATGGGTGTGATATTTAATGCAAATATTTGTTTATGTAATCATTGCACAAATTCATATTGAACTACAAATTTGTAATCAATGCACGATTATCATTTGATTCAATTAAATCGATCGACGACATATTCTTAAATGAAATTCTCTTCAGTCTGAAATATAATTGTATCTTGACATTTAAAAATAATTTAGTAGGTCTTAAAAGTAGGGTTTGTAGATGATTGGATTCGCAATAATAAGCAATATTTATTAATTATGAAAAGTTTTCTGTAGCCCACAAATGTCGAAGTTGAAAAGAAACCATTTCGGAAGACAATTAAACAAATAACTATGTATAGAATTTTAAATGCAATTTTGTCGATTACTTTAATGCGGGGAAGGGAAACTGTTTCAATTATTAGCTGCGATTAATTAAAAAAATGTAACATGGAAGTGGTCAGATATTTTATCTCGTATTTAAGTATTTGTCTTTTTGGGTTATGGGTATTACTTCAAATCGATAGTTGAAATAAATCTCTTAAATGTTTTGGTTTCACATCCCTAGATAGTTGTGTATATAATTTGCTAGAAGTCATCGTAAAGTTTTATTGTATGTAGGCGATTAAATGTTTAAATTTAAATAATTTTGAACAATTAAATATGCTCAAATGTTGGTTAATATAGAAGATATATTGTAGTTTCAGATGCTACTTCTCATCTCTACAAGTTTCTTGTAAGAAAAGAAATGAAAGAAACTTGTTGAGAAACTTTTATTTTTCTATAAACTTTTGTTTTAACCAAAGATTTGAGAGAGAGAAAACTACTTTCTGTTTTTTTGGAATTAAAATTGATTATGTCAGTTTTTTTTGAAGATCTATAAATTACATATTTTGATCTAGAAATTTAATTTAACTGGTTTGTGTTTTTTCTTTGACTACTATTACTCTTCTCTTCATGCTTCTACATTTCTCAAAACAGCAAACATGTTTTTAGTTTTTTCTTTCCATGGCGGCTTGGAGCAAACGATGCATGCCTTATTATATTAAGTAAGACATACTCTGTTATTTTTTATTTTGGGCGGTTTTAGTTACATATTTGTAATAAATATAGTGTATAGTGGACAATTTTAAGCTAAAGTTGAGTATTGAGGGCGTTTTTGAATTTTATGCGGCTGATTTTACTTAAATTTCAAGCAACAATTGCATTTTTAACGCGACTTTTGATTTCTATAATCAAAATTTTTGATTTCTATAATCAAAGTTTTTGATTAATTTTAAGCTGCATTGCAATATTTAAAAAAATAGTTTCTTGTGCGATTGATTAATGAGTTTCTTGAGCGATTAATGATTGTTTTATAAATATACTGTGAGATTTATGTGCGTTATTTAAAATAAAATTAAGTAAATAAATTATAAATATAGTGAATAGTATTTTCTGGACAATTTTTCAATTAAGTGCAATTGTAAAATGCGTTTATTATATTTTTAAATGTTCTATTTTTCTAGGCTCAAAATGTATTTATATATTTTGTTCATTATTTAATAATAATACATATTTTTCAGTATTATTATTTTATAAACAGTTAAAATTGTCATTACTTATAAAATTGTAGTATAATAATATGTATAGTTTAATATCAATTTATTTGAGACAAAATGCGTTTTTGTGTGTTGGTACATTTGTTAGCGTATGTTGAGTTGAGCCGTCACCGCGGCAGTGTGTAGAGACCTTTATACTCTATCGTCTTTTGCAGTAAGCACGCTGTCCTTCTAAGTACTTGTTGTTGCGTATGGTTCGGACACATTATTATAATAACTTGTCACTATTTCAAACTTAAGTAAACGAAAATTTTAATTATTTGCTATATATAAAAACGCATTTAATAATCAATATTATCAGGTCCTTGACCGTAACATAAATACCAATATAATCGATACAGCGTGTTATATGACCCAATATTTTATTTATTTAATAGTATATTATAATTCGTTAATTGTTATCAACGAATTAAACAGCGATTTATATTTAAAGCTTTTATAAATTGCAAAATTGAATTTTGTTATAAATAAAATATTAGCCAATAGAAAGGCAATAAATAGTGTGTGGATTAGCAACACGTGGAAGTTATCTCGATTTTCCTTGATATAGAATTTATCAGTTTATTTTGCTATGTCAATATCGGTTGGATTTGATGTTATTTTAAATTGATACGGTTTAGAGATATATTGGATATTGAGTCTTTTTAAAGTAAGTCTAAGGGGGGTGTTGCAAAAACTTAAAAATTCTCGTCATTCGAATCGTATTTTTGTTGTAGTAGGCATGTTTGCTTTTTAGTGGATGAGGAGCTTTGGCAACAGTGCGCATGTTGGTTAGATAGGTGCGGTCGGGCGAATGGAGGAACCCCACGGTCGGTCCCTTGCTAGCAACCAAGCAGTTTCAACTTGCATGCTCGCTGGCTCCGTGATACACCCATCTCTATTCCCCTCACAAACTGCAATCGCCCGTCCTTGTTTGTCGGTCGACGAGTTTAGAACGGTTGGCTGTTCTGTGCGCTGGTTCAACGCTGTACGACTCTGTGACTGTATTCGACGCTGTTAGACTGCTATGTTACGATGGCGGTCTAGTCTCGTGCGTCGTGTTTGTACTGTCTGTTCGCTGTTGTTGCTGCATGCGTAGCTTGGCCCTAACTTGCATACGTATCTACATTTGCATTTACATCGTATCCGCACGCATTATTATTTACTAAATTCGAATAGAATAATCGTGGCGTTAATGAAAATTTAATATCTACTCAAATTTACGCTAGTTTTCATTCAGCAAACTGGAAACTTTCCAACTAGGCAATCCAAGATGATTAATGTGCTACTTGAACGAAATGTGCTAGGAGCGATCAAAATGGTACCAAACAAATAAGTGAAGTGCTCTTAAATTAAATGTTGTTAAACAATTAATTATATTGTGATAATATAAGTGATATTGATTTGATAAATTTTATTAAACGTGGGATAAGTTTGTAAATAATCCCGCCAACACCATTATTTAAACAGTTGCATGGGACAGGAAAATACCGGTAGGTGGAAATTTGTTATTGTCGTGCGTCGCATTACATAGCCTTGGTATGAGCTGTGGTTAAAGTTAGAATGTGTTTTTTGGGTTGCAGCAACTATAATTGAACACATGTCCCCATTTAAACATTTCGCTTATATTGCTTTGTGTTGGCAACAATTACCATCTAAGTTGGCAGCAATTAATAAATAAGACGCCACAAGTACTTTCATAAGCAAGCCATGTTGACTTTCTTCTAATCTATTCATTATAAAAAATATTTAATATAAGATCAATGAAGTAAAATGCATAAATTTTTGATATTATCATATTTTGGTACAGTCACATCAAACATTTGTAGAACCCTACAGTCATAACTGTTGTGATACACTCACTCCCCTTTTAAATCGAGTCTATTAATGAAAAAAAAAAAAAAAAACAAGCGTGTTTTAAATGTAAAAGAAAATGTGTCAATATGAATGAAAAATAAACAAGGTCATAGTTTATAGGTGTCAATGTCACACACTCGCAATATCTCAATTAATTCGCTGGCATGCAAAGTTTTAATACTAATTAGTCTTAACAACTGGGATCGATTATTCGTGCAGTGTAACAAGCATTGATTTATAATCGGATACAGCAAGGGATTATGAATGTAATTATTATTCAATGTCAATTGGTTTCAAAATGCACTTTTGTTTCGAAACTTGGTTCTCTATTATCGCGCAGCGAATTCATTCATTTAAATAATATCTTGTTCATATTATATTAATTATGTATCCACATATACAAACGTATATAAGATATAATTATTTATTTTATTTTAATTATTACATTACATTACCTTAAACTTTTCTTGACATCTGTATCTGACTTCATAACTATTTATCAAAATAACGCGTTATAATTGTACCGTT
The DNA here is from genome assembly GCA_963932245.1 of Tachinus rufipes. Classification (NCBI taxonomy): domain Eukaryota; kingdom Metazoa; phylum Arthropoda; class Insecta; order Coleoptera; family Staphylinidae; genus Tachinus; species Tachinus rufipes. Next base: position 46,912,562 of record OZ010750.1, on the reverse strand, counting down.
TAATCTAATTGTTTTTAAACAAACTAACATCTACTCCACTTAAATATTAAAAAAATGAAAACAAACCCTTACTTACCGACTAAAAATTGTGCTGAATGTTAAATTTAGATTATAAAATATATTTATATTCTACTGTAAATATATATTTTGGTACAGTGGCATGTAAGTAGAATATAATTTGAATTAAATGTAGTATTATATATGGCCATATCCTCATTGTTGCTGGTTACGAAAATGTTTGTTTATACAATTACGTCTAAAGCCCAAGCCAATACCTGCATTCATAGCTAGATTTGCTGTTAAACCTTTGACTAATATCTTCGCTTAATCAATTGCTGTCATATCTCTAACACCTATGTATAACTGATCAGGCTACTTTTACTACTATTGAAAATTATGACCGACCCGAACACTTTAATACAACTTAATTTCATTCCAATCGATTCCATTTCATTCCACCCACTAACCACCCGAACGTCGGACGACTATGCAAATCCACTCTGATATGCGTCCCAATCTCTCCTAAGCAATCTTATTGCACAACTATTGTTCAGGTTAAACTTCGACCAATGTGCAATCTTTTGTCTGATCAATCGGATCAAAACTAATCAATTTAATGGCAACCATCTTTAATTTTGACCAATATTGGAGTCCATCCATATTCTGGCCGATTATCTTGAAATGACGTAATATGTCGGGTCTGTCTGTCTATGGACATAATATTCAGTAATAGCAACCAACGTCCGATATCAAGTCTCAATGCGACATCTAGCCTACTATCACGTATCAGTCTATCTGGTTGTCATAATTATTATACTTGATCACTATTTAGCTTAATATTTGAACATCTAGATTTTCTCAGTTTGATGTTCCAAACATCTGAACTAACCATTAAAATAATCTACCGTTAGGACACTGTTTTGTCTAAAGAGTGATAAAGACTCTCAACTCTATCAATATCAACCAATTAATAGTCTTTAGATATACCAAAAATTTAAAATAACTAATTTGATATATACCAAGTCTAAGATTAGGTTTGGTTTTGATGTACCGTCTACACCTGAGTATTAAAAGTTAAAAATTCAGTACGCATTGTTTAGCTTAAAATTCTACCTCTATGATAACTAATTATCTAACCTATTGTTGGACAATAGTGAATGCTAACAATTAATATCAATGAGGTATATTATCAAAGATGGAGTCAAAATAATTGCTGGCTTCACCAACGTTATACCCTCAGATGTTTTTCTGTCCGCAATTCTTTTATTCATTTTTTTACTATTCTAAATTTGTCACTTAAGCTTTTTTCACACGTAGACAGGCATTTAGAATCGAGATTCAGAATGCGCTGCCCAAATACGTGCGAAAAGTCCTATTTAAAAGTATGTATCGCTTGAATCTGGTATTTTTTGCCTGCCTTTACCGAAACCATCTAGGTTAAAATCGGCGGGCTGCTAAAACCTATTTTCGGCCCTTGATACGACGATATATACTATTTGAAAGAAGCATAGCCAAAGTCGTGTATACAAATATTTCGTCGTGATCAGCAAGTGACTTAAAACTAAACGTGATTGGTCTACCCTATTTAAATTGTTTTTATTTGTAGGGGTTCATGGTAGTCATCGCATTAATGTAAGTAAATTAAAGTAAATTGGCATAATATTCTAGGTTTGATAAGATTAATAATCAATACTTTTATGCCATATTTAGTTTTTATATAAGCAGTTTTTTATTATAATATACTAGGAGTTTATACGACCGACTAATTAAATTAAACAGTATAATAAATATTCTTAATTCTTTTGCAATTCTGCTAATTAGCCTCAAACAAATGTGGACCAAAATTTATGAATAACATAACAGTTGTAAATCATTTATTCTGACATTTAACAATTGGCCTTAATGCCTTTTTTGTTATCGCTCATAAAATTTTCTATAAATATTTAAAACACATTGAAATTAAAAACGTACCTACAATTTATTTACAATTAAACGAAAGATTTACAGAGAAAGTAAACAAAATTTGTAACAACACTAAAGAAGAATTTGCTTTTAAAATGTGGGAGGCGAAGTTTTGTAATGACATAACACGTTGGTTTTCACCTTGAACTGGGATGTTTTCGAGTGAAGGCCAAGATTTTTTAGCGCTTTAATGTTTATATACAACTGGAAGTATTTCAGAACACGTACATTATTACCTTTTTTATTTCCTCAATTTATTTTAAGTGGAATGAGATATACATACTTCACATTGTGCACAAAACTTTTTTAGTGGAAACAAGTTCTTTAATGTTGACGCTAGTTTAACTTAGTTTTTAGTGATATTTATTACAATTATTGTCAACAAGAATATGCCCCGTGTTCAAGGTGATGTCAACTTTTAAAAACTGATAATAATATTTATTTATTCATTTATTAAATTATTATTCCATATTTGTTTTGATATTTAGTGCTTTTAGGAATACTACAGGTTATGTTAGAGATTTAAGTACAAATTTGATCGATAGGTCTTCTGGAAACAGAATATTTGATAAGGTAGCTTAATTCGAATAAAATGTAAGCCTTTCTTTCTGCACGTTCCTCCTACTTTGGAAGCAATGTATGAAGTATAAATTATTATTTTTTGTAAACGTGAAATGTTTGTTTAGAAATTTGGATAATAATTTGAAAAAACTAAAACTAGAAAACTGAATCATGCTAGTTTGTGTGAGGCACTATTTATTTTATTACACAGGCACATGTTTTACGATTACAACCCTCCACAACATCACATTGCACAACATGAAATAATATATGAAAAAAATACTATTAAGAGTTTTATTTATATATTCTTAAAAACAAAACCAAGATACAGCAACAACAAACTAGCAATAAATTACAACTAGACTATATATCCCTATATCGATAGCAAGACTATATTGCTACTATAAAATTGTAGGTTACGATTTAATATATAAATTTAAATTTTTTATTTACATTATATTATATTTATTCATAAATACTGCAACTGTTATTTGACTTCTCATGAATGAATGCAGTTGCACGGCTAGTATACCACTCGATTCACATGACCAACCTAACCTAAAACGTAAACAAACTTGTACATTAAATTCCAAACAGGTAACCAACATATATCCTGAAATTTAAATCGCCTTTAATGGGCCAAGGTTGTCCTTCATGAGAAGACGGCTGTGATATTAAAAAAATCAATTCTATAAATACCGTTTCACTTTATAATTAATGTTCAATGATTTTTATTTTAATATAATTTATGTATAATAAGGATAATTTAGATAAACAATGCATTATTTTTAAAAGCTACATAAATGGTCTAAATATATGCGAGGGAAAATGCTCATTTATTATATAATTGTAGTTATCTTATCGCTTTTGTTGATTAAGTCGGGTTATTATTATAACTTGCATAATTTTGGCTTACTACATGAATTAGGTAATAATGTTTTCGAATATTATTTATTGAAGATATACATATATTGAAGAATTGGTAATAAACTTCTAGCGTATCACTTTATTTCTTGCATAAATAAATATTTAAAATAATTTTATTTGACCAAAAAGTACGAGATCTTCTATAACGGGAATTTCTCTAAAAAAGGAGGTGTGAGCGACATCCGTGGCAGTTTCTCATTAAACAAGCACTTTTTAACTTGCAATAGAGGTTTCTTTTCTTAAAACCGCAATTGGTTCATTTTTTTATTCTTTATAGGTCAACAAGAATCTGTTCAAATTTACAAAGGGTCATGTTATCGTAAATTTTGTTTAAGATTAAGATACAACTTTTATCTTTAAATGGATTATCAAAATATCAAATGTGTTTTTCTAAAGAGCATATAACCAAAATTACTGTTAATACTAGCAAAGGTAGTACTAGTATTATTCTGCTCCTTCACATAATATTACAGTAGTATACCCCCTCACAGCAACTCATTACCACAAGTCCATTCACGTTTTTCTTTCAATGCGAAAATGTTTCAATTTTGAATAATCACAAGTCATGTAATAAAAGAAAACTCCTCCGCCTCGCCGTCAATTAACCACAGTCGATGGCAAAGTTACTATATATAGTAGTGTAAATTTTTTTTTTTTTTAAATTGACTTATTTCTACGTAGTTCTCGTAGGATAAATAAATGGAGGGAGGGAGTTTGAAATATATTGGATAATATACAAAATATATCAAAAATTACCCCTAGCTTGATGTTTTAAAAATTTAAGCTCCATTCGAGAATTACAAAGCTAACCCCCTTCGATAAAAGCCGCAGGGGCGAATAGAATAGAGGTGCCAAAGATGAATAATTTATAAAGAAAAATTGCTCTACATTTTATTAAAAATGTTTTTAATATAATATTGTGGTTATTCGAGGGCAATTTTAGGACAAGACTATTTCATCTAATTTATATAACAATATGTTTTTCTATATTACTTAACATACAACTTATTATAATTATATATATAATTTTTTTTCTATTGCTATGTTAATACGTACAACCTAGTCATAAATCTCTGCAAAAGTTTTTTACAGAAAATATCGAGATTTGCAAAATTGTTATAATAACAGGCCGCCATACCGTGCGACATATAATCATGTCCCGGATAGTCGAGCCACCGAGCCTGCATAATAACAGATGGACTTTGTTGCCATGAAATCACAACTTGCTCTAAGAATACTGCAGAATTTCAGCTCTGATTACTCGGAATACATCTGCGCAAATGACTCACTCACAAGTTGATTTGATTGCTAGAATGGCAACACAGCGTGCAATCATTACACATGCTTGCCAACTACAAAAAATGTGACTTTAATAATTATCTTCGCAACGGGATTAGTATGTTTACGTTTTGATTGATTGTACTTTAATAAAAACCACAATTGTAAAAGTTTAATCACGAATTGTTTTGATAATACACGTGTCTGCTATAATAATAGTAATAGTAAATATATTAATTTTGATAAATAAATATTGTATGTATCAAATATGTGCTGTATTAATTTATTAACACGAATGTGTACAGCAAATATGAATAGTAAATAAAATAGATTTGAAATTTTCTTTGTTAATTTGTCGTATGCGGCGTGGTTATATTATTTATGCCACAATCTGACATTCTTAATACGCATGCGTTATATATTCATAATAGCCAACCTTCAAGTTGCATTTTTTATGCAGCGTGGTTGCGCCGTTGCCAAGTTGCAATGAAATACTTCTTTAATAATAAAAATATTTTTGGGTGATTTACTAATGTTTATTTTATTTTGTTTCAGGATTTGAGCGGTGGAAATAGCAATGATAGTTCGGGAGGACCGGCTCCTGGTACGCCGAATTCGCAGGGGATGAGGCCAACGCCATCCCCTACGGGTTCGACGGGTTCCAGGTCCATGTCTCCCGCAGTCGGTAAGTTATTAAAATAGGAAGAACATAAGTGGGGGTAAAACACGTTCCATTGACTAACTCGCGATAAAATGCGGTCTCCTCAACATTGACCTACATTTTACTACGAGCATTCCGTATTTTACCCTAACCACCCACCCTCTCCGACCCAGACCGCTGTCAAGTCCAACCGTCTAGTCTTATGCCAGTCGCAAACTTTTAAAATCACGTGTTTTCCTTCTACCATAAAATATTTTGTTGCATGTATATTTTTATTTCGGCATCTCTGTCTATCGATCCGACACTTGCCTTTTATCATTTAATAACTAATCACATGTTTACTTTGATTGCACAATTTCCCTTTATTGCTCTACTTTATGTCCGCTTGGCTTTCTCCAAACATCAATTACCTCAAGAAAATTGTCTTATTGCTTCCATTAAAGTGCGATACGAATAAAACTTTAATTTACGGTGTTGGTTATGGCTTACAAGTTGTAACCTTGGTCAAAATGTAATTCATACCATTTCTTTTTAGATTAATTTACCTTTCAACCCTATAATGTTATTTTTTATATTTAACGTTATTACATAAGTTATTGATATCAAATAACTAACGAATTTATATGATTCCATTGAGATCTATTTTAAGTTTGCGTAGATTATTTATTTATTTGTTTTAATTTTCCGCGTTGTCGATTTTTTTTTTAAATCTTACCTAATATTTTATTTAACATGTTCGGAACAAGTTTAAATTCGGTTGTCATTGGCACCTGCCTGGTCATGAAGGCTAATATGTCATGTGCAAAAGATAATATAACCAGTGGCACATGAAGTCTTCTGCTATATACTATCGTTATCACGTTTTGATATAACTTCTAATGGGTAGACTGTATAATATTAATTTAATGACTCATCATCATTTTTATTGCCCTCTCATCAGTATCACAATAACAATGGATATAAAAGTTGGTGGAATTTAATGGAAGCAAAATTCGAATTCTAAATTGGTTAAAATAGAATGGTTTATACAATCAATTTCGTGTTATAACTGTAACAAACATCAGTCACGTACGTCGCCGTAAACAATCGTCTTAATCTATCCTATCGAAGTGTTTTTAGTCATGTTTTTGATAATAAAGTTCTGACAAAACTACAGTTAGCCGAATGTGTCACCGCTAATCAATACAATTATTTTAACAATGTAGTGTACAAATAAATTTATTTTGAAAAATTGTTACTTTTTACAGAAGAAGATGCTCATTTATTTTAGTTTTGTGCTTTAAGCCTGTGATACTTCATGTTTTAAGAGCATACCGACCGCTACCTTAATTTCCAGTATTGTAGTAAATACAGCTACTTTGGCGTCATTTCTATGTTCACATTTAATTTGATAATCAATTAATTTTTTACCAGAAAAGATTAAATTATATTATGTCTGAGTATTTTAGTCGAATTGTATTTGCAAATAGCATTAAAATGCATTTAAAAGTACCAAAAAACGCATTTATTCTATATTTGGATACATTTTTTTGGCTATTTCCAATTATTATTTGACTAAAGTACTCTAGCAAAATATAGTGTAATCCTTTCTGAATGTACTGGTGAAAAAATAAATTGATTATTAAATTATATGTAGAAATAGGAATGACGGCAACGTAGTTGTTTTCACTACAATACTGAAAATCAAGGTAGCGGTCGGTATGCTCTTATTTAATGATTATAAATCGTCAAAATATATTCATATAGTTAATAACATTCGATTTGCGATTGTCGAGTTCATGGACAATATTTTGATGAACAAGAACAGGCCTGGTTACGTATTTATTTATTTTAACTGTTCAATTTTGACAAAAAATAGCTTTTAAAGATAAAGAAATAGATTCACGTCTTCTTGAAATTATACGTATTCAATTTTTTTCACAGAGTTACAACAAATTTCTGAAGGAGTCAGGTCGGAGACCAATATTAGCGAAAAAAACTTTGATTTAATTGAATAAGTTATTTGTAATTTGTAGATCTGGACAATCCATTATGTAAGCGTTTATTTTTTATGCTCAACCCTGTATTGTATACATATTTGTTTATTTAATAACATTACTGATTTGCCAATAAAATTACTGAAAAAACATAACATTAATAATGTTTTCCTTTTCTGTCGCGTTCGATTAATACTTATTGTTATTATATCTTTTAGTGATTTTTTTAAAATTAATTATTCATTTGTCTTTACAAACAAGTTTCATCCATCAATTTAGCACACTCGAGTCTTCTAGATGATCAAATGCATTATATTTTATTAAATATAAAATGACCAAACACAGTATAGAATAAAATACTGCATAGGAACACAGTAAATAAGTTTTTTTACGGAATTGCTTTTTTTGTTATACATTTTGATATTGCCCTTACATTATTTAACAAAACAGTTACTAGTAAACTGCCGAAGCCATTCATATATTTATTAAGTGGATGCAAATTGATACGACATCGATTAATATTGCTTTTTTCAGTTCTTTCATCACACTATATAAATTTTCCGTTAAGCAATTGTACCCGGTATTGATAAAAACATATTCTCATGAGTCTACGAAATAATCAGTTTTCGTTGTTTGCGATTGACCGACTCGAATAAAATACTCATTCGTGCGTTATTGAATAAATAACATCGAGTGCACTTGATAGCAAGCAGGCACAAGTAATCATGGAGATGGATGTTCATTTTATTGAGAAAATAATGTTCACAATGTGTAGAATGATTTCGATAAGTTACATTGGTCTGTGCAGATCTACTGGATAATGATAAAAATATGTGCCCATGAGTTTACAAAATAATAAGTCTTCATTGTTTGCCATTGGTGTCGAGCAGAATAATATGCGTTATTAAGTAAATATCATACACATGCTTTAAAATGAAATTAAATCGCGCCATATTTCAATTTATTGCCAAGCTCGCCATTGGTGGCGAGCGACCAAGCACCATTGCTTTTATCTTGATTCCTAATGTATTGTTTGTTAATAATTCAATATGTGCGGACGTATCAAGCCAAGTGACACTTATTAAAATAGTTTGTCACCACTACTGGAAACGCGTGAATTATTACTTCCCTCCTACCTTCCCTAATCCACTTCATGAATTCTTTCGTGTCTGTAACAAACACACAACAATATTTGCAACTACAATAGCGTTGTTGTTTTTCGAAAAAAAAAAACGATAAAGCCTTCTCTGACATTCATGGAAGTTCCATAGATAACTACATCTTATATGGACATTTAGTTATAGCAAATATGTTATGCACATCTTACAATTATTATATGGGTAGCAAATTATGGTCTCTTCATTAATACGTTGTTTGACTAAATATAAAATTATCGTTTCTGTCGCATGTGGGTTCAAATGCCAAAATCCGATCAATTTGACTTGACGACTTCCTTGCATGTTCCTTGATACTCCTAAAATCTCTAATACTCAATCTTAAAAATTAAGTGAATGGAATCTTGGTTATTACAGTGTTCCTAATAAGTCTACAAAATTAATGTTTGTGTATTTTTTTGCAGGTCAGCAAAACATTCCGATGCCTCCGCGTCCTTCTAGTGGGCAATCTGATGGTAGTGGATCAACTAGAATGAGCCATTCACCTATGGCGACACAGGGTAATTACCCACCACCTCATTTGCATGGTTATAAAGGCCATCCTGGTATGGTTCCACCAGCAGGACAGCAGATGCCGCTTTATCAACCTAATCAACAATATCAACAAGGAGCTTATCCTGCAAGGCCACAGTATCCCAGCCAAGCGTATGGTCCCCCTTCCTCACAACCCCCACCTAATAATAGTATGCCAAGCCAGCAGTATCCAACCCGATCTGCACCCAATCATTTGAGCAATTCCCAATTTCCTCCATACCAGCAATCTTGGCCCGGTGGTCCGGCGGTAAGTTCAGGCAATCACATCCCTGGTAAAGGTAATGGACCGCCACCGTCAGCACCAAATTCCCCTTCCCCGGGTCCGCGACCACCACACTACCTCAAACAGCATTTACAACATAAGATGGGTTTTGGAAACCAACCATCTTCAATGCCACCAAGTCCAAGTCCGCCACAAAACTACCACATGGGGCCTCCATCTGCTGGACACCATCACTCCGGAATGGGACCTCCACCCAGTATGGGACCTCCTAATATGCCACCAGCAACAAGTCCATTATTACCAAATAATCATCCTCATGATGGTCCCATGCCCCCACCTAGTTCTACTCCAAATTCACATCACCAAATTGGTTCCGAAATGATGGATAATGGTATTACAACTACGGCAGCTAGTAGTATGGCCACACATGTTACCGCTGCCTCCGGTGGTTCCGTCACGTCTGTTGTTACTACTGGGCCCGACGGAACGCCCATCGACGAAGGATCCCAACAATCTACCCTCTCTAATGCTTCTGCAGGTATAACTTCATTCAGATGTATAATGCAATGTTTCCAACAATCAACTACTAATTTTACATTATGCTTGAGACTTTTGACTCGTTTTTCCTGTGTTCAGTAGTAAGGAATTCATAAGATGCATGAAGAAGCTAAAAAGAACTAGGTTGTTATCTGTTTAGTTTGCTCTAACACGAGTGTTTATAATCACTCCAATATTTTTGCGTTGTCAAGTTGATGAAGTAAATATCAGTTAGCAACACAACTATTTGAGTAATGACTAATGATTGTTGAAACTTTGCTATTAAATCTTCATCTTTTATGAATATAGAATCTTATGGTTTTTTTTATGCAGCATCTGGAGAAGATCCTCAATGTACAACGCCTAAATCGCGTAAAAACGAATTGGGGCATTACAGCCATCCGACAACGCCCCAAAGTACCGTGCCTTCGCCAGGGGCTGCTAGTATGAACTCTATGCACGAGGAGTATGGTGAACTTAGCAGTCCTAGTTGGCCCAGAACACCTGCAAGTCCAGTAAGTAAAGTTTATTATTAGAGCTCCATAAGATGATTTAAAATTCATGTTTGTTATCAATTAACATTAATGTTGCCTACATTGTACTATTAATAGTGGGGAAAAGTGCGCTGTATGTGTGGTAATTACGCGTATTTGCGCATGTTGCACTATTTCAATGTTATCAACAATTGATCTTGTAAAATGTTATATTTGGCTAACCATGAGTGGTATTTACAGGTATTTAACAGTCATGTGCCACCTCAGGAAACATACCGTTCAAAGGTTTATATATATATATATATAATTATTTAATGTTGTTTTCTTAACCCTTAACGCTTGCACTATAGCATGTCTGGCATGACTTACACATAATTATTAGCGCTTGTTTTATAACTTGTAAAGAACTGAAAATAACTAAATGTGTTTTACAGAAAACCGATAGCTTAAGTAAATTGTATGACATGGACGATAGTCCTGATCGACGTGCTTGGCTTGATAAATTATTGGCATTCATGGAAGAACGAAGAACACCAATCACAACTTGCCCAACTATCTCAAAGAATCCTCTAGATTTGTTCAGATTATATGTTTATGTGAAAGAACGAGGTGGATTTATGGAGGTTTGATTGATTCTATTGTAATCTAATTTGAATTGATATTTATATAAACTCTATTTAGGTAACAAAAAATAAGACGTGGAAGGATATAGCTGGTATGTTGGGTATTGGCGCCTCGTCTAGTGCAGCTTATACACTTCGAAAACATTACACCAAAAATCTATTAGCATATGAATGTCAGTTTGACAGAGGTGGCATTGATCCTCAACCAATTATAAATCAAGTTGAAGCATCATCAAAAAAGAAAGGGGCGAAAGCTGCATCTGTTCCTTCACCAGGATCTTCAAATTCTCAGGACTCATTTCCAGCACCTGGCTCGGGTGGAGCTTCAATGGATGGTTATGGCGGATATGGTTATCCACCTGGTGCCAATCCTGACTATAATACTCCTCCACAACGACCGTCTTCACAGGCAAACGCCCCATCACCACACGGAGGTAAGAAATAATTAAAAATAATAAGATAACTAACTGAAAACAATTAATGCAAGTGTGTAAACATTGCCACTGAGATGGAAAGGATGAACTTTTTTATAGTGTAGTATAGAAGTGGAGACAGAACCAAGGACCTGCAATTATTGGAGATGTTTGACAGTACAGTTTGCTTAATAATGTCTGACAAAAAGAGTTTGACTTCTTTTTTCTTGTGTGAATATTCAGATTGGTCCTTTTCATTAATTTGTTTGGCTTAGTCAGAAGGAAATTTTCACCCATTTTTTTTAATTGATTTTATTGGATTCGTTATGTAAAAGTAAGGAATTGAATGAGGCTTTGGCAAGTGGTGTATGCATGGAGATCAATATGAGATATGCATTCATGATATTTTCAAGGAGTCAAAAAGTCATGAACTTGCTGTGGAATTGTTGCTAAGCTAATGTACACATGTAGACCAATTTGAAGTACTTATTGTTCTTTGCTCATTTTGCATTGCTTGGAAATGGAATTTGCCTCGATAGATCAAAACAATTTATAACATGTTTTGCTCATTTTTAACAAGTTTAGTCACCCTTAGGTGTCACACTATGAGTTAGAAACGGGTCCGGTGAAAACGCATCCGTTTTGAAGGATGCCGACCTACAGCTAGACACGAATAGTTTGGCCTGTGTAATAGGCAACTTAGTATACACAAAAATTATGTTGAATGTGGTTAAACTAATGCCTTTGCCGGATTTAGCATTTTTCATTTGCGCTTACATTTTAAACATTCCATGAGCGACGTTGTTCGAGGATTGAAAGATGCTAAAACGGGCAAAGGCATGAGTTTAACCACTTTCTACATAATTTTTGTGTATACTAAGTGCCTATTATACAGGCCACACTATTCGTGTCTAGCTGTAACATGGTTTTAGGTGGCGTCCGGTTGATGCGGTGAAAACGTACATATAAGTCGCCACTCATTTAAAACCTTGCTAGGTCGGCATTCTTCCAAACGAATACGTTTTCACCGGACTGTTTCTAACGCATAGTGTGACACCACACTTAGTTAAGTATGGGGGTCACATGAGGAGAGGCAAGTGTTTAAGATTACAAAGCTAAAATGTGTGGCTCTATAAAGTCCTCCCATGAATATTTGTATATAGAGGCAATCTAAAACGTGCAAAATTTGAATTCTTTCAAGGTATACATTCTTCTTAATCTATATGTGATTGAGTTGCACAACAGGGGTGGTTCTGTTCTTACAATGACTCGAGTTGTTACTCCACAATGTATGTGTTCATAAAACAAGATAAATAAGTTGTTTTCTATGATCAGAAATGGTAATAGTACAGTAAAATCGGAAAATGAGTATATTTCTGTAAGTATGTATTGGGTTACTGATATTGGTTTCATCAGATTTGAGCCACATGGATTGTCGGCCATACGTATCCCAGGAATATCTGAGCATATACGTTATAAAAATATTGCATTCTAAAATACTAACTTTTTAAAATGTGTATGTGACTTATTCATAGTTAGCATTACTGAAGTAGTCTGTAAGAAGTATTGTATTCTAGCAACTTTTACGCTGTTACTACGACATTCTGAAGCATTTAAATGAACTGTGCAAAATCTATTCTTTTGTGTTAAATGTTTTTGTGACATATGTTTTTAATTGTCAAGTTTCATATTTTATTTAAAAATGCAGTAATTTTGTTGCAATACACTGATAAAGGTTGTACACTTAAAACATTTGATTGTACCCATTTGTGTTTTTTTAAATAGTTTGTAAATGTTTACTAATTAAATTATATTTAAATAGAGATTCTATGTAGCTTTGCTAAATAAATAATTAATTGTTTTGTTGTTATGAATTTTGAAATTACTTATGAAAATTTATTTGATGATAAGGATTCTAAAAAGAATGCTATTTATGAAATAAATATAAAAACATAAGGCCTACAAATGTTAAAGAACAAAAAATAGTCAACAAAGTTCAGGTATATAAAAGAATGAATGGTAAAAAAATTTGTGAATTTATTTAAAATATCACTTCAATAGAATAAAACTGTAGCTATTGACAACAGTAAAGTGTTTTACTGACTAATATTACAAAATGCAGTCGAATTACATTGAATATTTGCAAGGTAATTGATTAAACTTAGGTTATTTTGTATTATTGGTGCAACTATTGAAACATAACAAACTAATGTGTGGTAATGATTTCAGTAAACTATTGCTTTTTTGATTGAATTAAGTATAATTTATAATATAACTTATTCTTTGTGTAGTATTTTTACATCACCTCAATGAAGCAAGCATTTTAATTTTTGGATCAAATTAGTTTGACTTTAATTGTTAAGTTAAAACTTCGTTCAACCACCATATATGTTGCATCTCGCAGTTTAGTTGCACTGATTTTTTTCACTCATGATAACAATAGAAAGTTATGATTTTGTATGCATTAATAGTTTTTTGTTTTTTATCTGCGACAAGTAAAGCATATTGTATTCATATCAAACAATAGTAATATTTGAATTTTAGAAGTTTTGATATTACATTTGTCATTTTTAATTTACTCTACGCTAACTTAACAACCTGAGGTAAGAAAAGACAACAAAACTAAATGATCAATTTTGTTGTTTGAATGGTAAGACCAAAATTGCGATTTTCTACAAATTTGAAAAATGCAATTGGAAAATACAGATAATTACATTATAATGTTGACTATCTAAAAACTCACCAAATGACATGATGTTTTTCAACTAGATCATCTATCCCTTTCATCTTCATCAACTATTGATATCATCCAACCACAACATGATCACTATTGTTTTTGGTATATATAGTAAGATATCAAAAACACTCACAGCGATTGTTTTTGTGTGATAAAGGAATTAAATGAATTGGTAATGAATGTGTTGATATATGATATGATATAATGTAATGTTGTTGAATGTCAGAACTGTATTAGTTACCTCTGACATGAGTGTTTTTGTTCACTTCACTGATGTTATTTTATAATAATAGGAAGTACTGGATATTATAACCACATAAAACTATACACCTCCACCATTCTGTTAGCCACTGTTACACATAATAATTTTAAATTGGATCCAGGACTGACAGTTTTCCAATTGATTTTTCGTAATATAATGTGATCCACACCACTTGCTTACCACCAGTGTATTGATGTGGATATTGTCTTAACATCATATTTAATTATTTTATTGCTCTCACATTTGCATTGTACACCACCACTGACGGCATTGACCTTTTACGTGTCGCTCCCCATTTCACGATGACGCACGTTTTGCGTCCACATATCCCTGGAGCAGACGCGGTGGAAGATTTGAATTTGCTCTCTTCAAATAAATAACAGATGATCATTAATTCGTCGCCGCTAACTTCACAATATTTTAATTGGTTATTATTTCACGTAATTCGTCGATCAGCCGTTCTCCTATCATATTTTGATCCAAAAACAAGTCTCCTGTCTCGACGTGTTGGACACACGTGCGCGTCATTGAATCATGTGACATGTGGCGGGAGATTAGAATCTACAGTAGTTGATTTTAAAATAATAAAACCACCTATATTAAATCTTGGCTTCGGCTAATTCAATTGCGTCTCGCCGACTTATTCATATCCCCTAGCATATACTTATGGACCCGTATTTTTTTTAACGGACTGGCGATTGAAGAGCGATTTTATGTGTCTTAATATCCAACGTCTAATAAGGCACCTAGTAAATGATCAGCAAAGCAAATCTAACTCTTAATTTAATTTGTTTTATTTTACTAAAACATCTAGGAGTAGTTAATATGCTTAATGTTTTTATTTGTTAAAAAAAGGATTCATTCAAACTTAATTGAAAATATTACAAAATTTAGTTATATTAAAGCATTAACATATAGTCACATTCTATATAAATGCATACAACTCACAGTTTCTTTATAAGATGCCTGTAACAAAAAAAAAACAGATAAAATCTTTTGTTGTCAGAAAATGGCAACATTTATATTTGGCTAGTGTTTTTAGAGATGTGGTACATGCAGCTTAGGTCTTTCAGTTGTGAGAAAATTTGTAAGTTATTTACTGATTTTATAGGTTCCGCTGGAAGCAATCATCTAGGAAATGCTACACCGGGGGGACCTAGCCCTGCTGGCGGGGCGTCAGATAACGTCAATGTATCAAATCCATTTGATGATGTGTCGCCGAGTCCTCCGCCTAGAGGAGGTCCATTTCCTGGTGCTCCACACCCACCTTACCCAGCAGGAACACCTCCAAGACCACAAGGACAGCAATATAGTGCCCAACCAGGAAATTACAATCAGTATCCTGCACCTAGTGCTACCGGTCCTGGCTCTGGTGCTCCACCTGATCAGTATTCTCCATATCCAGGTGGGCAGGGATATCCACCCACTCGACCTGTATATCCTCCATATTCAGGAGATGCCGGTGCTCCTCCTGCAAGTCCTAATAATACCCAACCAGGTGCTCCACCTCAAACACCTCAAGATGCATACAATAGATATGGTATGGGTACTGCACCTACATCCGGCTATACTCCACGTCCAGGATACGGGGCCACACCTGGTTCATCAGGTCCACCAGCAACGCAACCTCCAGGACCTGGACCATATCCTGCCCAACAGGAATATTATAGACAAGAACAGGTACAAATTATTCTTTTCTGAATTAGTTGTAGATATTAACAATTTTTTTATAATAGCCTGGAACAACAGCTGCGCCTTATACAGGTGGGCCACCTCCTAATAAAAATATGCCACCACCTGCACCTCAGCCTAGAAGGCATCCAGATTTTGCAAAAGATCAACAAGCTGCTGCTTATCCACAATACGGACAACAAAGGCCTCAAATGTATGGTACGTATCATTGAGAGTATTAACTATTTTCTACAATTTGATCTCCAATGACAAACAGAGCAGCATTACTTGTTGGGCTATATGATATTTTGTTAGCTAAGAGAATATATTTTGTTTGATATGTTCAAGTTAAGGTAAAACTAGTTTAGGTTAAGTTAAGTTTCAGTTTATTCAGGGGGGCGACAAATTAAACCGGTAATTTATTATATCAAATGTAACTTAAACTCTGGTAAAGATAAATATAAACAGTGGATACTCATTAGCTTTGGAATGATTGTTAACAGCAACTAGTACTAGTGTGTTACTTTCAAGTATTTTGCAAGTAACAAGTGGTAAATGGCCATTGCCTGCCAATGCTTGTCAGAGCATCTATTGAGACACGAATTTTCCAGTTTTACAGTAAAAGTAATTGATCAGTACATATTGTAGCTATAATAGTGTGAGTTAGTTTGAGGATAAATGCAAATGTCGCGGGGAATGCAGATTTTGCGAGTCTTAGCGCTCCAACAACTTGAACAAACTAACTAGCTAGTGAATTTAGATCAGTTTGTACAGTCTTTATTGTATTGAAAATATTAAGACGGATAAACTTAGGTTGCATTGTTTTTTTATTGTGATAACCAATCGTTTCCAGATTGGAACTATGCCCTATTGCAACCTAACAGTGAGTCTAGAAGAACACATCTTTATTGCAAGGTAATTGCATTTTTTAATTGTCATTTCGGTTTTATAGGTGGATGGCCAAACAATACACAATACAGGGGACAATATCCACCAGGTGCTGCTGGTCAACAATGGACTCAAGGTGGTAGACCTCCTGGACCTGGACAATGGGATCGGTACCCACCGGGTAACCAAGGATATCAACCACCACAGCAGGGAGCACAACAGTGGTCACCTATGCCAACACCGGGAGTAGGACAGAGTTCTCCACTAAGACCTCCACTAGGACCGAGACCAGGTAAACCATTCAACATGATGCCTCAAGGCGGTAAGGGGACCCACCCACAAACATCTACTTCAGGTGCATATTCTCAAGGACAACTACCAAAGCGGGAAATCACATTTCCGTCTGACAGTGTAGAAGCTACAGTTCCTGTATTTTATCGCAGAAAACGATTGTGCCGAGCGGATTTAGGTACGATAGACGCTTGGAAAATAATAATGTGTCTGCGTTCCGGTCTCTTAGCAGAAAGTTGTTACGCCCTAGATATACTTAACGTATTATTATATGATGATACATCAATTCCATTTTTTGGACTGAATTACTGGCCTGGGTTGCTGGAGTTGTTATTGGAACATCTATGTATGAGTTTAGGTGAAATGTTTGATGTCCCTTATCCGCTTTGTTTGGAAAATAAGAACAAAGATGAATACATAGATTTGGGAGCTGTGGATGTACCAATAGATCCTAATGATAAGTGTATACTATTAAGTAGAACAATTAATTATACTTTTATAACACGTAAAGGATATCAGGTGAAATTGGTAGATAGGAGTGAAGATATTTTTATTCAAGACCATCATAAGTCTTGGGATACACGAGGGGACGCAGCAGGCTTTAATATATTAGACGCAGTAGCTACAGACCCGTGGCATTTAACTGCAGATCATATATTACCAACATTTCAAGCTGAATTCGGTCGTATACCGTTCAATCGAACATTAGAAGATAATAACAATACAAAAGTTCCGGTAATTAAACAAGAAAACGTCGAGGATTGCGATAACAGCAGCAACGATGCTAAGAAAGTGTTAATCGAGTCTGAGCCGTGCAAAACTCCTCCGCCGGAAGTGATTCCGACTACGAAACCTAGTGACAAAAAACGTAGGACAAAAACATTAAGTGATGTGATATCTCGAATTAAAAAAGATACATCTGATGAAAATGACTTGCTTGGTTTAGATATCAAATCGAAAAGCACGACTGATAATAATGAAATTATTGAAAGTAATGTTACGGTATCGGTGGGTAGTGAACTATCGACGAATGTGAACTGTCAAGAACAGCAAATTGCATGTGTAGATCTGAACAATAGTGTGAACGGTGAAAGTGACGAAAGTGATGCACAGAGATGTCTCGTTGTTGATATTGCCGGGACATTGAAGAGGAGGAGAATGTCCGATTATGAGGACGAGGCGTATACCAGAGATGAGGCCAGTCTCTTCCTGCTCACCGAGAGCCAAGACTGTGTTGGCAAACGTACTGTCTGCATAGCTAATATTCTTAGGAGTCTCACATTTGTGCCCGGCAATGAGATGGAATTTGCTAGGAATCACACTTTTCTCGGCCTTGTCGGTAAGCTGCTCTTATTTCACCATGATCATCCGACGAGGACACAAAAGACTAGGAACTATGATCGTGAGGTTTGTATGCTTACATTTAATATTTAAATATAAATTTGAGATAAACAAGTGGTTGCAATATTTTGTGCTTCTTCAATATTCAATTCAATTTAAAATTTGTATATGATTCAATTAATTTTATTAATTTAAATGTAGACGCATCCAGTATTTTATTTTTAAATTGTTCATAAGCAAGTTATATTTATTGAGGCATACATTATATATTATTTGACAATCAACTAATATACATCTTTTTGATGATGTGTGTGCGAGTAAATTTTAAGTTTAATGATAAAGTTCATGGAGTTTATGTTTTTTTTTTTAATAGTTAAATATCCATAACAAATCATTGTTGTGTATCTACTACATTAAACAGTATTTATTATATACTTATATGACTGATACAATTTAAATCAAGGATGCAGTTATAACAATAAGTTTATCATTGTTCAAAAGCATTTTTTATGAGCATCGGTCTATCAAACACACATCATTTATATTTAAAAAAAAATCATTGAGATCAAAAATTGGATTGCACTGTTTGACATACATACCAAAGTGTTCTTACACAAAATACTTTAATTTTATTGCAAAAACTGTTTCTTATGAAAATTTGGTTTTTGACTTGTGCAAAACTTTTTTTTGTCATTGAAGTTTTTCTTGTTTGAAGAAACACTACAATCATACTTTAATATTAAATTTAAATGGCTTCATTATGAGGATGTTTCAGCTGTGTCAGCTTCTTGAATTTTTGAGTTTTTTTTGGGGCAGTTGGTATATTTTAAAGTTTTTTTTTAATTACATATGAAATCTCAATATTCAATAAATTTTCATATACATATTATGTTTATTTACTAATACACAATAAAAATAATCGTTTTTTGAATATACAATTAGACTGATGTGGTCAAAATTTGAATTAACTAACCTACAATGTAATAATAATAATATACAATGTAGATGTCTTAAATAACAATAATTCTTAAATAACAATAATTGACTCACTTTGAATAATAGCTTAAGTTAATACTTTTTAAGAAGTGTTAATCTGACACAGTATATGATTTCTTTAGTTAGGGTCAATCTAGTTGGATATCACCTCATGTATAGAAGTTAAAGGTTTGTAAGTACAATACAATTTTTTTAAGTGTTGTAGTTGGTACAATATTGACGTCACGTCTATTGCATAATGCAGATGAAATATGCTTTTAAAAATTTGTTATCAAGATATCTTATCTAAAAAGCATTACGAAAACTATTTAAAAAAGGACGGCTTATGGAAATACAGTAAAGTCCGGTTATAACGAACTCGAAAAATGTACCACAACCAGTTCGTTATATCCAAAGTTTGTTATAAACGGTAATAAAAAATATTGTAATTTGTTTTATGTATTTATTATTCTATGTTAAAAGAAACGTAAGGATCGTTTTTACAAAAAAAGAAATGGTATGTTGACATATATGTATGTATGAAGACCTACAATTTGTAAAAATAACTTTGAGCGTTTAAAGGCGATTTTCCCATGTTATTATATATATATTATTATCAAATGGATAATTTGATTTGCCTGCAGGCACGCGAAAATACGGTTACCAATGAGTTTTATTATTTTAAAATAGTTATTTATCATGAAAATAAGACTAGTCCTCTAAAGAAAAATCGCGATTTGGGAAATAGCAGACACCCTAATGAGGGTATACGATGTAAACAAAATACAATACTTTCAAGAAAATACCGCGCAAATCCATAAATAGGGAAACCCCAGAAAATAAACTCCGAAAAGTACGTTATACCAAGAAAATTGTGAAAATTTTAGATATATTTTGGTTTGCTTTATCCGAAAGTTCGTTATAAGCGGGTTTGCTATAACCAGTAAAAAATAGCGTTGAGTTTATGAGAAAATTTTTGTTGTTTCAAATTAAGTGCGTTACACCCGAGAGTTTGTTATAAGCGGGTTCGTTATAACTGGACTTTACTGTATAAACTATCTTAGGGCCGCTTGCACCACCTCGCTTAAAACTAGACCTTAGTCAAGTACCACTTATGTCCAAGTGAAGCTTAAAAATATATTTTGTTGCACCACTGTATTTTAAGGTCCACTCACGTAAGATACAGATATATGTGGCAACACAGCAAAGTTTGCTTTATTCTGTCATTATTTTTTGACAGCAGAGAAGGCAGACAGCGTCTGAACTATTATTGCATTTGTATATAGAAGGTTAGGTAGCAAAAAAGACCTAGTTAATGGTAATAAAAACTTTTAATTACTCATATGGGTGATTCATTCGCCCGACATATGTAAACACGATTGGTTCATTTTATTTGAAGTATTTATTACACGTTTATTCTTAATAGAATTATTAATTAAATGAGGTCGTACGTGGTTTTGATATTAAATATTACTTTTCACTGCACTGATAAATCTCCGAAACCTCTGCAGTTTTAAAGTTTTTTATTATTATTAACTGAGTCCTTATTGCTACCTAACCTTTTACATACTGCTAATGCTCAAAAAGGACATAAAATAATTTTATTCAAGTATTGCATTTGTCTATAATGCGAGATGCTGTAGATATGTGCACTTCTGCAAAGCTTTCTACACTTGTATGTTGAATAAAATCTAGTCAATAGGAGCATCTAAAAATCTATCCATTTGTAACTTGAAGTAGTGTGTAATACACAGAATTTTAAGATTTTTTATAAAAATGACAAAGACAATGCAATTTTGTAAAGCAAATTTTAGGTTATTCTGCACTTTATATGCGTAAACCGAACTCAAGGTTTGGCTTACGATAAGTTTCACTTAGGGGTTTTTATGTTCTACTTAGCAAATGGTGCAACAAATATAAGCTCCACTTGGAAATAAAGTGGCACTTAAGCAGTTAAGCGAGGTGGTGCAAGCGGCCCTTAAAGAATTCCAAACTTTGTTCCAACTTACAACCAAATAAACGTTTCTTATAAAACTTTTTATTTGTAACATAGAATTCCATTTTAAGTGGTGCAGTAGGTACTATTATAGTTTGTTCTAAAAGTAATAAATGCACTTTTGTTTTAACTTTCTTAGCCATGTTTTTTTTCTTGCTGAAAATCTATGATTAATATATAAAAAAAAACATTTGCTTAAATGAAAACTGAGTTGCACTTACAAAAATCTTTGACGTGTAGTAGCAATTTTTGAAATAAATTACACATTTTAGCAATACAAAATCATCATATTTATACTTAAAGTTACCCAACCTTGTGTAAGGAGGATGAAGGTCTTTTGAGTATGAGAGGCAAAATGATAAAAGTGTGAATGAAGTGTTAAATATTTGATCCTGAGGTTCTCTAGCGATTAGCGATTTGAACAGACTGTATATGGATATAACTTTATATTAGGCAATAAAATAATTTTAAAAAATTAAACAAATCATTTACTAAGTTTTTATATTACTATATATTACGTCATATAATGTCTGATGAAGGCTGAGGTTTAGCCAAAACTGCAGTTACGAGTGACGTAAATAGTGAATCAAAAACTTAGTAATTGTTTTATTTAATTTTTCTTTATCAATTATAATAAAATAATTTGTCAGTTAGTTTTTCCTTTAAACAAACTCAACATTTTTTAGTTATCGATATGGTATCTCATGATTTTGCTTGATATTTGTTTATTTCCTTATCATCGGTGAAAGTTCAAGATCTCATATTTGCATTTTTGTCAAAAATTGTTTTATCTCATTCAAACCGGGGTTGTCTACACATACATGTACAAAACCTTGACCTTTCAGTATATTTTAATTACTATAATATTCATAATAATTCAGAAAAATAGAACATAAAACTCTTTTATTTATACTTGAAATATGAAGTTTTTATTGTCTCTTGTAAAATTTTTGAAAATGTACATACGAGGTCTTGCACTTTCATCGACGTTATGTTCTTGATTAATAGCAGGCTAACTGTGCAAGCAATTTGTTTAATATATGTTGATTATATACATAAGAAATCATTAGAGTATAAATCTACATTAATTAGTACTCATGCTCACTTACTTGATGTGAATGGTACTTAAAGGTCTGTTCAAATTGGGTGAGCATTTAATGATAATATTTGGTTTTTTAATTGTCATAGTTGTTGGTGGATTGGTAAAGATGTCTGCTTGCCTAACATTTTTAATGAAGTTTTAATGTTTATAGTGCAACTAAATTTTAAGTTGTTAACTATTTAAAAAAATTGTCATCTGGCAACTAATATTTTGCTCACTGGATATCATTTCAGTTTTGGAAAGTGGAGGAGAGTTGGTGAATCAGAAGTTCTTAAAATTGAAAAGCTATGACTTTATCTCAAATTAATAAAATATTAAAAGATAGTTTGTGAGTTGTTAGTTTTGTTTCAGGAGGACGCAGATTTTGCAGATTCATGCAGCAGTTTACAAGGTGAAAATGAATGGTGGTGGGATTTCCTAATACAAGTAAGAGAAAACGTGCTTGTTTCGACGGCAAATATTGCAGGACAAATAGATTTGGATCAGTATCCAGAAGAAATAGCGAGACCGTTGTTGGATGGCCTATTACATTGGGCAATTTGCCCGTCGGCGCAGGGCCAGGATCCATTCCCGAATATGGGGAACACATCGCTGCTGTCACCGCAAAGATTGGCGCTGGAAGCATTATGTAAATTATGCGTTACAAATAGTAATGTTGATTTAGTAATAGCAACACCACCATTTTCAAGATTAGAAAGGTTATGTGCGGTATTAACTAAGCACTTGTGCCGTTCGGAGGATCAAGTGCTGCGTGAATTCTCAATAAACCTGTTACACTATCTAGCGGCGGCAGATAGTTGTATGGCTCGTGTGGTGGCTATGCAGCAACCCTGTGTGTCTTTATTGGTGGCATTTATCGAACAAGCGGAACAAAGTGCCCTTGGTGTTGCCAATCAGCATGGTATAGGTGCATTACGTGACAATCCCGATTCAATGGGCACTAGTTTGGACATGTTGCGACGTGCAGCTTCAACTCTCGTGTTTTTGGCTGAACATCCTGAGAATAGACCTTTATTAGTGCAACAAGAGCCTCGACTGCTGGCTTTAGTGATGAGCCAGATATTGGATCAACAGGTGGCCCTTCTACTCTCTAAAGTGCTCTATAAAATATCCCATAGCTAATCTCTCCTTGTAGATGTTACATTACTGTACAGATAATTCATTCTTATTAATTGACTGGTGTACAGAACCTACAGAACCTTCCCTGTATAGCGTGATTGCAGACTTATACCATAATTACAGTGCGCAACAAGTTGAAATCGGTGGAGATGCGATGTGTGCGGCATGCAATGATGATAATGATGATGGAGGAATTAATTTATAAACGTCTGTGTCCATCGCGGGGGTGAACGGTAGTGGTGGTGGTGTCAACGGCGGCTAAACACACATAATTTATTATTAACCGTCAACCCAGCCCCATGACTAACAGCAACACTATAGCAGCAGCAACAACAATAACAACAACCGACTATTCCCATCCCACGTATAGTGTAATCCATGTACCATTTTGTAAAATAAGCAAAGTCTTTCTGAAAATGTTAAACATCCATGTTACTTATGTATTTAATTTATTTTTATTAATTTTTTTGCGGTGGATGATGGTTAAACTTGACCGGACGACTGAGGGAAGTGGCCGAGGCCAACCTGCCATTGGGATATAAATATATTAATTTAGTTAGAATGATATAGATATGTGCTATACCCTCTGAATGTTGATTATTATTAATTATTAGTTTTGTATATGGTGTGCTAGAGATAAACAGGGGGTATACATACATATATCGATCGGAGTATTTGGTTGGTCAACGGAAGCTGCTGCGCGCGCGCATGCGTGCAGTTACTACACACTCACAACACACACACACAATTGGTAATTGTAAGTTGTCCTCCCAATTCTCTCTCTATAACCACAAGACTGATACACTGAACACTGCTGGATCTAGTTACTTACTGTTGGTAGTATACTGTTGTACCATACCATGTAGTACAACACGGTATGACAATGGCTAGACAATGCAGATGCAGACAGATGACAGAAGACACGAAGGTCTTGTGTGTCTGGTTATTCTGGTTTATTTCAAATAATATTTATTTTGATGCGCACCTCAGTTCTCTTATTTCATGTTTGGTATTAACTGTGCGAATGCTTTATATATGTCTCATAATGATTAAATAAATGTACAAAGGAAGTACCGAAAATGGTGTTTTTATACAAGTTTTAATTTTCTATGTATGATTAGAAATGTTTTATACACCCCACTTAGGTATAATTGAACTGTTTATGGACTCTTTGCCGAGCAAATATAGTAGATGCAGTCAAATCTAGACTCAAGTGTAGTTTAAAATATGTGGTGATATTTTTCTGGCTGTAGGTATAATCCATCTTATGTATGATTGCATTATGTAAGTTAAGTAAATGCTAAATAAATTCAGATCTTTTACTCACAATTTCTCCCCCTGTTCTAAAAGAGGCTGCGACATGCCTTCACTCAATTACATTCCATAACTAATGCAATTCACGATTATATTTTTTATTCTTATATCTATTTATCTTTTCTTTTTTTTTGTCTTTCAATGCTGTTATATCATTTTATTATTTTTATATTTGATTTATAATAAATAACACTATATTTCATTTCTAGCATCATTATATTATGTACCACTATTGTTTTGTAATATACACCAAAACTAAACCTCAAGTGAACAAAATGATTATCATTGTATTATACAAGATGTCCTCAACAACAACATAGAAATCAATTGAGTTTTCAAATCATTTTTATTGTTATTTAAATACTTAAAACTGTTACTTAAAACAATGGGAATATTGTATAATAGAAAGTATTATATTGCAATAATTACAAATAAACTCAGTTTATAGCAATAATGATTTTAATTTTTGCTTAGTTTACAAAATGTTCTATTTCTATATTATAAAAAAAATTATAAATTTTATTTTAAAGTTTGGAATGTAATATGCAAGGCATTGCCACTCTGACCAATAGAATTAGCTTCTTCAGGTTGATATCCATGTGGACAAAACACAAACTTGTCAAGAATAACTAATGGAGTTCGGGACAAAATAATAAGACACTAGCAACACAGAGAAATAACTATTTCACTTCTTTGGTGTGCCTAGAAAAGGTAAAGTATGTTTTGATGATGCCAAAAGACATAATTAAGTTCACTAATCGAAAATATATCTAAAAACACAGCAAGGTGGTAATTATCTTGCTGTGTTTTTAATTGTTTTACATCTGGCATGAATATTGAATTTATACAAGTAAAAGATGGAAGACGCAGGCGCAAACTGAAGCTAAGTACAGCTAAATCATTTAAGATTACCATACGATTTTGTTGCGTTTTGTTTGCATATAATGGCAAACATAGCAGAAGACAACGAATTTGTTTTGTTAATGAATTATCAAGATTCAATTTGAATAAGGCAAGATAGTAAGGAAATAATTCTTGTTTGAATAGCTTTGTGCTTTGTTTTAACTGATCATTTCGAAAATAACTTCTAAGGGCACCAGGTTGAATTGAAGCATAGACTTGATTAAGAGGTATAATAAATTGAGTATAGACTGTTCTCTAGCCTATGTTTTACATAAACAGTTTTTCAGAAAAAAAGCGGGCTCTTGTAAGAAACGAGAAATTGAAGTGTTCAGTGTGTTCAACAATGAGAATGAACACATACACGATTTAGCGCTAATGGCAATAAGGTAGATGGGGAATAATTGAAATAAAATTTTGTTTAGAAGTAAAGCAGAAACATTATATTGCAAATGAATATTACTTTAAGGAAATATAATGAACGATAATTATGGTAAGAGACAGGGAAGATGGATTGAGCAGTGTATGGAGAGGATAAAGACACCACAGAACATAGCATTGTGGTGAAAAAAGTAAAACTAAAGAATGTACTGCAAGGAGATGGATCAAGAACAGCATCATAAACAGAATACAAAATAGGAACTTAATTTGTAAATAGTGGATTTTAATTACATTTTTTATACTTTAGCAATGCTGAGTACCAGAATGTCTAAATGTAGAAATGAACTATTATTATTATATAGTAATAGATTAATAAATAAAATTTAATTTGACTTGTTAATCTTTTGTTTTTACAGCTGAACTCACTTAAATGAATTTCTAACGCTAAACTTTTTTTTTATTTAGAAGTGCTATTGCTCTTTTAATGGTATGAAGGCAGCAACAACCAAACAAAAGCCCAAAAAATTTGTTTTTTTTTTGTTGATGTTTGCACTAATTTAAATGCATTTTGGGGCTTTTCTGAAATAAATTAAATAATGCATGTAAGATGTGTCCTAGTATTAACACCACTATCTACATTCAGGGATAAAAACTCATACCACACTGCCTATTTAACCAGTTTAACAAGAACCTTACGATTTTCAATAAGGTAAGGAAAATCGATTTTTTTGTATGTGATAATGTTCTAACCATACAAGTATGCTAAAGAACTAATTTAAGATCTACAAAATACTGCGGGGATAAATATATATTGCACTACAATACTGCAGAGATGATATACTTGTCTTATTTACAATATACAGGATCTGGGCTTCTCCTTGGTGCAAACATATAAACACTTTTATTTTCAGTTTTTCTTTCGGGCTTTGTAGTGCCCCCGCGTACAGTGAGTCCAAATTTGCCAAAAAAATGTTTTTTTTAAATTTAAATATGGTAAATAAAATGTACTATTACAATTGTATAGACAATTAGCATTATCAGCCGATAAATCTTATTTTGAGCCCCCCGATAGTCCGAAGCCCTGACAGTACATCCACTTTAGCTTAGCCTATTGAATTTTGTATTGAGCAGTGAAAGAAAGGGATACATAAATATAACACAAGGATGTTATACTATATACTAGATTGGCAACCAAGCCCCTTAAAGTGAGGAAAAATATCGAAATATGCAACCCGCCGTTGTGCGGCTTTAGCATCTCTTTCTATCTTGCAAGAGAGACAGAATTTTAGAAAAATCTGTTTAAAACAATAATTACAATCTGTATTTTACTATTTTATATATCAAATTATACTACCATGTATTACTAATCTTTCTCATTAAAAAAAATCAACATAATTTCAATCATTAGTATTATAATAATAAACATATAATAAGATTTATAAAAAAATATTTCTTATTACAGACAGTCAATATATTCATGTATAATAATAAAAAAGTAAAACTAAATTGTACATTTGTTTAAAATATAAAATATGTTGACAAATATACATAATATAGTACTAAAATAATATGTAATTCGATAACCAAACCGTGAACAATGCGTGCTTTAAAGTTACGCATTTGTATGTCAGTTTTTACTTGTATCTGGTATATCTTATAAAAGA
Organism: Tachinus rufipes; assembly: GCA_963932245.1. NCBI lineage: Eukaryota > Metazoa > Arthropoda > Insecta > Coleoptera > Staphylinidae > Tachinus > Tachinus rufipes. The sequence continues at coordinate 46,884,557 of OZ010750.1, read as the reverse complement.
AATTTATTTATTAACTCTTAAGTTACTTAATAGAAACAATAATAGATTTTTTACACGGTTAAAAAATTAAAGTTAGTAATTTTTAAAAGAAGTATTCATTTTATTATTTTTTATTACAAATAATTTAAAAAAAAAATCTACTTCATAAAATTATTACAACTACAATGATATAAATATTAATAGAATGATCAAAAACAACAATTAACAACAATATAAAATGTTTGTTATGAACTTTTGCATATATTTTATATATAAGATATTTAAGGGGAAGGTAATAATTATTCTGTATAAAATTAAAACACAAAACTTGCATATAAAAGCATAATTATTTCCCGACAATATTGTTTACATGCATTTTATATTAAACTGCATAACATATTTTAATTCCAAATGCTTACTAATGAAATTAAATTCTATTTCCTGTTTGTTTTAAAGATTTACATCCAAAAGCAACCCATGTATTTAACCATTATTTCGCATTTTAATATTGCACATTTAAACCGTATATGGCGTAGCGACTAGTGCGACAGAGTAAAACATACTAAAAGTGTGAAAGTTATACGGCACAACGGCAAGTTGCCTACCCACGGATTTGGACACACTATTTCTCTATGTTAATATACGGAGGTTGCCAATATACAGACCGTCTCAATGTAAGCGGTCTTATGGGAAAACAATCGGCAATCTCCGCCGCCGGCAAAAAAATTAACACGTGCGCATTCTGCGTGCGAGCGTATGAATACTGATTGAAGACATAATATTTATGTTATTTACGTTATTCGAGTAGAGTTTCGGCGGCGGAGATTGCCGATTGTTTTCCCATAAGACCGCTTACATTGAGACGGTTTGTATAGTATAACATCCTTGATATAGCAACGGTGTGAACAATATATGATGTGTATATTAAGTTGCCTATCGTGTGAGCTAATTGGCTTCTTGAGGTTTGCAGAATAGGCAACTAAATATACATTATTGGCCTAAACTGTAACAAAATTCCACAGACGCGTAATCATAGGTGTTATATTATAAATAAAATTGTATTGCAAGCACGTTAGGTTAGGTTACAAATAAAATAAAGTAAAAAAATTACAACATTTTTCCAAAACCGTCTCGGAAGGGAATCTTCTCAATATTTTGAGTTAGGTCCCAAAAATTTTACCTGATATCATGAGTCTAATTTAATGATATTTAGTTTAATTAATTAAATCAATTTGATAAATGTTTCTGGATATTATAATTTTTTACATAATGTTCATATTTTCACTATTTTATCTTGCATATCTTAATTTAATCAATTAAATCAATTGAAAAACTGTCTCTGGATCATAAACATTTTTCAAAATAATGTTTATATTTTCACTAATTTATCTTACGTATCTTGAGTTCAATTGTCTGATAATTAAACAAATTTTAAGAATTATGAAAAAAAACGCTTAGAAATTAATTGGAATTTTTTTTCTAGATTATATAATTTTTTTAACACCATGTTCATATTTTTACAATTTTATCTTACATATTTTCAGTTTAATTGACTGATATTTAAACCAATTTCAAGAATTAATAATAAAGATATGTTACTTCAAAGCGTAAAAATAACTAAGAATTAATTAAATCAATTGGAAAATTGTCTCTGGACAACACAATCTTCATATGTTCACTATTTTATCTTACATATCTTGCAGTGGAGTAGCTACCAGTAAAAAAGAGAAAATTGTACGCTTGTTTTTAAAACCGACTCAGTCGGTGGGGCTCAAAATTACTAGCTACGCCATTGTTCTATGTTCAGTGCTTTTTGATACACTTAGGTTACATTTTGTTCTCATTCATTTGAAGAATCTCTCAACTGCTACTCACGTTTTCTTACAGACATACCTTACTTATTTGTTCTCTACTTACACATCTGATTCCAGCTACTACTTCAATGCTACTATATTGCAATTCAAAATTTTCTGCTTGTTGCTTATTTTTCTTTTTCTAAAATCTTTTGTTTTGTCTACGTTTATATTTAACTTTTTTTTACATATAAACAAGTTTTGTCAACCTTATAATTATATTATTTCTCGGTTTTGCAACTACTTCAACTACTTTGTTGAATAGAATAGAATAGAATAAAATAGAATAGCTTTATTTGTGTTACTACAAGCATTTACACACGTCAGGGGTCATAATAAGTTACATTAATACATAAAAAAAAATACATTACTAAAACATTATTTGATTTAGAATTAAAATAAGTAAACAAACCGTACTTGTAAAAACTAAACAAGAAAGAACATATTAAAATCAAATATATAAACAAAATTAAATAGTAAATTACAATTTTAAAATATTATAAACATAAATAAATTGATAATGCCATATATAGTATGCATGCTCGTATTATCTGGCGAGATTTCTGTAGTTGTCAACTAAGCATTCGTTAATACTATAAAAAACTTTTGTGCTAAGGTAAGATTTTATGGTGTTTTTAAACGCTTTACAATTTTGTTGCTTTATTTGTTCCGGGAGTAGGTTTAATATTTTGGGACTATAATAGTTTATACCTGTCTGTGATTTAGATAGGCGCATAGGGATCAAACACAACTTGGAGCTATTTCTAGTATTATAGTTATGTAAGTCACTATACGCACAGTAAGACTCAATGTTTTTTTGCATGCACCAGACATTTCAACACGTAAAGAGACGGCAATGTTAAAATACCCAGCCTGATAAAGGTTTCTTTACAATCTTCTTTATATCCTAGACCAGCTATTACTCTGACTGCTTGCTTTTGTAATCCAAACAAGCGGCTCATGATTGCGGCATGTCCAAGCAAGGATGCCATAAGTAAGCTGTGACTGGCATAGAGCAAAATATGCAGTTTGTAACGCTGGTTTAGGTAACTTGTTTTCTAACTGACGTAGTAGGTACAGATTTTGAAACTTTTGTGACAACAGTATCTCCATGGCTAATGCCATGTTAATTTGGAATCTAGACACATGCCAAGAAAGTTTGCAGTGCTTTCACTGGTAATGTCCGTTTTTAGAGAAAAGTTTAAATTAACAGTTTTATCTATGTTAAGTGTTAGTTTGTTTGCATTAAACCATTTATTAATATTTAGTTGACAGCTATGTTGTTTATCTAGTACCATTGTGATACTTGAGGATTTATTTAGCAATGCAGTGTCATTAGCAAATAAAAATATACTTGAATCCATTGTTATAGATGGCAAGTTATCTTTGTATAATACAAATAATAAGGGCCCAACTATAGACCTTTGAGGTACACCATATTTTAAGTATATTTCGGTAGATGATTTTTGGTTTATAATTACTGTCTGTTGTCTTTGGTGTAAATAAGAGGATATTAATCTGCAACTGTTAGGATGAAAGTTATAAAAATAAAGTTTTTGTATAAGAGTGTCATGGCAGATGCAGTCAAATGTCTTGCTCAAATCTAGAAAAGATGAGGCTGAATGCATACTATTTTTAGAAGCGTGTGTTATTTCTTGAGTAAGGGCAACTACTGCATCTGTTGTTGACTTTCCCTTACGTACTACTTACTACTTACCGTACTGGTGACTTGACAAAATGTTATTGGTTTCTAAAAAGTCGATCATTTGTTATATAAAACTTTTTCAAAAACTTTAGACACTACTGGTAGTATAGATATCGGTCTAATTATTCACATCTTCTCTATCACCTTTTTTAAAAATATGAGTTACGCGTGCCCTTTTAAGAGGTTTTGGAAACACGCCATTCAATATACATAGATTAATTAATTTAGTTAATGGTATGATAATGATGTCCACAACACTTTTGATTAAATCATATGTTAGACCAAAGATATTTTTTGATGTAGAAGGTGTTAAACCACATAATATATCTCTAATTTCAATAAAACTATATTCTCTAAACTTCAACTAATGTTGACAATTACTGGTTACATTTAACAAAAAATTAATTGAATCATCATTAGCAATTGGAAGATTTTTTGCAAGGTTTTTTGCTGCATTTGAAAAAAATAAGTTAAAATTATTAGGATTCATATCACAGATTGGATCACATTGTGTTTTGTTATGAGTAGAATTAATGAGCGATCATACTGCTTTAGGTCTATTTTTAGAATTTTTAAATAAATAATTCATTCGTAGATACTTTTGCTTCTTTAAGAGCAACTTGGTAAACTTGTCTATATGCTTTGTAATGGCTTTTCAGTTCCGGATGTGTATCGCTTGCTTCTTTAATTAAAAGACAAGTTTCTCGCATTTTGCGCAGTTTATTATTAAACCATTCAACTGATTTATTTCTGTGTTGTATTTTTTTTTCTCAAAAAGAGTTTATATAACATTGATGCAATAATCCATGAATGAATCAAACTTAACTTCTGGAGTGCTGTTATTATCAATAAAACTCCAATCTATTGATTGTAGTAATGCATAAAATTTATTTTTACTAAATTGAGTTATTGGTCTTACATACTCTTGCGTTTGATTTTGATAATGGGTAACTGATTTTAATGCTTACGTGGATTCCTATATGGAGAGAAAAACCTGGGTCCAACCATGGCTGTACTTTCACATTAGAACAATGCATATTTGAAAAAAACATTGTCCAAACAGTTTTCTTTGCGAGTTTTAAAGTTTACTGTTTTATGTAAACCATAAGTTAATAAAAGATCGCATAATTGTCTAGCTCTAGAATTATTAGTATTAAACCAAACGTTAAAATTGCCTCCAATAATAACATGCTTACCCATATCAACATTATCTAACATGTTATCTAGTGTTGACAAAAATATATTAAAATCTTCTTCTGTTGATCAACTGATATACACAAATAATAATAATTTTATACAATGGCAGAAGTAATGCAGATATTTCACAATGCATTTTAACTGGGAAATGATTAATACTATGTAATGTTTGATATTGTAATTGGTCATTTACAAGCTGCGTCACTCCTCCATGCTCATACACCTTCCTTACAATGCTAGAAACTACTGAGAAATTCTCTACTTGAAAAAGTGGAATTTCTATTTATTTTAACCAATGCTCACTTACACAGATTATTTTAAAAGTAGTTCATTTATTTTGTTTCGTATGCTTTGAATATTAATAAAATATACATTTAATTCGCCTAAATTACACATATCTTTGAGTTTGTTTTTCTTGTTAGATACGTTATCTTTCTCACTACTCATTGAGGCATACGATTCAGTACATTTGGCAAAAGTTGCAGTTGGCAAAAGCAAGCCACCACATTTTTAATCCACTAGCTACCAATAATAATAGAATAAAACACAAACACATTGATATTGATATGTATTCTTTAGTAATATGTATATATTTATATCAATAAAGTATTTGTGGAAAAAAACTTGTTGTATGCTAAACAACAAACGGCTAAATGGGCACTATATCTCACACCTGAAACACTTTTAACTTTTTTTTATTTCACTCTTGACCATGTCTGCTTGGGTAAATTGTTAATATTTTCAACGCAAAGACTATTAACCATCCATTGTAGACAAATACATTTACAAAACGTTTAATAGTACTTTTTATTTTTCGGTAACTGCTGTGTTTTGTTTTGTTTTTATTGCTAGTATAGCTTCATCTACCTTCAGATTTATCGGATGCTCCGTTTCTCATAGAAATCTTGATCTCTTTTGATTTTGTTTTACTATTTTACCTTTAACTAGCTTTATAAATTAATTTCTCTATTTCTTTATCGATATAATCTTGGCGTTTTTTTTCTTGCTCTTGTTAAGTACTTTTCAAACCTAATCTTTAGTTTTAATTTTTCTTATTTTGTTTATTTTTTCTTTTTCTTACACATTTTTTTTTTTACAGTTGTTCTTTCATTAGTTTACTTTTTTTACCGTCTTTATTATTTTTCCTCATATTTTTCTAGCTCTTCTTTTAGCATCTCTACATTTTGTATCAAACCAATCTTTAATGTTTTTCTGACCAATGGTTAACGTTTTCTGCTAATCGACAGTTGCATAACATTCACTGTTTTGTCTATTCATTAAATGTCATTAATATTACCTTTTTTTATATTTTTTTTTGTACGTTTTTTTTGTTGTTTTATTAATAATACACATTTTTTTGTAAGCTTTCACGCTCTCACTATTATCTTTCTCTTCTACTGAAATAGTCATATGATGTGACTCTAAAGTTATCCTAATCTCTTACTGTAGCATTTTTTGTCGTTTTTGTTTATTAGCCGATTACTGACGTTCATCTACCTCCAGCCTTTTTTAATTGTGTCATTTAGTATATCACAATTCTTATCTTTAACTCGTTCTAAACGTGCTTATGAAAAAAACCTAATGTCATTCTTATTTCAAAGGTTGGGAAGGTTAGACATTTTTCACAAAATTTGATACTGTTGATCTTAAGTAAAGTAACAGAAACTGTGATCTTGGATAGAATTTGTAATTACAGGGTGGTTTGTTTCCAAATTATTGATATGGCTTCAGACACTCTCCACAAGCCATTAATTAACCAAAGTAACTGATCATATCTAGACTGGTTTTTGTATAAAACAAACCACTGGTGTCATATTTTTTAATAAGGCACTTATACTTGTTTCTGAAACTTTAGCGTTTCAGGTTCAATCTGGGATGACAAAACTTATTGTTTTCTACTTGAAAGAAAAGACACTCTCCGTAGAGTTGTTTGAGCACGTGTCTATTCAATATAATTTAATGTAAATGATCTCTATAACAGTTGAGATGCTATGCACATCATTGATAAGCATACTCAAAAATACTAGTAACATACACACTGGCTGCAGTTGTGACCATTTAAAATTTGAATTAAGGTTACGCTAATTAATTATGGCCATGTATGAGTCAAGTGTATGGAATGAATTTTTTTTGTTGCTTAAACCACTGAAAATGCCTTTCTTTACATGAATCCTGATCATGTGAATTTTTTCAGATTTTTTAGTTAGCCATTTCCGAGTAATAAGCAATCAAAATTTTCAAAAAATTGATTTTTTACGTTTTTTCACATTTTTTAATCGTTTATAACTTTTTAGGATTGTGTTTTTAGGAAAAAGTTGTAAGGAATATTTCACAGCCAAACATTTATTTTTTCCTTAAAAGAGATGACGGGTATTTTCTTTTTCTCAAATATGGATAAAAACTTGCTTTTATATGTGCAAAAGATACCCGGACAATTTCAGGAAGTCCATACACTACGCTCTAAGATATCTCCCAATGTATCCACAGAAATACTTGAAATTTAAGCCTTTTTCGCTATTTTTAAGTATTTTTGTGGATACATTGTAAGATATCTCGGAGCGTAGTGCACGGCACTATAAAAGCAGGTTTTCATATGTAAAATGACTTATAGACACATAGAGATAATGTTAAACTGTGTGAGGTTATTGCGTGTCATATTCTTAAAGGTATAAAATGTACTTTTTGCAAATTATTGAAATATATACTTAACTGGTGAGTTACTAAGCAGACTAATGGGTGCATACCCTCAAACAGTTATTTTTTTTTAATTGGTTAAAAATAAAGTTACACTAAATTTATTTGTGAAATACAATTAATGTATTAAAATAGATTCTAAATCACCTCTAGTAGCATTCGAAGTCTGCTATAATTATTTTTCTTTTTTAACCACTCTGACTAAAATACTCTGACAAAATAAAGTTTAATTTTTTCTAAATGTACCGGTGAAAAATAAATTGATAAAAATAGGATACTGGGCTACTGCCATAAAAAAAAACAAAAGAGAATTGTGGAGGAGATACTGCGAGAACGTTCAAAACGGGCCCACATGTTCCCGTCTTAAAAAAACTTTAAGCTTAAACCGCACTGGAAATATTGGATCTCTGCGGACCAAAAACGAGAGCAAAGAAATAATAATAAAAATAAAAACTGTTCTTCTATCATCACTTGAGGTTTGCGGGTTTATTCTCATCTTAAGTTATCGGTATTGAGGGCTCGCGGTTGTTGTCTTTTGTATATTTTTTATATTTTGTCATGTTGTAACATATATGTAATATTTAATTTGAACGGTACATAATTCAAAGTTTGTATGTATGTTGGTAGGTTGTTATATTGTTTTATTGTTTCTGTTGTTAGTATCTGGCAGCATTTGAATGCTTTGTAGTTCTTATGTGTGCAGTGGCGTAGCTATGGTTTTTAGGCCATCAATAAAATACTCTGCCCTCCAGGTTTTGATAAAGACATGTGCAGGGCACGTTTTGCACTGCGGGTTCTTAACTACGGTGCTTAAAACGTTGTTTAAAGTTATCATTTTGTTTATATTTAGCTCTATTTTGTATAGTGTTGGTGTTGTTCTATCTATTGTGTATAAATTTTTTATGTTTTTTTGTTGTTTATTAATGTTTTTTTTGCTTGTGTTTTTTTATATATGGTTTTAGTATTTATTTTATGATGTAAGTAATGTATGATAAACAGATATTTTCAATGTTTTTGGGAGATAATTTTTTATTTTCCATACAGCTGCTATTGTTGCTGATTTGTTCAACATATTTATTTATGTGTGAAGCACAGTTATCTTGGATTGTTAATACTATATAGTTAGCTTTTTTAATTTGTTTAATTGATTTGCTATTTATTTTTATTGTGATTTGAAATGTTTCTTGTTTGTTCTTTCTTTTCTGCTATCACTTGAATCTTTTTTTGTTGGTATTTTTAGAATTTTTTTGTTTTAGTTTCACAATAAATTAATAACTTTTCTTTTTTTAATTGTTTTGTATTTTTAACTATATGGTTGTATTTGTTTTCAAAAGTTTGTTTTTTAGTTTTTATCTAGATTTTGTTTGTACTCTTTAGATAGATGTCTACCTACTCGTGTATAGAAGAAACGATAAACGGTACAGAGATTGCAATTTTAGGAACACTACAATTTTTGATGGTGGATCCGTTATGTTTTGGGGTGGTATTTCTTTAGAGGTTTGCATAGAATTGTTAGTAAATAATAATAATAATAAATGATTGTTTTATGACTGCTGATCTGTATATACGGGTTTCCTAGAAACACATGTGGTTTTATATACTTTATTTATTGGTCACAATTTTGCTAGCATATAATGCAAGAGTACACTAATGAGGTAGGATTACAAATTTAGGATTGGCCTGTAAGAAGTTCTGACTTAAACATTAATGAACATGTCTGGGATTGCATTGGTTGGAATCTACGAACCACTCGCGCACTATTAATTAGCCTAAATGACCTAAGAGGCGCAGTTAATGAAGAAGCAGCTATAAATGAAATATTAATTAATTTTAAGTGTCTGTATTTGTAGTTATTAGTTTATTTTTTTGGCATATCAGCTTAAAAAGACTATTAATGTCGTCTGTATTTGTAGGGTTAGTGTTTACTTTCTGTCTCTACAGTGCTCCATTCCATTTTTTTTCTGCTGCTTTGTGAGCCTGTTCGGACCTGCTTTTTGTTTTTTTCTTGTATTTTCAATTTATGTATTTTTTTTGTTATTTTGGTTCTATCCAGTTGGAGTATGTGTCCTAGCCTTCTTAGCTGTCTCTCCTCTATCAATGTTTCTATAGGCTTAATGTTTAGTTTATTTCTTAATTCCGAGCTCTTCACTTAATATTTTTCTCGTTATTTCTTTAATTGTTATTAGAAATCTCATTTTCATTGCATTAATTTTGCTTTCATTTTTTTCTGTTGTTGTCCAAGATTTGCTCGAGTATATTAGCGCTGGCCTTACTATCTTTTGTATTTTTGTTTTTATTGTCTTTGTTATTTATTTTTTAACCAATTGTCTTTTTCCAGTTCTTGCACCTGTTTCCATGTCTATTTTCCTTGTTTCTTCTATTATTGTACCAAGGTAGTAATATTTTACTTGTTTATTACCATGCCTATCTTTTTTAGTTTTTCTTTTTATATTTTTTTGTTTCTTTTGTAGTTTCTCTTTTTTGTCTGCTATTAATATCATGTCATCCGCAAACATTAGAATTTGAATACCAATTTGTTCCATTTTTCTGTATCCTATTCTCGTGTCTTTGGCTCTTTTTAGACTGTTTTTATAGCTTTGTCTATTAATGTTGCAAATACTAAAGAGCTTAGAATTTGCAGAACAGTTAAATAATATTGTTTCAATTTTTTACTTAAAAAAAAAAATGTCTATAGTGAGTCTAAACCTAATATATGGATATATAATTTTATATGCGGCCCGCGGAGTTATAAAGCATTTCCAAAGTGGCCCGCAAGATCATTTGGGTTGGTCACTCCTGATCTATATATTATTGGGTTTATAGTGACATAGAATAGGAAAAATAAATATTAGAACAATTTATAGTTTTTTACAATATTATTGGATGGTCAAAACAGAAAGTAAGTATAAGAGAATTTACTTTTGCTGCCAATTGTTACCTTTACACTGTTGCGTATTCGAGTCTTGGTAGTAGTATATTTGTAAGTTTGAAAACTGTTATTATTAATTGTTGTAGTTTTAAATAAATTAACGTGCATTAATCATGTTGTTTTATTTTTCCTACACTCAGACAGCTTGCTATTACCAGATTAATATAACAAAATAAACATTGAATTGTATTTGTATTAACTTTTTTAAACTTATAAATGTGGTATTTAGGAATTATTTAATGTGCGTACGAACTTTGTATATATTCAGTTCAACAAACAGGTTTATAGACTAATCTAAGAAACTGAAAGCAGTGTGTTTTTGGCTTGTAGAGTAAGAATGAAGCAAGTTTTGCATTTGGTAAGCATCTAGATTAAGCCTAGAGTTTGTTAAATTAGCAAATTCAGCAGAATTTACAAGGGAACTTAATATTAGTCTTAAATTTTTTGAACAAATCGATTTTTTTTAACTTTACTATTTTCAATTTACTTTAGAATGAAAATTTAAAAAAATATTGTAGGATTTTTTGTGTAGGTTTTAAATAAATAATGTAATAAATTATGCCAATTTTTATTATGAGAAAACCATCAATTTTTTGATTGGATTTAAATTGGGACTACATACATGGGAGTGCATGTGTTCTTGATTTTGTGAACGGTATATTGGCCCAATTATTGTCATTTTATTGTACATGTTTCTGTAAGCAAATCTTAATAAAGAAACACGATGTCAACAAACAGTATCAGATACTCTGGTTCTAATTTTAAACTGCTTTGTAATGTGTAACATGTCTATGACGCAGTGTGCAGTTTCAAATAACTATTATTGGCAGTGGTATTTTCTTTAGCTTAGACCTATCTTTTTTGAAAAATTAATATCTTTAAACAGATTTTTTTAAATTGAAAAACTAAATCCTTTATAGTACCTTGTAAAATATTATTTTATGAGGATTAAAGACGCTTGACGTTTACTACCCAGTCATATATATATATTGTAACTTTTGTTTGTTTTTTAGTTTATAGTTTATTAGTTTAGTTATTGTTGTTTATTTTTTTCTGGTTTGTAGCTTGCTTTCTACTAGATGTCCCAAAGTGTAAATTAATAATATGTTTATTCTTTGTGCCATTTTATATTTTATTTTTTGTCTACTTTGTTTTTTCTATTAGAGGCCAATGGCGTATTTACAAATAGGTAATGTATAATTGCTTTTTACGCTAAATATACGTCTACATCAGGTGCCATAAGTGTCTTTGTATGCAACTTTATCAGTAATAGGTATGGTATACAAAGAAAAAACTAATGCACTAACTAATGCATCAATATTAACTTTAATGTATGTTGTTAATAAACGAAACGAAACAAAAAGTGACTTGACAGAGAGGGAACATCTATATTTTGACTATATAAATTTTATATTGGAAAAGTCCTAAGTTTTGCAAGTTGGGGTGGGGTATTGTTCTTGCAACTTGAAAAAGTCTAATCCAGTTTCAGTTCTTCTTTGGTAAAAAGAATCTGATTTCAAACCACACAATTCCAGTTGAAGATCTGCTCTGCTTACATTATCGACTGAAATTGTAAGGCTGAGTAAAAACTGAAATCTCTCTCTCTCTCGATTTTTTTAAAGTTGTTAAATCACTCCGCCAGCCGCGAAAAAAAAAAGGTCGCGGGTTTTATATTGGACAGCCCTGGTTTACATGATATGGTCTAAAATCTATTCTTGTTAAAAAATTTCTTATAAGAATGCAATAATTTTTACGTTATTTTGTAAAGTTAAAAATTTGCATTATGTAACTTTATAAAGGTAAATTGAGTAAGATTTAGATATAGATTTATTGTTTAGGTTAATATATATCAAATTTGAATTTTGATTACTAGAAATTTGTTTATACTACACAACTTTCTTAATTTTATTCTAATATAACTAAAATATAAATACTAGAATTATAACTTTATAGGTTTTTTCAGCAGATTGTAGAAAACGGCATTTGCGTTTGGAAAGTTAGCTGGCACTTGTGTTTATGTTGCTCCAAGAGGTAGAAACTGAGGTAAAACTGGTATTACGTTTACTCAATATATGGTCGATACAGGAGATGGGCCTGGCAGTGTTCAACAAGTCAACCATTTGCTTTGAAGTTGACGACATTGGTAAAATTGGCAAAGATACTGTGAATTTGTTGGCTAGAATGATTTGTTTAAAGTCAAATAAGTTGGCTATAATTGTAAGTTGTTGATGGTTGTTAAAAACGCAGATAGGGTAAAACTATTTTTGCATTTGATGACGTTGCATAGACTGAGGTTTTGTACTACGACTTATTGGATAGATAAAAAAGGTTATTTTTTTAATTAAGGCAACAGAGGCATTGGATCAAAATTTCTTTGTAGCTTAGTCCAGTGGTAAACCGTTATTGTTTTTTTTTATCACTCAGTGTTTGACATTTTTATTATTGTAGTCTATACTATAGTCTTAAGGTTGGAAAGTTACAAATTGGTCTTGAGCGACTAGTGTTTGTAAAGGACTGCCATCAACTTTATTTTTTTGATTTATTTTTATTTTTAGCTGCGAGTTTGTTGCATTGTCGTAATTTTATTTGGATTGTGAAGTACTTAAACTTGATAATTGCCTGTCATGTATGACAATGAGAAGACTGAAGACATATGCGGTTACAATTATTGTATGAATGCCAAATTATTTCTATTAATCAAAACTTTGTTACAATAGAAGTATTATTAAAACCCCAATTGCTATGAATCTTGGGTGAAATTTTTTGAATTATGAAAGATTAGTGCGATTCTCTCAGTAAACAAAATTGTTTTAGTTCTAACTTCTAATATAGTTACAAAACAATTTTTGTTATTTGTTGCCCAATTTTACTCTGCACTGAATCTCGCAAACTTTTTGAACTCTGTTATGTTTTTTTATTTAAAAAGTTGACAAGCCGTGCTAGATTCAATTTTTTTTAACGAGTCAACTTGTTTTTTTAACAATATTTTTTTCTATTTTTGTAACGGTTCTTTTTTGATAACTTTAATGAGAACTTTAATTGCCATGATGTAATCACATTATAATTGCACAAAAATCTGATTTTTTGTTTTTTATATAAAATATTGTAAAGTTTATTCTTTGCTAGTTTGTTTTTGTGTTATATCACTTTACTTTATCTAATTGTTGATGTACTACCAGATTGTTTTAATTTTCTAGACCTTTCACTTTTTTAGCTACTGTTTACTTCGTAAACAATTTTTGCTTCCAACACTCTTGACTTTTTTTGATAATTACTTTACTCAACCTGCGTTAGGTTAGGTTTTCAAATGGCAAGAACTTTTTAACTAGTTTGAGTTAATATCATCTTGTTTTTAGATGTCACGGCCTTGCCAGACCGACAAAAACTCTAAAAAAATCATGGTTTGGTCTTACGTCATAAACTTTGCACAAACTCTGTCGGGCATACTAATAATATTCAGTTTTTGTCACTTCTGTAAAATGGTGTTTTAGATATTATGGCTTAATAGTGATGTATTTTATACCTATCATCAGTATCAATGTGGTATTCTGCTTATCACTCGTTCTTAAGGTGGTGACATCTTGAAAAAAAATATTAATTACATTTTATTTTAAACAATCATGGTTAGTTATTTTTAATTGTGTAATAATAATAATAATAAATAATTAATTATGGTGCTGATTGCTCTATGCTTTTTTGATGTGTTGCTTATGGGTTATAATTTTTGATTGCAGTTCTTTTTAGCAAAGAGTTTCTGTTCTATAGCATTTGTTGGCTGACCGTATATGTACATGTTGCAATTGTATTGCTTCAGAATAGTTTTTGTTTTATTTTAATAAAGAAAAACTTTATTCCCGTTAACAGAACCTGAACTCATGAGTTCAGTTCCATTGGTGTTTTAAAAAGTTTTAGTTATTATTATCTATCATTTTTAGTAGCAGTCTTGAATGTTTTTAATTATTATTTATGGGTTGTGCAAACAATTGTTTTTTTTTACTGGAAGCGGCTAATTGTTATAATCAAGGCTTGCATCAAATTTTGGTTGGCTTAAAAAACTGTATAAACTATAATACTGGGGTATAGTAGTTTATATTGTGTGTCATTTCTTTTCCTCAACTGTTTAGTAGATTGCTTTGAGATACTTTTGATGCTTATTGTTTAACTCATTAACGGCTACAAAATTTCAGACAAGCTAAAAATTGCAATGTTTGCATTTTGTGAGTAAAATATGTTTACAGTAATGACCTTTTTAGAAATTTTGATATTTTTTTGTAAATTTAAGAAAAAAATGTGTACTGAGTCGAGTGCACTGGGCATATGTAATAAACATTTTTGGTAAATTGACTTTTATTTTTGGCAAAAGCTTTGACGAAATATTTTTTTTTTTCAATATATCATGTAGTACAACATTTACAAACGAAAAGTTTAAGTCATGTCAAAGTTTTTGTTTTGCACTTAATTTTTATTACAAACGAAGTTTTGTTGCTTATTTTAATTGGCCAGATACGTCAGATAGAAATTATTTAAATTTATTATTTTTAAATACTAAATATTTATGATTTTTTTATAGGTTTTATCATTATTTGAGTTACAATTGCCATATTAGGTTTGACATTGTGAAGTTCTAAACCGCTTTTCGTAAAATAAACCTGTTAAAATTTCAATTCTGCTAATTGCAAATATAAACGTACTTATATATGTTTTTGCTCATTAAATTCAAATTATAAATATAGCAGCAAAAAAAAGTTGATCGTATCATCACAATTCTCAATTATATAGTGTAGTTTCTAAAAAATCCACACAGTTGTATAGCCAGAAAATAAACACTTTAAAAACGACAGAACATGTGACTATTTAGTACTATCTTAGAGTGGAAACTGAAGTGGTAGTAGATAACAATGACATATAAATGTTTATTAAAAAAATGATGCTGTAATACAACGCAGGGGAACTGGGCCTGTTATAGAGCCGGAATTCTGACATTCAAAGCAGGGATTCTGGCTTTGACTAGACATGTTCAGTCTTGGCGTACCCAAACTCCGGTGACCCGGTTTAAAAATATTATTCTTAACGCAAGGAAGCTAAACATAGCTTTTGAAGACTGGTGACTTTGCGTACCCGAACTTCCTGCCTCAGGACCATCCTTTTTAAAACCTACTTCTTTACTTAACTACTAATTCCGATCTGGCGGTAAGTTAAAACCGTAATATTATGTTATGATGGCTTGTTCAGCCTTTCATTTGGATGTGCGGGCAGAGGCCGTAGATTTGGAATAAGTCATTGAAATGACTACTAACGCGAGAGTTTTTTAGATGCTTTTGTACTAAGTCTAGTGAGTACAAAACTCAGTCTACCGTAGATTATGAAGCAAGTGGCACTCAATGAGGCACTTTGACTAATCAATCTAATCAATCTAATCAACCAAACTCTGACTTAGTTTGTGGCTTAAAAGTTAATAATGCTAATACTAGTGGTCTATAAAAGAATTTAAATTCTGTTCATCAGCATCTGGAACATAGAAAATCTCATATTCTATTTTTGACTGAAACCAAAGTAAATAATGAAGATCTAGATTGCTTTAATCTAGACGCTAATTATACTGTAACTTGATAAATATTAAAATTAATATGCACTACAGTATACAAAGTCAAGTTGTCGCGATTAAGATGTGATGTTGCAATTGAATAAGCTGAACTTGATGCAGCTTAAGATCTTAGTTAGGTATTAAGTCATGCTGTAAAAACAGAGCGTAAGACTGTTAATTAATAAAATAAACGCGAAAGTTTAATTAATTACACTCGACATGTTGCAACGCGTTTTGAATTCTCTTCTTCAATTGCTATAGCTCTCAGATCTAATCAGTGGCGGATTTTGCATCGTACGTAATTATTTAAAAATATAAAATACTGTACTGTACATTTTGATACAATTAATGGAAAAAGTGATATGATAGATTTTTATAAATTTAATATTATAAACATGACTTCTATGCGATGTTTGTAAATTTTTTTGCAATAAGTTTGATTTTATAAGCAATTTTAGATACATTTTGTGTAATAAATGCAGAATTAATTGGTTTTTATGCAAATTTTGAGTGGACTTTTTGATTTTAAAAGAATTTTTTCTAATTAATATTGTTTGGAAAATTTTATAATAGTTTTATGAAATAAAATGCGTTTTTGTCTGATTTTTTGACTAATTTAGCATAACGAATTAATTTTCTGTGCAATGTCTGCAACAAACGGACTTTTTGTACACATTTTTGTTACGTCCAGAATCCTCATTGCCGTCAAATTATTAACAAAAGTTACTGATTTTGTTTTTTTGTCCCGCGCTCTAAGTTGCTCTTGTCCACTGCTTTCTAGTCGTGCCGGCTTGGTCCATTTTGTCTTCTCGCATTAGCGCGCTATTGATACGTTTTGCTATTGTTCTTGCGTTCTTTTCTATAAATTGAACTTGCACATAACAATATATTCTGTACAATTAACAAATATATAATTTTTCTCTAGTATAGGACCAACTAGTCGTGATGCCAGAATCTTTATAATTATATCAATACTTAGTATACTATATTACCAATCACTTAATTATTATATCTTTAAGGTATACTCTAATACCAGTGTATTTATAACTGTTCCTTACTAGTGTAATGTGCCCTGCATGCAACTTCAAGCCTAACCGGCCAATGCAAGGGTTCCAAGGGCTCAAATATAAATATAAGACTTTAATGCCAAATACGGTGTTAACTTACAATCCTAAAACTTTATGTATGAATAACAATCTTTTACAATATAGTACAACCAACTCCAACTCTGGCAGGGTTCTTGGAACGCTAAAACTCTGAAGTACCTCAATTATTATTATTATTATTATTATTGCATTTTTTATTTGTTATTTAAATGTACGAAAAGACGAAGTTCAGCTATAAAGCTGTTCTTTTACTTAAACTTATATTTTTACAATAAATTTATAATATATTAAATCACCCCAATGCTAATGTATTTTGTTTTACACACTTTTAAGACCCTCTTTGGCCTATGTGTGAATAACCTCCGACATTTGTGAAGTACTTCACTGACCTCATTGGCAATGTACTTTTTCACACTCTAAATACTCAATTGACCTATATGTGAATCACTCTAATAGATTTTCAAACACTATTTGTACGTAAATAACATCATATACAGTACATTAATAATTATAATCAATGCTGTCGGCTATCCTGACCTTGACTCCGAGATTACTCAACACTGTTCTTATTAGAAATTTTTTAATACAAAATCAAACTTTACTGCTAATTAATATAAGTAAGAACTAGTCAACATATGTATATCTATCACTACTACTATTTAGTATATCCAAGAATGCTTGATATACATGTTTAAAAATAAAAATGACTTTCAAATGTTTTGTCTCAATCATGATTATAAGACTCGACACAAAAGTAGCTTAAGATATCCGATTGTAAAATATACAAGTTCACAAAAATGTGCTTAAAATTACACAATAATCTACCTAACGACATAATACTTGAAAACGACTTCATTATATTCAAAAGAAAGATTTTGAACTTATTGTGTAAACTTGAGCCATATTCAATTGGCGATTATATTGATCTGCCAACTTAGTCATTAAGCACTATTTTTGACCCTATTTTATGTATTATGCAGAATGTATACTAGTATGTAATGTGTTTACATA